>JASMMZ010000004.1:24162455-24269592 GCA_038502455.1 Anisogramma anomala | reverse complement strand
TTCCTACGCGGTAGAACGTAACTTGCGGAAGGCACGAAGAAAGGTAAGTGCGCCTCTTCGGAGCCGTTTAAAACGTCGTAGTATTATGGGGAAGGTGTCAAGCCGAACGATTTTGCATTACGTGAAAGGCGCCCTAATATCCTCCACCTTATAAATAGTCTGTAGATTTCCGTTCCAAAAAAAATACTTTCCTTTAAGGTTTAATCTTTTCTATAACCCTATCAATATTATAATACCGGTATTACAATAAAACCAAATTTGAATAACTCTTTCCTATATCTGTCTTTGTTTTGTATAATAAATACTTACTAGGCTACAGAGGTCGACAAGGCTATTGAAAACATAGGTTAGCTTTATCCGGAAATTATTTAGTCTCTGTTAACAAGCATAAAGTTCCTTGCTCTACAGGCTATCAAAAAGTAACTCAATGGAACTCGTAAGCAAATATAGTTTAAATGCATCTACAAAATAATATATAATTAAAGAGAATTTTGTTAGGAAACCGAGGGTAAGTAATTTATACAGTCGCGAGGAAACTACTAATAAATGGTCCATTACGTAAAGTTTAACTGGTCTGAATCGCGTATTTATAACGACCGTTCCAAATAACAACGCTTTATTTTTACTAAATAAAACCTTTCGGTATTTTCCTATTAGTTTTAACGAAAACTTTGAAAATTTCGCTACGAACGCGTCGAATTATCGTTTTCCAGTCGTTAAGATTTCGTTTACACCGGTATGGTGTATAATACCCTGAAATAAAAAGCCGTATTTATTTAAAAACGCAAATTATAACGCTAAATAGGCGTTAAACACTCTGTTTACGTAATTCAGGCCAGTAATATATAGAAAACAGACGTTTTATAAACCTATGAAAATAAGTTAAGCGATCCCGTCGTTTTAAACTATTAAATAATCATCATTACTTTCAAATTCTTTTTCTCTACAGGTATATTCGTAGGGATAAACGTCAAGCGTATCATTTATACCCTAGCATTCGGCTATATATATTGCAAAATTAGCTTTTATTCGGTTGTAAAATACACAATCGGCTTAAAAGAGTCGTTCAATATAAATTTAATTGTAAGATAAATAATTTGTAAATTTGTTACCGGTCTTACTGTATAAGATACAACGTTTTTGTAAGCCCAAAAGGATTCGTATACTTTTCCGTAAAGATTACTATAATTGTGATACGTTTCGTTCTTAGTAGTATAATCGTTTTTAATTATAGTTGCCTTTCCATTTATTCACAGTATTACCTCCCTAATATCTTTCTTTTTAATAACTGTATTTAGAGCGTTTACTTTACTTTATAGATACTTTAAACCTTCTATTTAAAACGTGGTAAATTATTTCCACAAGGTTTATTTTGTAAATTAGCTGTCGCCTTTCTTTTTATTGGTTACAAATGTTAATCGGAGGCTCGCCTGTCAGTGTATGATGGTTTCAAATAATAATTTAAAACTTATATAAAAGACCTTGAAATTTTTTTACAATGTAAAAAATATAAGTTCAATATTTAGGTTTTTACTATATACTTTTTTTTACTACTGAGATAAATAGTTTTTTGCGCTTATATTCCAGTTTAAGGGCTGCCTAACAATTTCGGAATCTAGCTAGTAAATCGATAAAGCGCTCTTTTAAGTTTTTATCTGAGTTTTGACGCTATGTTATTCCATTTTACAAGTTATGTCAATCGAATCCCTATTGTGAAATTCGTAATTAATTTCTATATCAAAGTTTATTTTAGGCGGCTATATCATTTTACAAACGTATCTACCTATAAAAGATAATATATAAATCACTTTTTAATTTACCTACCTGATATACCGGGTAAAATAATGTAAAACTAAAATAATTTGATATTTAGTTTTTTGTATATATTAAGTTTAATACGTATCTTGTTATCGATTATATCTTTTAGTTTACCGCCATAGTTTTCGTTCCTATCCCAAAGTCCAACGAAATTGGTAAGCTTTATAAAGTTACTGCTATCAAAGGGAAAGCAATATAATGAAAGATTACTATAGGGTTCGTGGTTAGTAAGCATTAGTTTATAGGGTACGTATTTACGTTTCGTACCGCTTATTAATTTTTAAAGCGTGAAGTTTTCGTTATTTGCGCCGCTTTTTTCGTAGGTAAACTAATTTTTGACGGTATCCAGTGCATAAGCTTATCTTAACCTTTATTTGAAATTACGTTCCGGGGAGGGTTCGTATTTAACCCGCGTTGTAAATAATTGTTATGGTGCTTCATTTTTTTTTTCCGTCGATTCCTCCAGCTTTATTTCCGCTTCACGGCGGGCGTTTAGCCTTGTTAAGCGCCTTATCACCATTTTAGAAGGCTTTTTTCTTTCCTAGTTCGTTATGTTAAACAGGCGTTTTTGACGTTTCTTTAACTAATATTCTTTTACAAACTTTATTTCCATCACTTTATCGTATATTTACTTTGGTATTTGTATAATCTGAGCTTTTGTTAACGAGGCTTTTATAATACGGCTGTTATTTTCACCGTTTGTATTAATACCTGTGTTTTGTAATTGTTTTCGTAGTATTTTCAAAATTGTATTATCGATTATTCGCCACATATCCAGCGTATAATCCGCAAATTCCTCTTTAAAATCGTCGAATAAGTCGCTTCACTTACTTCCGCCGTTGCAATAGTTAAAAATCATATTAATTACATACGTATTTACCTTATAAGGATCCAAATCTTCCTCTTATACTTCGATTTTATTATCCTATAAGTTAAGGTTTAAATACTTTAAAATATTGCTACGAAACAAAATATATATAAAATGGGACTCTATACATTCTTCAGTCTTTACTAGATCCGTTACTAGTAAAACTATCGTATATTTAGGTTGTATGGTCTATATATACCTGTAATACTTAAAGCAGCATAAATTATTAGTTTCGCATTGTAATGAATTTAGGTACGATTGAATTTTAAAGTTTAAAGTAACTAGTTTTACAAACTACAAATATAAAGTTAATGAAATAAATAAAACGGTTTAGGTAAAATGAATAACGAATACCAATATCGATAAGGTTTAAAATAGTACATTAACAAAATGTAATTACAAATTAGTTAGGTGTTTTAAATTAATTTTGATCATATTTACTGATGTTATTATAACGAAATGGTTAGAGAAACTTAAACTTTAAAAGTATTAACTTTAAAATATATAAGGTGAACAGGAAAAGATAGATAAAGCAAACATAAAGAAAAGGAAAAGAAAATGTATGTATAAGGGGGTATATTATGTAATCCTGTATGTAGGTTTTGGTTCGCGTTTGGTAAACGGTTCGGATTATCATATTGTAGCCACTTTTTGTAATCACTAGCGGTTTAGGTGTTGTAGTTATAGCCGCTTTTAAATTTAGCAAGCGGCTTAGATGTTATATTCGTTATCGGTTTTAGGTTTTGTAAGCCGTTTAAATATTATATTTATAACCGCTTTTATGTTTCTTAAGTAGCTTAGGTATTCTATTTAGGTTGGGTGGGTCTTAACGAAGGATTCCGAAACTTAATACACTTAGCTTACGTAGCCTAATACGTAATGAAATGTTTTTCAAAAATTGTTCGGGTACGTTTAAGGCGCTGAAACAAGTTAAAGGTTAACGTAGCAGGGCTTTTTAATAAATAAAGCAACAACTAATTAATAATATCGTCTTAAAAGTAACCCTTTTTAAAGTTATTTCGAATCATATACTTTTATTACGCTTCGGGTTATACGGTGCTCTCGCGTAATTCCATACTTCAGTATAGTTTTTATAAGGTGGAGTAGTAAATTATCAACAATTGAACCCGTTATAATATCCCTTTATTAGTATTAAAATTAGGTTTGCTTTTTCTTTTCTTCGCTATTTGTCGTTGACTTAATCGGCTACTAATTGTTATCGGTAAGGTCATGTATTTACGTGAACGTAAACGAAAAGTAATTAAAAAGATTAGTATTATAGTAAAAGATAGATAATTTTAGAAAAAGCATTTTAGAGATTGCACGCTACGGATGGGAGGTTATAAACCTTTCTTCTGGGCAGTGGCCCTTTTTCCATACGCTCTGGAATACCCATTCCAGACCGCTCCACATATGATGCATTTTGCGCCTTGCAAGAGTGCAACCTGCAGCATGAAACGTTATCATAAACTCTGCTGGAATGCACCTTGCAATAAATTGTACTACCATTTGGCCTATTTATACTAGCTGTAGGGGTATATTGTAATATCCACAAGTATTATATTAATAAAGCTCAGTTTTTGGAAGTCCGCAAAGCGGTTTCAAAATACGTAGTATCGTTTCGGATAGGTGGTATTTTCTGATCTTTACTGGCATATAAGCGTAAATACAACGTTTAAAATATTTTTATAGTTATATATAAACTTAAATAGTATTACGAAGTTTGATATAAAGGTTGTAAGGTGCATGTAGAAAAACCGTTAACGCTAAAATAAAACGATAGCTTATTTTTTACAAAGTAGGCGATGAGGTTATAATATACTTTTTTCTAATATTATCGTACCATTTATCTATGAAGCGGCTTTTTAATAAGGTTTTTCGGTGTTATCTTTGACATGGTAAATTGAACGTGTTGATCAAATTCTGTAGGCGTGGTAAATTGTTAGTAAAACCCTTTTCAAACTAAATACACCTTATTTTATTGAAACAGAGATCTCCTTACGGGTTAACCATTTCAAAGAGTTACTTAAGGCTATAATAATATCCTCATTACGAAGTTTTATACTTAACTTACAGTCTGTCGTTTTCTTTTAGATAATAAAGTAGTTTGCGATAAAGACTTCAAAGCGTTTTTGTGTTTTCTTAAATTCAATAGCCGCCCTCGACGGCGTGGTTCCGTTTTCTTTTATGTAAATTGGTCATTTTTGTAAAGTGGCGGAGGTTTTCAAGGTATATCCGGAAGGTGTATAGGTTGCTTGGGCGGTTTGGATTCGTTATTATGGGAGTAGTTTAGTTAGTGTTACTTACCGAATTACGTTTAAGAGCCGTTATCGCTTTCTTTTTTCTTTTTATTCTTTCGTTTCATTGTTTAACGAAATGAACTCATATTATTGAGCAAGTTTACAAACATATAGTGGCTTTGAAATCCGTTAATCCTTTAAAAGATGATCTATATATTTTTGGTCCTTCAAATTAAGACTTTTAATTGTAATAGTAAGTCCAAAATGTTAGTCTTAAGTAGGCCGTTCCTTGTAGCTAATACATTAGAAACATCATTTATGGCCTATAATGAACGTAATATTGTTATGGATTTCGTTAGAGTATTTGCCCTTTGTACTGTAGCTTGTAATGGTACCGAGTCTGTATGGATCCTAGGATAAATACCGAAAGTAAGAAGTCTTAAAATTCGCTTATTCGGGCTAAAAGTAGTATTAAAGGGGTTTATCGCTTTTTATAGTATTAACGTTTTAAAACTTGCATTTTTCGGTATTTTAGATAATGCCGAATACACTTTTCCAAGCGATTTGTAATACAATTCGTGTTTCCTGATATCTTATAGTATCTTTAGCGGTATTTTCCCATATTTATTGCCGGTCAACTTGGCTTCAGTACGCTATTCAGTAGAGTTGAAAGTTATACCTGTATTGTAGGTGATTTATTCCAGAATATCTAAATAAACGTTTGTCTAGCAATTTACTCAAGTATTTCAGCAGTTCTTAACGAAAACGTTTCGCATAAATTTCGCGACCTGAAATGTCATTACTATGTCGAAAGCGTATAACACAAGCTTTTCGTCAAGTTACATTATGTTTATTATAATTTCGTAGTCAAAAGTCTCGTCGTTTTGAAGGAAGAATTTAAACCGTTTTGAAACTTACGAGTGTAATTAGCACTTATAGAAAAACTTTTCGATGGATTTTAATACTTTTTTTTATACATTTATATACCCTGTTACATAGAGTATCCATAAAAAGCATTCTGCAATCGGGTGCTTATATCAATGGTATAGTATTGGTTAGTCTCGACTGCATTAATTAGACGACTTTAATTATACGCGTTTTAAGGAAAAACTATAGGTATTTCAACTTAAAGCGAAACATTATGGATATACTATTTAAAGCGCAGACAACTTGATTAGTTTTATTTTGAACCTTCATTCCGAGTTTATTTATATTAGCTAAGAATAATCAAAACGACATTTAATATCTATTACGTAAACATTAACGGGTTTGAATCGCATATTTATAACGATTATATTAAGTAATAATGCAATATCGTTACTGAATGAAACCTATCGGTATTTTCCTATCCAGTTAAATTAAAATTCAGGAAATCTGGCCGCGAAATCGTCAAAATATCGGTCTCCGGTGGTCGAAATCTCTATTTCGCCAGTATGTAGTATAATGCCTTGAAACCGGTTGCCGTACGTGTTAAAAAGTAGGAATTATGACGTTATATAAGCGTTAAACACGCAGTTTTTCGCCGTTCAAGCTTATGTTAAGTAGGAATAAGACATTTCGTAGTCTTTTAAATACTCGCTGGTCTATTTTCTCATCTTAGATTTTGAACTATATCTCGTTTTTTGCTAAGTCGTTTTCTTTAAAAGTATACTCGAAATTATAAGCGTTGAAACCATTTTTACCTCTTTGTCATCGGTTGTATATGTTGTAAAATCAGCTTCCGTTTGGTATTCTTGTAGGTAATCAGCCTAATAAAAATTGTCATTTAACTCGAATTGACTCGTATAACTAATGATTAGTCGATTAATAGCCGGCTTTATTACATAAAATACTTCGTTTGAGAAGCCTGTAAAGCTTTGTATCCTTTTTCACGGGTATTTTAGTATTTATGATAAGTTTCGCGCTTATCTATAACGTAGTTCCCTCTTACTACTACTTTACCCTAGGTTTCCGGTACTTTTTGCAAAATATTTGTTATCTTTACATCTGGATTTAGGGCTATTATATGTTTTTGACTTCGGGTAAAATTTGAATCATCGGTTAAGGACGTGATAAATCATTTTGGCGAGGTTCATTTGGGTGATTTAGCCCTCGTCTTTAGTCCCTTCAGCTACAAATACTAATCAGTAACTCGTTTATCAGCGAATGGAGGCTTTAAACAATATTCCAAAGCTCTTATAAAGAACCTCCAAGGTTTTATTTTTTCATTTAAACAACGTTAAGTTAAAGTCTGGGTTTTCGTGACACGATTTCATTACTACTTAAATGAACCGTTTATCTCCTTTATACTTTGATTTAAGGATCTCTTGGTATTTTAGGAACTTCGCTAATAAGGCGGTAAGTACTTCCTGTAGAGTTTTGTTCGCGTTTTTACGTTGATTTTTTATGTGTTTCTAAATGATACCCGCATTTTTTTATCGTAAAGTGCGAAGTTTGTTTCCGTATCTATATGTATTTTCAAAGGATTATAACATTCCGTAAATATACACATTTACGTAAAACAGTACATATACTACTTTTTTACCTACATAATTTATATATGGGGTAAAAATATATAAAATTATAAAAGTTTAATATGCAGCTTTTTTATAAGTATATAGTATTATACAGATTTTGTTATCAAAGACGTCGTAAAACTCGTTATTATAATTTTTATCCTTATCCTATAGCCTAACAAAACTGGTAGATTTTATAAGGTCACTTCCATTAATGGGAGAATGATGTAGCGGAAAGGTGTGATAAGGGTCGTAATTGAAAGGTATTAATCCGTAAGACTCGTATTATCGTTGGGCGCCATTTATCTTCTTTCTGAGAATGTTGTTTTTCTCATTTAAACCGATTTTATTTTGATTAGAAAGTTTATTGATTGTATTGAGGGAATAGTTTAGTTTATGTTTTTCTTTCAAAGTTTGTTTTTGAGAGGGACCGTATTCGACCCGAGTAGTGGATGATTTTGGTAACTTTTCGTCCTCTTTAATTGATTTTTAAGCTCTGTTCACCTTTTGTACAACGTAGTTAGTTTTTCGGAACGAGTTAAACTTTATGTATATATAGTGTTTTGAAGACTTTCCCGCATTTCTATAATAATTTAGTTTTTATGTTTCGCTAACCAGTATTCTTTTTCAAATTTTACTAAAAGAATTTGTTTTTCTTCCTCGTCTGTTATTTCTTCGAGTTAGGCTATAAAAAACAGGGAATTTGTAATAAGTTCGTTTCTGCCACCTGTTGTATTAGTTTCTCTGCTTTGTAATTTTATCTGAAGTACTTTGGAAACCGAATTGTACACCGTATACCATATTTGCAACATCCACATATAGAATTCTTCTCATAAATTATCGAATATACCGATCCTTTGGGTTTGCTCTCCCTAATAGCAAATGATTTCGTTTGTAACATACGTATTCGTCACTAAAAGGTTTAAGTTCTTTATCGGCGCTTCAATAGTATTATCCCACATTTTTGGATTAATAAACTGTAAAACGTTCCTTCGAAGCGTTATATATTAGCATATGAGGTCTGTGTATTCGCTAGCCCTATTTAGGCCTGTTCAGTATAAGTCTAGGGTTACAAGAGTAGAGAATTTATTCAAGTGTTATGAAATATGATTGAAGCGTTTTATAAAATTACTGGAGTGGTGTAAAATTTATTGAGAGGTAATAGTCGAGATTCGGGTACGTTTTAAATACTATATTAAAAGACTTTTTGGAATATTACGGAAAATAAGGACGTACTAAATAGAACGGTTAAAATAGAAGCGTATGATATATAAATCGAGAGTAAATGAAATGTGACATTTCGTTTAAAATAAGGCGTTTAACGTTTATTAGTATCAATGAAATGTAAATTTAGATCAATTATAATTGGTTAGGAGTTTCAAATTATTCGTTTAACGCTTTGAAAGCGTTACACTAGCTAAATTTCTCGTAAACTTTAACGTCGTAACTCATAATTCAAATTAGCGGTATAATTCAGGGAGAACAAGCAAAAGTAAATGTAATAAAGTAAATAGGGATCAAGAGGTAGCGAGGTGTTTTTCATAGTTAAAATGGTGTGAAAAGACGAGTTGAAATGGTGTATTAAGCGTTTCAAATGTTGAGTTTAGAGTTTATGAAATGTGTTGGAGAGCTTAGAAATGTGTTTTAAGCGCGTGGTATGTATTTGGTAAGTAGTTAGGATGTTGTTTTTAGGGCGTGGAATAATTATAGTGCTGTTTTAAAAGTTGTATTTTAATCGTTTCCGAAGTTTGTAAGCAGTTTAAATATTATTTTCTGGTCGGATAGGTCTTATCGAAGCTTTTCAAAACTTGGTAGTTTTGGTTTAAGTAGCCTTATACGTAATAAAACGCTTTTTAAAAAGTACTCGGATACGTCCAAAGTATTAACCGAGTTAGTGGATAGAATAATGGGGCTTTCAATAATTAAAGGGTATTAATCAAGTTAATAATGTTATATTAAAGTGGTCCTTTTTATAGTTAGTTTACTTTATCATTTTTTCACACTTTCGTCCATTTCTTATAAATGTAGTATTAAATTACGGATAGTTGAAATTGTTGTAGTATCCCATTATAGGTGTTTAACTTAGGTCCATCTTTTTTTTGACGCTTTTGGATAGTTAAATGAGTCGGCTACTAATTATTATCGGTAAGATTTATTGTACCGGGTACGTTAACGTAAAGTCCATAGTATAATTTTTTTAGTACCCATTAAAGATGGATCTTTAAAAGGGAAAAGAGGTATCTGAAGAGTGTACACCTTAGGTGAAAGCTTATAAGCTTTCTCCCGAGAAGTTGCACTTTACTATACACTCTGCCAATCTCTCTTCTGAGCAGTATCATTTTACCAGGCACTCTGCCAATGCCCCTTCTGGTCAATGTCACGATATCATGCACTCTTCAAGAATGCACCTCGCAGCGTGGCACGTCACCGTGCATATTGCAAGAATGTAACTTGCAGCATGGCCGCTTACCAACTGTAGAGATATATGATAATATCTACAGTTTACGTATGATTGGGCGATGGTATCCTCCCACGCATAAACAAACGCTTAATCTTTGATTTCGACTACAAATAACAAAGAAACTATCTAAATGACGATTACATTATGAAACTATGTAAATTGGTTTCCAATACCATAACGTAAGCAATCGATATCGTGTAGTTTCCGTGAGACGAAAAAATAACTAATAATAGGTTGTAATTAAAGTTACTAGCGAAATTAGGTTGTACGCTTATAGTAACCCCCGTCATATTTAAAAAAAAAAATTCAGTACATATCCGAAACGACGTGTATAAAATTTTAACTTTTCGTTTAAGTATATGCAGATTATAAAAGCCTAGTTATCTAAAGCACGCCCTTCCCTTACGGGATTGAGAATTCGTTTCGCTTTGCTATATACGAGTGTCAAATCCTCTCCAACGATGTTTTGAAACCCTAGTAATTATTATAAACCTTCGTTGAGATATCATAGGTCAATGAATCTTGACATGTATTTAAAATATAGTTTCTCTTAACGCGAAGATTTCAAAATATCTTTTTGATACTTGGACGAGTTTATATAACAGTTAACGAAAACACTTGGCTAACGTAGAATATGACCCGGGATTTTATAACCAAAAGTAATTCGCGCTGAAGTTTTTGAATCAACACGTTTTTATAATAATTTATTATGGAGAGGAATAGGTTGTAACTCAATATTTGTCGGTAAGGTCTCTGTCTATTCACGTAACCGTAAATAATAGAAGAGTAATCGTAAATATTGGTAGTATATATTGAAGATAGATAGTTAGATCTTTTCAAGGGACAAAAGGCATCCAGAGAGTGCACGCCTTGGGTGGAAGCTTATAAGCTCTCACCCAGGCAATGACACTCTACCATGCACTCTGCTAACCCCCCTTCTGGGTAGTGGAACTTTACCGTATACTCTGCTAATGCCCCTTCCAAGTAGAGGCACGCTATTATACACTTTACAGGAATACACCTTGTAGAGTGGCATGATACCGTACATTTTGTAGAGGAGTAACCTGCAAAATAGCTGCATAAAAATTATAAAGATATATAATAATATTCATATAGGTATTTTCTTTCTTTCTTAAGCGCGGCTCGTATCCATAATTCAGTAATAACAATTTAGTTTGTAATGCGGCCTATATTTATGATTAAGTAGTGATAGTTTATATCTATAATCTATGAACAATAGGTTGGTTCGTAATGCAAATATGTCAAGGTCTGTGTCCATAGTTTTAACCGCAGTAGTAGTTGTGGTAAAAATTTTTGGAGGTTTGGATTAGCAGTTTTAACCGCGGTAGTGGTAGTAATAAGGCCTCAGTCAGTTTAGGTAATTGGTGGCGGCATAGTTGTTGATCCTTACAAGAGTGTGATTGTGAAGGTGCAGGGTGATTGTCGGTGTCGCGTATTTTGGAGTCAGTACAAAACTGACCGCGGAAGTGGTTGTGGTGAGGCCACAGTTAGTTTGGTTAATTTATGGTGACATGGTTGTTGATGGTGGCAAAGTTGTTGGGCATTGGTCCGTAAGGTTAGTATTGTCGTTTTACGCCGTTCATCTCATCTCCGGTTGGGCCGTTTTCCTTGTCTAAGCCGCTCTTGTTGCGGTCGAGAGGGTTGGTAATTGTATCCAGGGAGTGGTCTTGACTGTATCTTTCTTTAAAAGTTCGTTCTGTAAAGGGTCCGTATTTGACCCGAGTAGTGGATGATTTTTGTAGCCCTATCTCTTTTTCTATTGAATTCCTCAGCTCCATCCGCTTTTCGCGGCGTGGGTTTAGTCTTTTCAAGCGCCTTACTGCCTATATTTGCGGAGTCTTTTCTCGTTTCTTATCAGTTATTTTAAAAATCCAGTTTTAATGCTTTTTGAAATTAGTATCCTTTTACTAATTTTACGTTTATTAATTTATTATCCATTCATTTTGGTATTTATATAAATCGTGCCGTTATCAATAATACCTTTACGATGTGGCTATTATTATTACTAGTTATATAAATGCCACTAATTTCTAATTATTTTCGCAATATTCTTAAAATCGTACTGTTTACTATACGTCACATTTATAACGTTTGATTCGCGAAGTCATCTCGAAAATCGTTAAATAATTCGCGCCTTTTAATATTTCCGTTGCAATAGTTTAAAATCCTGTTTATAACATTTGTATTTACCATAAAAGGGTCCAAATTCTCCATTAAAGCTTGAATTGTATTGTCTTACAAGTTAAGGTTTAAGTGTTTTAAAATGTTTTTTTTGCGAAACGATGTATTTTTAAACAAATGGTCTATATATTCGTTAAAATTTTCCAAATTCATTATTAGTTGAGCTATGGTTTTAAGAGTTCGAAGTACAACGGGACGCTTTAGAAGCTTGTTTGGGTACGTACTTAAATTAATAAAGCGATGTAATAGTTGGTTTCGCGCAATGCTAATAATTTGGATATACTTGGTTTATAGTATTCGAAGCGGTTTTGGAGTAAATTGTCAAATAAAAGCAAAACAATTGAAAAAAAACCATATAAAATATTAATGAAAAACAAATAAAATATTATTAAGTGCTTAAAATACAGCGTTTGACCTTACTAGTATCAAATTAAAATTAATTAAAATACAAATCAGACGTAACTTTAAGCTAGCTAGGCGTCAAAAATTAACCATTCAATATTTTGTAAGCGTTATATTAGCTAAGTAACTAATTACCTTCAACGTCGTAAATACCAAACTAAAATAAGCGATGTAATTTATGGCGGATAACGGAAGGTGAACGAAAGAAATAAAACGAGGAAAAATATCTAAAGGTATGTATATAGGGTTTTGATAAGTCTTAGTAATATAATAATCGCTTCGGACGCTGTATTTGGTACGTGGTGTACGTATAATAAGCGGTTCGGATATCGAATTTTAACCGCTTTTAAGGTTTATTGGCGGTTTAAATACTGTTTCCGGGCCGTTTTCGAAGTTTAGAAGCGGTTTAGATGTAACAATTAAATTTGAATGGGTTTTAACAAAGGGTTTCAAAACTTTGGAGTTTTAATTTACGTAATCTAATACGTAATAAAACTCTTTCCGAAAAGCGCTTGAGTATATTTCAAGCGGTAAAATAAATCGGCGGATAGCGTAACGAGGCTTTTAATTAATAGAATACTAACCGAATTCATAATATCGTACTAAAGTTATCCTTTTTAAAGTTACTTTGAGTTTTACAGTCTTTTTACCCTTCGGGTTTTAAAGGCGTTCCCGCGTATTTCCACACTTCCTTATAGTTTTTATAAGTTGTAGTATTATAATACGGACAGTCGAGATCGGTACATCATGCCAACATAAGTTTTTGAACTTAGGTTTATCTCTTTCTTCCTAGGTTATCTGTATTCAATCTAGACAATTACTAATTAATATCGGAAATGTCTTTGCCTATTTATATAAACGTAAAGGGTAAAAAAGGCATCGTAAATATTGGTGGTGTATATTGAAGATAGATGGGAAAATCATTTAAAGGTAGAAGAATCTGGAGAGTATACGCCTCGGGTGGAAGCTTATAAGCTTTCACTGAGGCAGTGACACTTTACCATACACTTTGCTTGTCTCTTTTCTAGGCAATCTAACTTTACCGTATACTCTTGTAATGACCTTTCTAGGTAGTGGCACGCTATCATGTACTCTACCGGAATACACCTTACAAATTGATACGTTTCTATGCAATTTTTAAAGGTGCAACCTATAACGTGACCGCTTACTAACTATTGATATATGTGATAATATCTACAATATTAGTTATATCAAACGTTATCCTTTATCTTTTCTACTATACCAAAGTGTTTATACATTAAAAACATCAACGCCCTTTTCGATGGAACTAACGGATAAAGTTTAATAAATCGTGTTTTTTTTTCCTATGTTTGTTCACGTGATTGTACACTCCGTATTTATTTTCGGCGTTTAGTAAAGCCTAATTATTGCATTCTTTACTAAAGTAGGTATACATAATATTTTGAAGTTTTAATATTGGTACAGCCTGGTAGGTAGAAGTATTTTGATTCATTAGGTTGTTCTCATTTATGTGGTTTATGAAGTTATGTTACTTAATTGAAGCGGTAGGTAAAAAAGGGACATCGAATATAAAAGTAGCTGTTTATATCATCGGGACAGTTTTTTCGTGTAAGACTTTTACCACACTATCGGTTGCCTTGTATTGCCCGGTTATAAGGGTTTTGTAAAATTTAAAATTCGGTTTCGAAATCTGGTAGGTTTTTTTAATTCAATTTGGGGGTTTTCATTACCGTAATAAATTTGTTTAGTACGATATGATGGACTGGTCGACCTATTATTTAGGAGTTGTTTTTTGTCCTTAAAAAGATTTCCGCGTTATTTTTAGTAATATTAAGGTTTATTCCGGATGTGACGGAGTTTAGGTTGTCTGTTTTTAAATAGGTTAAGACTCAGAAGTTTGAGTAACGCATATTTAGCGGTTTTAGTGTGTTTATTACACTTTTTTTGTAATTTTAACCGGTTTTAGCGTATATATAATACGTTTAATGGCGTTGATTATACTTTTGATTGTGAGGAGGGAGAATTCGGGAGCGCGGTCGTAAAACCTAAGTCGTTTCTCGTTTTTATAAGTAAAGTATTAGCCGATTTTGGTGTAATAGTGCTCGGTTTCCGAGCATTTTTTTGTCGGGCGGATGTTTATTATAACAAAAACGGCTGAATAGGTTTCCTTAATCAAGGTTTTTGGTTTTACGTTTATGTTATATTGGTTTTTTCTAATGACGGGTATCATTTTTAGCTAGCGCTACAAAACTTGAATATACTTTTCTTTTTTCCGTTTCGAAGTTCTCTGGTAATGGGCGTACGCTGAGGGGGAAATGATATAATAGTTAAAATATAACATCGTCAATTAATACTGTTTTAAAATTTGATCGCCTTTGAGATTAGTGTAATAAATATATCAAATTCAACGAATATATTGTGAATTTTCATACTATTATAAATAGTGAATCCGTAAAACTAGAGTTCATATGATTCATTCATCGCCTTCTTTTACTAGGTTTTATGAAATAAGTGTATGATCTTTACATGTTTTCAAAATAATACCATCAATGATATTAAAGCTGTGTAAGAACTTCATATATTTATTGTCGGATAAACATTAAATTGTTGGAACCTTGGTTAAACAACGATTTTAGTATTCATTATTTTCTATACCTCGATCGTAATTTTTTAAAAGGCGAGTGAATTACATAAAGAACTCCCATTATTATGTAAATATATTAAAACAGGTATAGTATAAAAGATGTTTCTTCTCAAAGGTATAGAAGTATTAATATCGTCTTTTTAAAAAAATAGTTTACTTTTAACGATGATATCGTTATAACGGACATTATTGGTAAGGTCTCTTCCTATACACTCGAACGTAAAGAGTAGAACAGTATTCGTAAATATTGGTATTTGTATTGAATTAGATAGTAAAATTTATATAAGGGAGAATAGGCATCCGGAGATTACACCCCTCAGATAGGAGCGTGGCATTTTACTCTGTGCTTTGCTAATCTACATTTTAGGTAATAACACTCTACCGTGCACTTCTTTAATTCCACTTCTAGGTAGTGGCACGCTGTCATACACTTTGTAAAAGTGTAGCCTGTAACGTGATACTTTATTATATACTTAGTAGGAGAGTAACCTATAACGTGATACATTGCCATATCACTTATAAAGTGGTCCCTACGTATACTAATTATAGTGATATATAAAATATTTATATAAGTAATATTTTTTTTATCTGGCCCATGTTCGTAATTTAGTAGCAATAGTATAATTCTTATAGGGTTTGTATAAGTCATATAGTAGTGATAGTATAGTGTATTTAATCTTTCAAGTAGTTGGTTAGTAATTTGAATGGTTTTGTAATTTGTAATAACAATAGTATATTGTTATCGGTTTAGGTAAAACTTCTTTTTTCTTCTTTATATTAATGAAAAATTGGGTTACGATTTAAGTTATATAGTAATTGTAAACGCGATATTAAATGTAGATGTGGTTACAATACATATTGCCTTCGTTTTGAATACGTAATCCCGGGCGTTCGGCGTAGGCATGAGCATTTTTAATACGTTTTCCTAAGCGCCTTGCTATCTTAGGGGCGCTTTTAATACTATATTTGGAGCGCCTTATATTGGTAGGATCACTTTTAATTTGCTTTTCGTAACGCCCGTTTTTGAAAGTATCGCCACTAATATAACGAATGGAGCGGTTTAGCCTTTTCTTCTTTCGAATTCGTATAAAGGGCGCTATATCTAGTCCCTTTTTTTCTCGAGTAGTTTCGGACTTTTACTACAGCCCTCTAGTTTCTTAAATGAAAGGCTTGTAAAGCTATCACAGCCCGTCCTTTTTTTAAAGTTGGGTGGAAAATTATATACTTAGCCCGTTTTTATCTTGAAGACGTAGTTCAGACGTTGTATCCGGCCCTTTCCCTTCTTGTACCCTCGTCTTTATTGTCTTTTCCTCCTTTTAAATATGGGTTGTAGGCGGAGTTTGTAAATTTTCTTCCCCTTAAAGTTGCGGTCCAGAATACGAGTTTAACCTTTATATTTTCTGAATTTTCTTGTTGGAAAACGTATTCGACCCTTACTTCTCCTGAATTCGTGTTCCGAAATACATATCTGACCCTCCATTTTCCTAAAGTTTCGGCCCTAATGATGTATCCAGCTGTTACTCCTTTTAAGAGTGCGTGCCGGATTATATATCCGAACCCTCCGCCTTAAAAGGAAAATTAGATTGCATATTTAGGTTTTTACCCTTTCGAATTAAAACTATGGATGTTATATTTAGGCTTTCCCTTTATTGGAAACACGTATAAGATTATAAACTTGGTTATTTCTACTTTAGAAGTCGAGTTTTTAATGCTGTTTCTAGTTCTTTAGATTTTTTAAGTCGCGGTTTTAATGATGTTTTTGCTTTTTTTCTTCTTTTAAACCTGCGCGCTGGCATGGTATTACGGCTGTTTTCCGTTTTAAGATTGAGACCTAGATAATAGGTTTAGCCCTTTCCTTTTATAAAGTCGATGTTCGGTTTACGTATTCGAGTCCTTCTTCTTTTAGGACTAAGTTAATTGAATATGGAGGCCTTTATTTTTTCGAATTAAAGTAATAAATGTCGTATTGAAACCTTCCTTCTCTCAAATCCATAATTTTTATAATATTTTTACCACTTTCTTTTGTTAAAGTCACGGCCCAGATCATGTATTGGATCTGTTTTCCTTTGACATAAAAGACGACTTCTCTGCAATCAAAGTAACGGTTAGCCTTTGTAATACTATTTAATAAGTGTAGGATAACTCTTTCATTATTCGTTTCTTTTTAACCGGAAAGTAAATAACCAATAGCCAATATTTTTAAAAACTAAACTCCTATTTACTTTCCTAATACGGCATTTTATGAAGTTAACCTATAGTCATAAGGGCTTTTGTAGTAAGACTATGTTTATTAACGGTTGTATTAATTCCTTTGTCTCATAATTATGAGCGTAATACCCTTGAAATCGAGGCATCTACCTTATGCCACATTTCTAACATCCAATCTTTCAAATTATACTAAAGATCAACAAATAAATGGAAGCTTGAAACTATGTAGTACGAGTACTTATGTTCTAATATTAAGAAGTAATATATATAAAGTATGTATTTTTACTTTAAAGATTAAGGTTTGTTATTGGCTTTTTAATTTCATTGTCTTACGAGTTTAACTTAGTAAACTTTTAAAAGAAATTTCGAAGTATATTATGTTTAAAAAGAAAATCTATATATTTGCTGGCTTTTTCCAAATTTGTCATTAGTGAATTCATGGTTTTAAAATTGTGAAGTGTACTAAAGTGGTTGAGAATCTGGTTTATATGTATACCGCAAATGTGAAAACGGTGAAAAAATTGATTTTACGTAATAGATGAGATTCAAGTGCCTTTAAAATGCAGTGTTTTAGGAGGTAAGGCTTAAATGAAAGCGTATAATATGAAAAAAAGAAGCAAATGAAACATAGTAAAGCGTTTAAGTGAGGCGTTTAATGCTTTTGGGGATAAATAAGATTTAAATGAGGCGTTATTACAAGTTAGTTAGGCGACCTGAATTTTCCCTTTAATGTTTCGTAAGCGTTATGATAGTTAGTTAACTAGGAAACTTAAACGTTTCCAGTTATAAGTTTAAATTAAAGGTGTAAGAAGAGCGATAGAATGCAAATGTGGTAGTAGGAATAGATAAAAAAGATGTGGAAAGGTGTGGTTATGTGTGTGTAGAATTCGAGACAATGTGTGAGGCTTGGTGGACGTTTTTAGATTACGGTTTAATTATTGTTTTTAAGGTGTGATTTGGTTATGGGGGAGTTTTAAAAGTTGTGTCTTGGCCGGTTTTGAAATCTGTAACCGGCTTGGATATTGCGTTTTGACCGTTTTTAAATTGTGTAAGCGGTTTGAATACTGTGTTTAGATCGGATGGGTTCCAACAAAGGGTTTCGAAGCTTGGTAGTTTTGACTAACGAAGTTAAATACGTAATATAATTTTTTTTCAAAAGTAATCGGATACATTAAAGCGTTAACCGAATTTATGATAACATAACGGGGCTTTTGGTAGTCATAGAGTAATAATCGAATGAATCATTCTGTATTGAACTTGTCCTTTTAAAGTTATTTTACTTTTACCCTCTTTCTATATTTCCGTGTAATTTTTTTAAAAGCGTAGTGTTGGGGTACCGATGGTTGGGACCGCTATAGTATCCCGTTATAGGTATTTAACTTAGGGTTATTTCTTCTTTCCTAAGCTATTTATAATCGACTGAGTTGGCTATTAATTAGTAGTAGTAATGTCTTTGCCTATTTGCATAGACGTAAAGGGTAGAAGATTAATCGTAAAGATTGGTGTTTATATTAAAGTAGATAGTAAGATTAATAGAAAGAAGAAGAGGTATCTGGAGAATGTACGCCTTAGGTATGAGCTTATAAGCTCTCACCCAAAGCGTGGCACTTCACTATGAAATTTTCTAGTTGCCCTTCTGGGTAGTGGCACTTTACCGTAAACTTTGACAATTCTACTTCTAGGCAGTGGCACGCTGTCATATACTCTGTAAGACTGCAACCTGCAGCGTGATACGTTTTTATGCACTCTGCAGGAATTCACCTTGCAGCGTGATACACTGTTATGTAATCTACAAGGTAATCCCTAATTATACTTGCTAAAGTGATATATAATAATGTTCATAGATAAAGAATCCTATAATTTTTCTCCGACTAAATAATTAACAAATTTCATTATATAGGTATAGTAAGTGTATATTAATGGGTATAGCTTTCGATTTAGCGTTTGAAACCCTTTGAAATATTGACGAACACCCTTGAATTCGTTTATTTAGCCCTCTTCTAGAGGTTGATTTACTAAAAGGGGTAATATTAACAACGATATGTAACGATATTTTACGGCCCTTGTATAGGTAACGAATTTACTTTTGGGATAGAGATAATCGGCGTTTTATTTTAAATAGCTACAATAATTCAAGTAAAGCCTTATACGTGTTTAATAAGTTCATATGAAGTAAAAGGAATGATGAACGCGATGTAAGTGACTAGTGTATAGATGGGGAAAGTCGATGTAATAGTATATTCTGACGGGACGAAAAACAACGGATGCTCGGCTTTGTAGAATAATTCATTTTATGTAAAAAAATCTTTAATTGGTTGTTCCGAAGATAAAACTCAGTGAAGGGGACAAAAACTTTTCAATAATGCCTCGTATTAGGGCTCAAGCCTCTATCCACAATATTTTCCGTTGTATAAAACGTTATACGTAACGCACAACTACGTTACTTAATATAGTCGCGCTCGTCAAAACGAGCGATAAAAACGTTGATGACCTATTTATAGGCCCGGTATACAGATTCGCGTACCTTTAGGACGCTCTTTCGCGCGCTAAAGGCGTTATGGAGGGTTTTAACGCTATAGCGTTAGGATTGATACGTGGTTGCGTTATTTTCCGTCAGAGGCGGTCTAGTTTCCTGGCGTTTTTATTAGGAACTTTGTTGTTTCTGAAAATGCCCGGTATTCTTTGCAGGTGCGTTAGAGGCGTACGTTGTTGATTTGGCTTCTTCGGAACTGACCATAGCAGGAGCATTTTGATAATTTTTTTTGCGATATTAAGCGATCGTATACAAGTTTGGTAGAAGCACCAAAAAATGTGAGAGCTTCCTATGAATTTATATAGAAGGATTCGCGAGCCTTAAGCTCCTAGATATTCACTATATTCTTTTTCTTTGACGTTACAATTGTTTATGAAAAATATTTGTTTAGCTCTTTGTCATTTATAGCTTGTTTGTTTTAGGGACTAGCGTCTAAGTTTTCAACAAATACAATTTTTCTTGTACTTATCACGTTGTGATAGGGAAAATCGATTGTTTTTTCCCCCCCTGTTTTTAAAATATATTTCCAGGTGTTCTTTACTTTTCAAGAGTTGGTTTTAAATTTTCTCTATTTTTACTTCATTTATTAAATGATATCATGGTCAAAGCATTTTTTCTTTTCGTTTTATTGCTATATGTTTGGAAGGTTTGTACGTGATATAAGTATTCTGTAATGGTCACACTAAATACCCRTGAGTATATAGAAGGTKTCAGAGGGTTTATGTTATCAAGAAGGTAGCAGAGGTGCTGAGTGAACAATATCGCAACCGTGCAAGTAATGATTAAAAGCCGTGAGGCTATTCAGATATGTAGACTGAATACTTAGATTGACAACTGAAGAGCTAGGAAAGAAATACTATCTATATAGTGCTGACCGTATCCTTATATTCTTTATCCTTTATACCGTCTTCAGTACTGTCCTGGATTGGATCATACTGGATCGCTATGATCCTTCATGATCCATCGCGTGACTTTGCTTAGTCATCATGGCTGACATAAGAAATGTTCCCCACCTGGTATGTTAGACTTCAAGCTTCTCAGTGGCGCACTTGCATACTAGCCCGTTTCCTCACCCAACAGCTGTCTAGGTCATGACATATTCGAAAAGATGATTTTCATCAGTTAAAGAAATATTTACATATACATTTTGGTAATTAGGAAAGGTATTGAAATTCGCGGATTTTGGTAACTTCTTGACGGAATTGTTTACTAATCGTACATTGTTTACAATCAATTTGTCTTATAACTTGTTCAAAAACATCAATTTGTCGATTATTTTATTCAATACCTTGAAAAGTGTTTCGCGAAATTTTTACGGTAATTATTGGCTCGAATCTTGTCGTGACCCAGTTTGTTTGATGTTGAGATAAGTGGATGTTGTGTTGAAAGCGATATTTTTTTCATTGTGCGTGTTTCTAAAGGTTCATAATATCAATTTGTATGTTTTAAATTGATATATGGGTTTTTTGGTAAGAATATACGAAAAGGAAAAATGAAATCTAGAGGTGGAAATATTCATTTGTTGATTAATTTGATGAAATATCATTATTTAAACGTGAAATAGGTCTTATGGTTTCCAATCTTACTTTTTATGTTTAACCCAAAGTTTTGTAAAATCCCCAATAACTTTATAATATACGTTTTCAAGTTATATATGTTATGAAAACAGTATCTCATTCAAATTGTATATTTGAAGGTTTTATCGTTATTGTTGAGTTATAGTTAACTATGAATACTATATTATTGGTTATATTGATTGGTATCGTTCCGTCTTTGGTTTTGTTCTGGGTTTCTAAATGTATTTACGTCCGTTTAGTCATTAAAATAAAAATTGTGTTCGGTTTAAGGGTTGTCGAATAGGATTTTCAAGATAATATTGGATTATTTGTGGAGGAAGGTTTTTAACAGATTTTCGAGACGTCGTACTTAGTGTAGGTGCAATCTAATTTGTATTGTCAGTGTATTAGCAGACAATATTTCTCTTCTTTTAACGAATTTCGACTTCGTTTCGTTTTGTTAGAAGTGCCTATGAAATTTAACATTAGATGTAAATCTCTGTTTTTCGGATTCATTCTTTAGTAAAAGTCTTGAGTTTGATGTTTCGAGGTCAATGGTAAATATTTTTTTGTAGTTTTACCGATTTTCTTAAAAAGATGGGGACTTATTGGAAAGTCATTACTTAGGTAGGAACGATTGAATCGTAATCGTCTTTCTTAGGTAACTATTTAAATTTATTTCAATTCGTTGTCGAAGTTCCACAATGCTTAGTTGAAGGTTGTTTGTCAATATTACCTTTGTTCTTTGATATGCCGATGAATTTGTCGTTGAATTTTAACGTTTATTATTATTATTATTATCTTAAGGGGGTGTGTTTAGTCCAATTTTCTCTAATTTCAATCGAGTCGAAGGTTTGTAGTGTACTTTCAATTGTATTTTATTAGAATCTTCGAGGTAATTATCATCTTTACAGTTTTATGCGTACTTGTATACAATTTGACTGATGGTTTACATGTTAGTTTAAGAGAAGTAGATTCTTTGTTACTTTATAAGATTTTTTCTGTTTGTTTTTAGCAGTTTGATTTGCTTTTTTCCACATATCATTAGTCTAATATATGAAGATAACATGTAATTGACTTAAAGCTAACCTAATTTTTCATTACTAAATCTGTTAAGAAATTTTTCAATAAAGTATATTAGGTGTTTTCGTGTAGAATTCGGTATAAATTTGTGATTTTCCGGTTGTGGTCGCGGGTTTTTTTTTAAAGTAGATTCCGAGTTTGTTGGAAATATCTTTGATCATTACTTTATTTCGCAGTTCTATTTAGGTTCGTTGTTTGCCATTTTCGGAAGGTTCTGTCGATACTTTAGATGCCATATAAATAGTTTCATTCATTGAGGTTCGGTTTTTTGTTTCTTTTTCTAACTATCACCGGGAAGTGCCTTCTATTAAGTGTAACACTTACTGATACGGAATAATCCTGTAGATTCCGGCGGGAGTGATTGTAACCCAAGACCTCTTAGAATCCATATAGGCACTCGGCCTTCTAAGCCATCATTCCAATTAAGAACTCAGTGTATCCCACAATCTAGAGACTCGTAGGCGTATATACTGTAGCCCTGGTTAAGCCGATAGGTGTAGCCTAATTAGTCCCTGCCGAGTGCCTACTTATATCGGGGCAACGATTCTATGTCCCTTTAAAAGAAAAGTCACATAAAGCAGATATGTAAATCAAATAGCCCGTAAAAGGGGTAAAGGTCAAACGCGTTGCGGTTAAGTATACCATTAGGATTTGTGAAGTATTGTTGGAAAACTTGTATACATTTGGTAACCCATATATCGCGTGCCCAAAACAAAATAAAGCAAAATATTTATGAAAACAAACTGTTGGTAGGCCTTATTGATGCAACGTAGTCAATTCGAATGTCTGGTCGAAGCAACTGGTATATTGCCTTGAAAGTGGTGATGTATTACTTCAAAGTTTAGCAGACCGCTAGCCAGTCTACACACTAATTTGTATAGTTAATTGCTTGGCTCATGCCTTGATCTGAAGTGGGTACCTACTGCACTAGACTTGCAGTCAATACAATCAACTAACTATCAGTATTGTTGACTTGAGTATACTGCAATTGACTACTATTTTAATACTGACGGCTTTTCTTATACACTATTACTGCTACCGTTACACTAGCAATCATCCAGTTTTCCAAGGTATCCCTATTCATCCTTTCCGATACATTCATGAGTATCTCCTAAAATTTTTAGTGCTGCCACCAGAATTACATACGATTCCTTAACATCGCCAACGAAAAAAATTCAATAGCTCCCTCCTAGCCAACGTCAAAGGGGCCAGAACAACACCACGCGTCTTTAACGCGCCTGCAAAGGATGACCGACCTTTGCAAAATCATTAAAAGCCTTAGCAAAAGCGTCAGGCAACTGGACCACCCCCAGCGGAAAAGGACGTTGTTACTCACCAAACCTAGCATTTCAATGTCGAGACCCTCCATAAAGCTTTCAACGCGTAAAGGCGCGATTTGAAAATCCGCGAATCCGTTTACCGGGCCTATGAATAGGTTATCAATGCCTTCGGTATACGTTTTAACGATCCTGGCTTTATTAAACATCATGTGTTAATACTACACATTGCGATGTACGTTACTAATCACTTTGCAAAGTGGTGTTCAAAAACGTAGTCGTGTAGACTTCATCATAGGTTTACGCCATCCCCTTTTTTACATAATTATACAAACCGATTAAACTAGAAAAAACCTTTGAAACCCCTTTATACGTCATTTCCTATCGCTATTTATATAACAACTCCGATATTTCCAACCCTTGAAACGAATAAGGACATAAAAACCATGACCTTATTCACATATACACCTATATAACTTATAATAACAAGCTGTAACGGGACGCTGATTATTTTAACGAAATAAAAAAGCCCTTACGTAAACAAAAAGCCGTTAAAACTTCACTTATAACTTCCTAAAATACCACTTTACGTAACGTATTATACCTTAGAAAGCGGTGGAAAAAAAGAACTCACAAGTTTGGATTATGGTTTTTAAAGGATTTAAACGCGATATGAAATGTTTTTCCCCCCCGGTAATTTTTGTAAAACTCGTGTAATTGAATTCGTTTATCATGAATTAAGAAAATGAAATATTTATAATATAAGTTATATATCATATCAATATCGTAATGAACAATAATGTTCTTTTCGAAAAAACGATACCTATATTACTTTATTTGTTGAAAAGATTCTTCGTAATGTTTTATAAGTTCTAATACATATGAGCGGCAAAAGATATTTTATAGGTAATGTATACTTATTTCGAAAAACATTCAATCGAGGTTTTGAGAAAGAGAAGAAGAAAATTACGATTTAAATTGGAACTATATCGATCGACGTATACTTATCGATATATAATTAGGATATTTTTATAAGTTTAACGACTCAACTAGTTTCTTTACCACAAAACTATTAGGTTTTTTTACCTATTTGGTAATGAAGAGTCGTCCATAACTATAAATAAACGTTATCGGTTTTAGTTTAAACATAAAAAAATACTAATAATAGTATATTAATACACGTTACGTACAAGCGTCCCAATACCCTAATTATATGGTTTTGATAAGAAATTATACAATCAAATCGTATATAGCAACTTTATAATGTTTTAATCATTATAAAATATTACCTTCGGCTTACGTTAAACACCTGGTAGCTTTTAAACGAAAGGGTGGTAAATACATTAATATTTCAGGGTATCGGCTATAACAAGACTTTTAAACCAGATGCGTTATAATATAAAAGTAACAATAAAGGCTTTAGTTAAAAAGGCTACCATGATGAGGTATAACGAGCTGAGTATCTGCCCAGTTCTAAAGATCTACAAGATAAAACCTTATTATATCAATATTCGCTAGTACTTTGCTAATAAAAATATGGCACGACCCGTATTTCTTATATATACTTCTAGATTCGGTGGTTAAGTAAACTTAAACATTAATAAGGTCTCGTCACGTTACCCCCTTTTTCGGACTCTATATTATATAAGGCGGCTGGAGATATTATCGCTTAAGAAGAGGCGGTTATATAGGACTCTACTAATAAAGGCTAAACCCCTTCCGCTATAGACCCTAGGGCTCCCATTATATATGGGGAACCTTTCTTATAAGGATAATTCGACCCGCGTTCGATAGGTAAGCCGATTATAGGGTTGAAATCAATTACGATTGAGTGGAGATCCTTTCAAATTACTAAGATAAACCCTAAGTTTATAAAGTCTTGGGTAATCAAAACCCAATCCATTCTAACTGTCATAACGCTTCTCGTAATAAAGGCTTTTCGACGATAAATTTGGTAAAGTTTATATTTAAATCCGAATTCTCACCGCATTTTCAAGCTCTTCCCAGCTAATGAATTACAATAGACCTAAAGAGCTGAAGTAATATAACGGATGTAAACCCCGTCGCCCTTTCGAGCTCAACTAATGATAAATTTGCAGAATGTTAAGAATGCATATACCGGAAATATAAAAAAAATTAAACGTTTCCAAACGCTAAAAGTAAATACAGGGTTTTCGATTATTTAGTTAAATATAAGTAAGATAATAGCCATATACTAGGTCTTGTTACTAGGTTATGCAAATAAGGGTCATAATATTATTAAAGTACAAAAACTTGAATACGGTAAAAAATAACTGCCAAAGTTTTCAATAACGTTATTGTTGGAATAAAAGTCAATTGCAGTACAGTCAAGTCAACTATAGTTACAGTTAGTTGACTTATACTAACTGCAAATTGACTGCAGTTTGTGGGATTAGCTGCAAGTCTAGTGCAGTAGGTACCCACTTCAAAGTGTGACACAGACCAAAGTATTTGGCCATACAAATTAGCGTTCAGACCGGCTAGCGGTCTTCCAAACTTAGAAGTAGCAACTCATCAGAACCACTTTCAATGCAGCACCAATTACTTCAATCACGATTATTCGAATCGACTACGTTGTAACGATAAAGACCTACCAACACTAATCAGTGTTTATTAGGTTAATCAAAGATATTCTAGGTAGAAGAAGAAGCTAATTTCCGGTCACGCTTTGCAATTGCGCAAAATAGAGAGAAGATTTTTGCGAAGGACCCCCTTTTGCTACATCTACTGCTTACAGATAGCAAAGAGAAAGTATTTCTAAATACTTCTGCTGTTTATAGGTACTTGAAAATTGGCAACAGTATCTCTATTATTGAAATCACTAAGTAATTTCAGTGAAATACTCGTAAAGAAAAGAAAGCGTTGAAATTGACCGCCTAAAAGTCTTAAAGATTAGCAAATTATAAAGTTAGCAAATGGTTTAGTTGCTACTACTGCAACTACTAATATTACAGGCACTACTACTACAAACTTCAAATCGAAAAAACGATAAAGTCCCACGATTTTTAATTACAAACACCGACTTCGACAACAAATCTACAATTTACCCCTTTAAACCACTTTTTTTGCCCCCTACACTTTTCATATTTAATCGTTAAAATAATTACCGAAAACGCAACGACTAATATCATTAAGAACATTATTAAAAGGAAAGTAATTGAAAGTTTTGGGCCTATGTTGTTAAATACTTTAACATTAATTTCTGGTTTACGAACGCTGACGAAAACTTTACACCCCAATATATGACTAATTATATTAGATATTTCATCTTCTATATTGACTACGACAACTAAGTATTTAGCATAAAATCCTTATACGACAACGTCGAGATTTTTAGGGAATGGAGTTTGTAAATGAGGGAAAGAATATAGAAACTAGTGAAGCTTAAGCTGAGGGGTAAATTACGTAAACAAGGAATCATACTGCTATCGCAACTTATTAAGGAAGGAGGTAACCTCACCGACGTACTGTATGGATACTCTATTGATAAGGACCTTTAATATGTATTGGAAGACAAAGGCAAACTGACTGCTAGCGATAGTATTCGTTAACAACCTTGTACGCTTTTCCAAGGTTACGCCCATTCCAAATATGTTCCTTAAACCATTTTACATAAAACTGTCAATGGGTTAGTATTACTAGCCGTAAGGAATTGATTTATTTATGTGTCGCAATCCCACAAATCCACTAGTCAATTAAGTGAGAACCTTAACGTCCCCATTAACACTAAAAGAAGTATTATTAATCATGAGAAAACTAATATATTCCTTTCCCTCCAGCCCCTTAACACGTCAAATTTCAAAAGACTCATTC
Organism: Anisogramma anomala; assembly: GCA_038502455.1. Lineage (NCBI taxonomy): Eukaryota > Fungi > Ascomycota > Sordariomycetes > Diaporthales > Gnomoniaceae > Anisogramma > Anisogramma anomala. Next base: position 24,241,989 of record JASMMZ010000004.1, on the reverse strand, counting down.
AGAAAAAAAACGGCTTTATGCGCGAGCGTACTATGGGTACCACTATTGGTTTTTCCCCCTTAATTTAGTTAAAGGTAATTATACTGTCTATCCAAATTACTAACACCTTTCATAATATAGGTGGAGGAATCCAGACGGTTCCCAAACTAATACATTATTTATTTCCTTTTAATATATCCCTATAGTTGATAAGAATTATTCGGTAATCACTACGTTAATTAAGATTTGGGGAGGAAAGGATAAGTATAAAGGTAAGCTGTATAAACTCTTCGACGTCAAATTACGCCAGTTTTTCAATACTTGCCGCTAAATGAGGGTCAAATTGCCAGGTTCTTACTCGTTGTTTCTAGGTATCGTTACCGACCAAGTCGAAAACTAATACCTTCGGTATTAAATGAATTGCTCCTTTTCTGAAATATTTACGAAGGTTTTAAAGTCTTTTTCGAATATTATGTTAATTATGCCTCAATTATATAAATTATAATATTATTTAATAATCTTAAATACTAGATCACAAAATAAAACTCCAAAAGAATATGGACCTCGTTAATTAAATGTTTCATAGGCTAATGTTTTGCTAATAAATAATGGAAAATGTTAAAACTGTCAAAAATACATTACGCTAACAAGTTGGCTAAGTCGTTATGGGATATGAAGAGTTCGAACGCGTTTTATAGTGTTTTAACGCCATTTGTAAAAGATTACTTAACTAGTTATGGTCCTCGTTTATAATTGGAATAACACGGGTCCCGAGTTCGGTTACTATATACCCCTAAATTCCAAAGTTTAATAACGACGAGAAAAACCCCATCTTCACATATTACATCAACCGTAAGTACAATAGAACCGGCTAATACAATTAGCGGAAGGCCCAGAACTGGGGATACGATTATTAAGCCAGTTACTGAGGAATACATTCCTTTTCGTTAAAATATTTGAGTTAGCTACGTAAATTTCGTTCAAATACCAAAAGATATTGAATTTACGGTAAGTGAAGTTGCTAGTTAATAAGTCATATTGTTGCCAAACATGAATTAAAGTAAGCAATATACTATATACAACTCCCTTCTACTATTAATTGGGATCGCGTTTTTTTGCGTTACAGACATTGAAGGAAAAGAGATTACAAAAACGAAAACAAACCCAAAATTACTGATCTGCATAAATATACCAGCACCGATTCAGAAATAACAAAACAATTCGCCAACCACGCCTCTTTATACCGTCTGAAAATTAAAGACCCCAATTCACGTTATAACGATAAAGATTCTGGCTCTACATATTTATTTATCATTTGCAACCGTTACGTGAACTAGATCTTTTAAGGTATTATGCCAGATATGGGGGCAGCACGGTACATATTAGGAGGTTAGTCGTAATACATTGCGTTGCAAAAGAAACAAATACTGTTACGAAACTTAATTACACGGATGTCAGAAAGGTTAAAGTTAGCTTTAACCTTGAATAAAAGCCTTCTTTACTATGATCTACGACTATTATTACAATTGTTAGTCCTATTATTTTCCATATCTTGAAATCCTCTACCCATTTCTTCTTTGACTTTAAGGATGTGAAAATTCTTGGTATTAAAGGAAAAATAAAACTTTGGTTTTAAAATTTTCGAACACTTATCTTATTTCAATAATAAGGCGATACTTGATGTTGTTAATTTAAATGCAATGTTTTATGACACAAAGTTTTTAAAATCATTATAGCGAAAAGATATAATAGATACTGTATATTTTATGGAGTAATATATACTTAGGATTACTAAATATATTAATTGACGATACAGATATTAGATTTACCGCGATAAGGTTCTAAGGTAATATTAAGTTGATGGGGATTTCGTGTAAACAGGTTTTCGTTCAGTTTTACTAAGGTATTAGTAAAGTCGAAGTGGTCTACTCTCTTTTATAAATAGCTTATAATATATTTTCACTGGAAATTAAAAGGTTTATAAGTTGAGAAGCACGGCTTTTAATGGCTGTGAAAGAAATTAACGATATTCTTAGCCCCAATGGTTTTGTACCAACATTTCTGGTATTTGGAGCCTATTCACGAATAACGATTGAATCGATATTATCGTTAAATTCTTAGCAACTTGTTGTAGTATATAGTAAAACCTTGACAAAACTAAGGAAGGAAACAGTACGTTTCCATATTAATAACGCTTTTAATACCAGAAATGGATTATCGACAATAGACGTACTATCTTTACATTTTGAAATTGAATATTTTACTTGGCAGAAACCAGGTAAATGGCATAAAATTTATCAAATATGAATTATTGTTAATTTGAATGTAATATTTGAAACCGTTAACGGCTTTCATACTTTTATTATTATATAAACCAAATTGTATAGAAAACACCTTGAGTTTGATAAAAATTTCTATGTAGAAGATCCTTGAATAGAACGAAGTAACTAATATAATCTTTTTATGCCAATCGTCAATGAACTATTGAAATATCGACGAAAGAAAAAATGATCAAAGAGGAGGATATGTATTAGAGAGGAGAGTGATATTAAGGATTATAAGCCTGTAAAAAATATAACGACGTGTGTCTTAAAAGGAGAAATATGACGGAAATAATACACTTAAATTACATATTATAGGTATCATTAACATACCGAATAAACCTTGTAAGGAAAAAGACCCAGTGGAAATGAACGATCTTTTTACACAATGAGTCATTTAATTGATATTATTAACTTAATTAAAATGCCAAAGAGTCATAATCTTTAAGCCGAACATAATTTACGAAGTCAGAGATGAAACTATAGATCGACCGTACGAAAAAATACATCTAATTTCTCAAGGATACGGTAATAAAGGTAAGGATTAGATCCTTATTTAATTACCCATAATCCAGAATATTAACCATTGTTTGATCGTCGTAATTGCTGCGAGTTTAACTATTGACGTAAATAGTAAGTTTTTACTTAAATAGCCATAACATAACGTCAACGTATACAAAATCTGCCACCAATCTTTAGCGAATTATACTGTAAGAACTGCTGAAAAAACTAAGAGACAAGTTTCCAGCCGATACGGTAATACGTTACATTCAACCTCTGTACGGATTAGCTACAGTAGTTGTCTATTAGTTTTTGATGTATTAAATTCACTTTAAAAATAGACTAGGTATAAAGATTTTAATATTCAACCCGTATTTATTAATCATGTGGAGAAAGAACTTTGTTATGGTAAATATGTAAATTAACAATAACTCTTTTATCGGAAATACTAATTTTATAGTAACTAAATAGTATGTTATCGAAACGTCTGGTTTCTAGAAGTTAAAATCAATAATGATATTGGCTAAATGTATACAATTTAACTTTAATAGGTCTTCAATACGTATTTATAGTGTTAAGGTAAACGACAATACGTATATCAGTCTATGCCAAAAAGTGCAAGTTATAACTTTGACAACAATTGATAAGGCTGACGAGGCAAGATTATAATAATACCTGGAATAAAGGGCTCTTAGAGATTATATTGCCACTTTATATTGATTGGAGGTATTGTAGGACCTGTCTATTACGTTATAGATATAACAATCATAAATCAAGGATTTGTAGAAGTTAAAGAAAAAGATTTAATGACAAATAGATAATTTAAAAACGTTATTCATATGATTTTAGTGGACTCGAAGATGTTAAAGTTAATAATGTTTACGGATAGTTTTTTTTGCGAAAAATATTTATTTTATATCGTAAATCGAGTTCATTATGATGTTCGTTAATGCGGAATCATTCAATAGAAAATTCACAATTATTGAAAACCTTGTATATTATATATCCATTATATAAAAACGTATAATCCGATGCGTATTAACTTCAAAGATTTACAATGTAATAATAAGTTTTGATATTGATATAGTTACTAACTGTTTATTAGGGATTACCATCAAACAACTAGAATTGCATTCGATACCTGTGTTTGTGTATACGGATTCCCGAAGCCTTTATAAATACCAGTCAAAGTTAGAAACAATTAATAAAAAGCTTTTAATAATAAACGTAATATTTTTGAGGTAGGTATACGAAGCCCGTGAAATCGATAACTTCCTGTGAATCAACGGCAAAGATAACTTTATTAACTCTATAACCAAGGCTAAGTTCAATAACGTTCTGGAACGATTTTGGGATAGTAATGCGTTGACCATACGAATCGATGGTTACATAAACCAACTTGTATCTGACGTTAAGAAATAAGGATGCTCTAGCAAACTCGAAAACTGTTAGGGTAATGGTAGCAATGGCAATAAGTAGAATTACTGGCAAAAGGTACGTAATTGGTGGAATGCATAATACGTACAATTCTGTAGCTAAAGGCCTGTACACAGGAATTGAGGAACGAAAGGCTTCAAGATGTAGGGAAAGGAGTCATAATTAATGTTAGTTTTAGTACAAATGGACTGGAATTGACAAAGGTTTGACTTATGGATCAAGGAGGAATTTTAAAGGTTACTAACAATTGATGGCTAGTTACGCTAGTGAGCAGGCACAAAACAAAAAGCCGCCAGTGTTGTAATAGCAGTCAATTGCAATACAGTCAAGTCAACTATACTAACAGCTAGTTGACATATACTCATTGCAAATTAACTGCAGTTTGTGGGATTGACTTCAAGTGTATTACAGTAGGTTCCCACTTAAAAGTAGGTCACAGGCCAAAGAATTTGGCCATACAAATTAGCGTGCAGACCGGCCAGCAATCTGCCAAACTTAGAAGTAACAACTTATTAGAACCACTGTTAATGCAGCACCAGTTACTTCGACTACAATGATTCGAATCAACTACGTTTCAAAGATGGAGACCTACTAATAGTTACCCGATTTACGATAGTTTTTCATTAATTCAAAATTAGGGGGGGTTCTCTTCTATATAGAAGGGTAAATGCGAATTGTTTTCAATTATGCAGTCTTGAGTGTTTTTCATACATTTTAAAAGAGGCCTCCCTTAAAGTTACAAAATTATAGGCAAATTTAGAAGAGAGTTTTTTTACAATTGCGTATTAACAGTATCTTTATAATAAACTTGTACCTAAATTGACTTAATTATAATATGTTAACAAAAATTTACGTTTAATTATCCAGATTTTCAAATATAATTGGTAAGGATTTTTATCTTATATATAATTGTGCGAAACCGACTTTGGGTAACGTACGCGAAAAATTTATTTTAAATACCTGGGATTTTACTATAGGCATGTACTTTAAAGGAAAAGTGACAGTTTTTACGAACCGCTTTAACCACGTTCCCAACCTTTTATTTACCAACATCGCTGGAGTTATTACGACAACCCGACCAATATTTAATGACAGGTTTAATTATATGGTTTAAGTGATGTTCTTTTTAGCTCTTGGATACCAAATATCACTAATTCCGCTTAGTAAAATAGCGGAAACCAGTTTACCGAAATTTATAGATGTAATAGTTATTATAATAACTTTCCTACTACACCCCTTCTATATCGAAAACAAGGCAGTAGTATACAAGTGAGTAAGGGCTTTCGCCCCGCTGTGCTTTAATGCCTTACATGCAGTCGCAAAATCCGTTATAATATACGTTAAAGCTATAAAATAGTACACCCTTAAATTAGACTGGTTTTTGTACTTTATAAAAAAAGCGAACGCGATGCGGTTACTTGGTATACGGTTTATTGAACGTAAAAACTTTCTAATAGATGTGTAACAAGTACGCGTAGGTTTAGGAGAAACTGACCTAAATTAGACCGACAACCACACGAAAACATCCAAAATTATTAATTAATATAAGTTTCCCTTATTATTTCGCACCTTTCACTAGAAATAAACGGTTATTTTGTTTTTAATATCCGTTCATAAGCTTAGATCTTTCGGGATAATATCCTTAATAGGGTTTCTGTTGTTGACGATATCGACGCCGACTTTTTTGACGATTGTAATGGGTTCTAGTACACCGTCTTTCGAAGGTTCGATATTTTGGATGAAAAGGTTCGCAATAATTTCATCGGAATTCGTAATGTATCGAACGAATTAAACGATATGATTATAAGTTTATTTTAAACGCATTCTGACTTAATTTTAAGGCTTTTTAGTATATTTGTACGAGTTTTATATTAATTATCCTAGCTATGTTAGATAAAACATATAATTTGTATGTTTTAACGTATCTTTTGGCATTAATATAACTTGTCTGCTATTTTAGTATTTCTTTTAATTTGTAAATGGTTAAGGCTACGGAGAAATGTCCGTAAAGGTCGTAGGCCTATGTAAAATCTCGATATACCTCATTTTTTTCTTACGCAAACAGCGTATCATGTACCAAGTTCTCGTTTCAATATTACTTCATTCTGAACATAAAATTATAGCAAGTCTCGTTTCATTTTTCTTCTTATCTATATCGGTAGGTCCTCTATCATCTTTTAACCACTTATAAGGTATCTCACAATATCCCTATCCTAGTTCGTCCCTTCGATATATACGGTCACTATTATTACTCTTGTAAGTAGTAATATTCGTCATGAACTTAGTACTCATATAGGTAATAGAATTTCCGTTCCTAAGTCCTTTAGTATCGTTAGTTACAAGAGTAAAACTTTTCATACTACCTGTGGTAATTCTTTTATATATAATTTTAAAAGTCTTACAATTAGCCTTAATAGCCTTAAAATCCCATCTGCAATTTTGATTATTTTATTTAAATTAGGGAGATACAAAATTTTACGTCAAATATTCTGAAGACATTTATCCATTACGCGATTCTCTCCAGAGGTATTCTCGAACTTCTCAATAATGAAATCAAGTTCATATAGTTAATATAAACTATTATTAGAAAAGGTAATATAATAAACTATGGTTTTACTTCTTTTAAGCATTTTACCACAGCCAGTCCTTTTTTTTTTCGCTAATGATATACGTTATATCAACATTATTTAGTTTACAGGGAAAAAATGCCAGGATTTGTACGTAAGGTATTGATTTGTCGATAATTTCAGTACTTCTTAGTAATCCATTTAGTTGGAAAGCAATACAACTAATTCTCTTACAAAATATATCAGTTACGAAGTGATATTGAAGCTAGCGATCCGAAGCTATTACAACGTTTTTTAAAATATCTAGGCACACAGTAAAGAAATTCTTAATATATTCCCTTTTTCACTCAAAGTTTCAAGAACCCTAATATATTTTTTTTGAAACTTTCCCTGTCGAGGTTATTGTCGATACATTTTTTATACAAATTATCTTTAAGATCTTCGTCTATGATACTTTACTAGGTATATACCTTTTGACGTATAATGTAAAGTAAAGGAACTCATTTAGTATATTTAATAAGGTATGGTGATTTTCAGGTTTCGCCTACATTTCGAAAAAAAAATAGATGTTGTTTGAAAGGCCGAATTTCTCCTCTTAAAAACTTAAGGCCTAACGAGTAAATATGGCTTCCTAATGAGACAGTTTTGTAAGGGGTAAAACTATGTTTTTCTGAATTCGAAACGGGGAAAATATCGATAGTAAAGGAAATTAAATATTACGCCAAATCCACGTAATAAAGAACTATAGTCGTTGATATATATATCGAAAGCCATTTCCCAGGTATAGTTGTACCCTATTAATAAGGGCAGTGATAGTCTACTGATTCTCGCATTCTTTCGGTTACACCTCGTGGTATTCTCGTTAACTTTCACATTATTCTCGTTATTTGGTAATAGTCATTTTCCAAATATAATACCATCGAGCTCGTAATAGGTTTGTTCACTTCCCGTTACTCTCTAAGGTATCTTCAGTATTAAATATTCTATATTTCGTGTAATAAATGCTATTTTGTACTTATAACCTGAGGTAATAAGGACTCCACAGTATCCGTTGGCTACTTCGCCTTAACAAAACATTATATTCGTTCTAGAAAAGTTTCGCATATTTTATCACGTAAATATATATGCTATCACGATTGAACCATATATTTATTAAGTGAAATTTAATTGTAAACGAGTCGGTATTTACCCTTTTTCTTAGTAGATAACGTATGTACGCATCCCATTTTAAATAACATGACATAAAAAAATCCTGATGCCGTTATTACTAGATAAAATCTTTATGCGAAAACGACCTAATTTTGTAAGTATCTCGGTTATTTTAATTGAAACGGTCTACTATTCAATCCGAATTTAATGGAATAAGTACTGAGATCAGTCACTCAAACATCCCTTGAACCGAAATTTAATACATCTTTCCAAATATATACCAGTCTTTTGACTAAGGACAATCCTATTCTTTTTTCCCGCAAAGTTATAGATATTTATCGTTAGTGAATTTGTTCGTCTCGTTCATTTTTCTTATGTCTCCAATATCTATATCGAAAAACTCAAACCATTTTTTAATAATATCTTGCAGTACTTCGTCTTATTCTCTTTATTTAGGACGAAATTTCATACTTTTATCGAATTCGTTATTTTACGCTATTGATATTCGTTTCTTTTTACTATATGTTAGTAAGCTTTTATTAATTATATTTTGTTTTTCCCCATTCCTTCCCACTATCGTTAATATTTATATTCCATAAAATTCAAAAATGATTTCCTATTTTTCTTCACCTCCTAACGCCCCTGACACCAAAATATAATGTTTTCATTTGGATTTTTTTTTCGAATTTATTTCTCCGTTATAATTAAAAATTAATAGTTTGGTTGTTGGAATAATATTACATACAGTGCAGTAGGTCAACTTTATGTACAGTAAAGTTGACTGTACTTCAAGTGTATTGCTTTATGGAGACTTACTGCATTGAGTGTAAGTCGAGTACAGTATGCTGCACTTCACTCTAGAGCACGGGCCAAGCAATTGGCCTTACAAATTACAGTGCAGACCGGCTAGCGGTTTGCCAAACCTAAAATAATACATCTTATATCTGACCACGCAATACTACTATTACTTCGACCAATCGAATCGACAACGTTGCAACGTCTAAGGCCTACCAACACTGATTAGTTCTTGCTTGCTAAATTAAGCACAGATAGTCTAAGTAGAAGAAGAAGCTACTTTCCGGTTACTCTCTATGTCAAACGACGGCTAGGGTAGTGGAAAGATTCTTACGAAGGGCCCTTACTACTGTGTCAGTCTCTACGACAGTATGTAAGGAAGATCTTCAGCCTTCGCTAGTCTCTACGGCAGATCAAAGGTAACAACGGTATCGCTATTAAAAAACACCAAGAAATCTTCATTAATCCTTCTTAAAAACGTTGAGATTGACTGTCAAAAGTCTCAAAGTTCGGCAAGTTGGCAAACGGCCAAGTCAGTACTACTACGGGTGCTACTACTATAAAAACTACTAAGTCCCACAGCCTACAACAAACAACCTTCGCCCTCCCCCTACAACCTCTACCACTAATAAACGACCTCTGACCTTACCCTCTACAATAAACCTATGCCCATACTTCATTTCTTTTTTACTCCCTATGTCACTTTAATCGTCAAGTTCTTTGCTCTGAGCGAAAACATCAAGATTCACCAAGTTGCGCTGAAAAAGCCACGTCACGTAACTCCACGCTAAATCGCCAACTTCCTACGCGACTTCACGCCAAAACACTAAGCCCTTACGCCCAAGATCAACAAGTTCCTCGCCCTACACGTCCTATACATTCTTGAACCTCAAGATGGCACCTATTCCAGAGAATTAAAGGGGAATTGATGCTTTGGGGTCCATTTTTACGAAATACTACGATGAAAACCTATAAGAACAAAATATCGATAAAACCTTAACGGAAAAGCACCTAGTGAACTACGTCAGCCACTACATCGTTAAGAAAGATAACTGTAAATAATTTAACCGCGGCGACCGCGCCTTTCGAAACTTTCGTAACCTTTTCGGCTACTGGACTCTTGACATGTAAAAGGAGATCCAAAAGGGTATCAAATTCAAACCAAAGGCTAAATTTAAACGCCTAGGGATTTACGTACCAAAAGAAGGTCCAACTAAGTTGGCAAAAACCCTTTTCGATTTAACTTAGCTTAAGAAATTCCCTTAAGACACTCAGACCAAAGGAAAAGGCGTTAAAACAAAAACTCAACGCCCCTATATACTCTTTAGGAAACCGCCAACTTACCCTTAACTAGGTTAAACCTCTTTACGTGCTAATAATAAAAAGCCTATCGACCTGCTCGGCAATTTAGTACCTTTATGTAATAACGTGAAGTATGCTTTTAACGGCGGAAAAACACGCGAAGCGAAGGCTTCCAACGCAGCTAGAGGTATTAACGTTAGCGCTTTATATTAATCAATTAAACAAGATCGTTAGACTTCCCGAAAACTTTAAATTCCTATCGTCCCTTAATAAATCTACCGCCAAAACCCTTAAAAACCTTTTACTTTTAAATACAACTACGTACGCGAACCTACTGCAGGCCCTATTATAAGACTTAACCCCACGATCTATGCGATTGATAATTACTCTTAACACCGGACCTTAAAACCTTTAAAATTTAAACCGCTAGGAAACGTTAATCAAATATAAAATAACTATCGCAAACTTCCTCTAAAACCTATAAAAAAATTAATATTAACTATAAGTTAATAACGAACTTCGCTAAAATCTGGAATAACATAAAAAAGTATAACAAAAAGCCTTATAAACTTTTCGACACCAAAATAATACCTTTTCTAAATGTCTACAAGTAAATAAAAGTCTTAACCTTTAGTTTTTACTTGTTTTTTCCCGAAATCCTTACAGGTTACATTAAAGAATACAACTTAACGTTCCTAACGAACGCCACCACGTTTCGCAAAATTTACGATAGTATAAAGGGCTACTTCGAACACAACGTTTACCTTATGTAATACTATACAAATTAGGCTACCACGTGGTAAATTATAATAATCACCAAAGAAAAAAAAGGAGGAATTACTAATAAATGTTCTTAATCAAATTTTCAATAAACTAATAATATGTCAAAAAGTAATGGGAAAGGTTTACATTAAAAAAACCATATTTCACGAATAGGTATGGGTAACAGTTACAGGCGTTAGTAAGTTCAAATACGCCCTACAACGCCTAAATGCTATTTATAAAAGCTTCTTTAACTAGTTGCGTTTTCGCTTGCCATTGTAATAAAACGTATATCAAACTCGCTTGGTATATATTCGCAAGCCGGTAACTTCTTTAACGTAAATAAGAAAGACTTTGCGGTAATCAATTACTTCGATCGTAAATACGGGCGCCTACAACGCCTAAGGTTAGGCCTATTAACATCGGCTCTAGACTAAAGGTAACATTTACGTTAGCGTTAATAAGATTTAGACGGACCTGTTAACCGTAAATATCATCGTCGGAATAGTGGTAAAAGACGCTAAATTTATGGTAAGGCCGGTTACTAGTTAACTTGTTACCCCCCCGTCGAACGTAGTAATAATAAAAATAACGTACTACGTCTAATAGCTTACTACTTTGAAATGGGATTACTTAAATTAAGTAACAGATATTAAAAGTAGTAAATTAACATCGTTAATGTCCTTAAGCAAATTAAGTGACACGAAGATATTACTTTTAATACGGTAATCCAATAACTAACCAACTATATCTTTTTGTACCGTTTAAGTGGTAAAAACCCTAACTTTTACCTTAACCAAGCCTTCAATCCCTTATATATCTTTAACCTGTATAATCGTTACGCGAACTACATGTTTTAAGGTATTATGCTAAATATAAGAGTAATAAGGTACTTTATAGAAAGTTATTCGTAGTACGTGGCATTACAGAGGGAAAGCACTACAGTTATTAAGATTAATCGTCACGATACGGATAAGGCTAAAGTTGGCTTTAGCTTAAGCGAACAACTATAGTTACTAGAGATAACGATAATTTAAACTATTGTAAAATCAATTAAGATTTATATGCTAAAATCCTCTATTCTTTTTTTACTTTATTTAAAGAATATAAAGACCTTCGGAGTTAATGTGGACGTTAACGTAGCTGAATTGGTTAAAAATAGTTAAAGGTTTTTATTTGCCTTTGAGTAAAGGTACCTATGGTTTTATTTTTAAGGTCCGAAAGTAGTAGTGTTATACTTAACGGAGCCGTAGATACGTTAATTACACCAGCGTTTTAATCATCTAGCTATTAACAAACTATACAAAGTCTTAAAGTCTGTAGGGTATAAAGATGTGAAATATTTTTCATTAAAAGCTATTAAAAGGATTGATTATCATTGTTAAAAGTATGTCCAAGCCTCGCGGACATTTAGGTTTATATTAAAAGATGATAAAAATTTTAACTATGATATTTTCGTTAATATATTTTACTTAGATAACAAGTTTCTTTTTTACGTCATTAATTTAATAACTTTTTTTATGTGGATAAGTTTTTAAAATCGCTTTCGGCAAAGGATATGTAAAAAAAGTTTGGGATATTATGGATTAACACGTGCTTGGGTTTATATAACGTCGTTGTTTACAATACCGGTACCAATTTTATAGCTGCAGAGTTTCTGAAAAATGTTAAAATAATGGGTATTTAATACAAATAGGTGCCTATAAAAACCTACTGGAGTATTAAAAGGGTTAAAAGGGTACACGTTCTCTTTTGCCGAACGTATGGTATCCTTACGTTGGAAATTAGAAGTTTTACGGATTTGTAGGCACGCCTACAAATAGCAGTAAAAAGCCTTAATAATACTGTGGTCCTTGCTATCTTAGTACCAACGCTACTAGTATTTAAAGCGTATCCACGCCTAATGAGGGAATTTCCGCCTTTAGCAAGTACTTAAAAACGTGTTACGGCCTATAACAAAGCCTTAAAGGAATTGCGGAAGGAATCGGCACGCCGCCAGATTAATAATGCCCTTAATACCAGAAACGGGCTTATAACAATAGACGTACTTACTTTGTTATTATAAAATAAAGTCTTCGTATAGCGGAAGTCGGGAAAATGGAAAGTACCGTATAAAATATTAATTATCGTAAACTTTAAAGTGGTTATTAAAACTATTAACAGTCTTGTACCCTTTAGAATTACCTAAGTTAAGTTATAAATTAGGGTATTAACGAATAAAACCCTTAAGCTAAGCAACCTAGTTAATACAAACCTTTTTCATCCATTATAAATAAACTAATAAAATGCTGCCGGCGTAAACGATCTCCGAAAAAAAAGGAAAACATTAAAAAAGAGGAATATACACCGGGTCGCATCTATAATACTACTTAGCTAAAGAGAAAAGAGAAAGATAACGAAGACTTAGTAGTGAAACTTAGGTTACAAAAGATTATTAAGACTTTTGGAAAACCTTTCGAGGAAAGCGATAGGGTCGAGATAAATGGTTTTCTAACCCTAGGAATTATATAATTTGTATCGAAACCCGATTTCAACTTTTAAAACTCAAACGTTACGATCTTTAAGTCAAAAATCATCCACGAAATTAAGGGCAAGATTATAGGGCGGTCGTATAAAAAGTTACGACTAATTGCTTAAGGATACGGTAATAAAAGCAAGGACTGGATCTTTACGTAATCGACAACGATTTAAAAAATTAGTTAACGATTAGTAATTGCTTTAATAACACATTTATTAGCTAGGACTAAAGGTAAGTTTACATTTAATAGCCGTAATATTACGTAAGCCTATATATAGTTAATAACGGATTTATAGCGGATTATATTATTAAAACAACTATAGGAACTCCGTGTTATCTACTTACCAGAAACGGTAATACGGTGTTTTAAACCACTATATAGATTAGTTAAGGCGAACGTCTATTAGTTTTCAACTTACCAATCGTACTTGGAGTCCCGGTGAACGATAAAGTTATTAATATACGATCCGGGTTTATTGGTAACATAAAAGAAAGATTTCGGTATAGTGGGTATATAAATTGACGATACCCTTTTCTTCAGAAAGGCTGGCTTTATAGTATAGAAATAGCAAACAATAGAGGACTTTAAATTTTAAAATTGTAAGCCGGTAACAACGTTAACGGAAAACAACCAACTTGACTTTAATAAATCGTTAATTCGTATACTTAGTATTAATACGGGCTTAAGTTTCAATTGAAAATATTAGAGCGTTATTCTTATTATAATTAACAAAATTAATAAGGTTAAAGCTTAACAGTACTTTTGATAACGTGTATGGAGTAGTTATATTATTATTTCATATTAATAGAAAGCTTTATACGATTCATTTATTACGGTACAAGTACAAACACAAACGGATAAAGATTTTAATCGACTGAATAAGAGGTTAGAGTGGCAGATGCGAAACCTGGACCGCGGAATTAATATGGTATTAATCTACCTTTTAAAGGCCAAGCTAATAATCTTTACAGATGAATCCTTCATAAATAACATCGATTTGTCTTTATAAATCGGCTTTTTAATAACCTTTGTCAACAAAGATAGGCAGAAAGAGTAATTTAGCATTACCGGTAACTTGATTTACTAGATATCCGTTAAGTGTAAGAGGATTACACGAAACGTGTTGACTTCGAAGGTCTATGGCATAATAACGGGCTTTAACGTAGGCATGGTGTTATAGTAAACCTTTAACCTTATTACCAGGCAGTTAAAAATTCCTTTTATCCTGGTAGTGATTTATACTGATTCGAAGAGTCTTTTCGAATACCTGTTAAAACTCGGAACTACAAACGAAAAACACCTGATAATCGACGTAATAGCATTTTGCGAAGCCTACGAAGGGAGGGAGATGAAGGAGTTTCGATGAATCGATGGTAAAGATAATCCTAAAAATGCCATGATAAAATCTATTCCAAATAAAGCATTGGAAAGGTTTATAAATAATAACAATTTAACTATACGTATCGAGGGCTACGTGGATAGGCCTCCTAAATCACGTGATGGTGGATAGGGATATGCTGGTAAACTGGAAGACTGATAGGGGATTGATGGTGATCTGTTTAAGTGATATAGTTGAAGTTATGAAGGGCTGTGGTGAAAGAACTTTTTATGAGAGTTAATAAACTCGGACCTCGAAGTGGCGGAGCAATTAAGTTCAAATGTGGTAAATTTACATGAAGTTGAGTACAATTCAATATGGTAGTCAACTAGAATTGACAAAGGTCTGGTTAATTGACGAGGAGGCAATTTAGTAGTAACAGGAAAGGATTGATTAGCTACACTGGCGTACGCGCGCACAAAATAAAAAGCCGCTAGTGTTATAATAATATTACATACAGTACAATAAGTCAACTGTACTTACAGTAAAATTAACTATACTACAAATGTATTACTTTATGGAGACTTACCACATTAGGTGTAAGTCGAGTGCAGTACGTTGCACTTCACTCTAGGTTACGGACGAAACAATTAGCCATAAAAATTACAGTAAAAACCGGCTAGCGGTCTACCAAACCTAAAACAATACATCCACTATCTGACCACGCAATACTACTGTTACTTCGACCAATCGAATCGACAATGTTGCAACGTCTAAGGTCTACCAACATTGGTAAATAATAGTGGTAGTATAAGGAAATTAAAAAGTTTTATTGCTTATTCTCTTTTTGAACACTGAATCAACGTACTCTAAATAGGTAAACTCAATAAATAGTTAATAATGTCGCGATATTTTCCAATAAGTAACTTCGTCACCTTGTCAAACATAATAACTTTTTTCGGTTCCTTATTTGTCCGTTTCGTCTCGTAATCACTGTTATTGTTTTTGCTTCGTCCTCGTATATCGCTATTTCGTCCTCGTTCGCATTTGTCTCGTCCTCGTTTGCATCAGATATAATTAAGACATCTTCAAAACGCACTCGATTATAAATATCAATGTCTCCTGGAGCCTTCGGCTGCCGAATAGCTTCTCTTAGATAAAAGACCCGCCTCGGTTTAGGCGCCTCTCTTACTGTTATGCGTATTTTACAAAGTTGATAAATTTATTTAATTTTTGTAAGAATTTTACATCCTTATCAAAGGTTTGGTTTTTATCCTCGTCGATATTATTCTTGTCCTTTAAGTCTGATTCCGACGTTTGTTTTTCGCTACTCGTATCCGACTTATCTGACAAAAGTCCGTTCTCTTCCAATAAACGATCCATATAAACTGGCTAAACGTTAAAAGGCAACGGTTTTACAAGTCATCTTACAGGTATAATAATTAAGTATTTACCTTTACTCATAAATGTAAGGATATTTTTAACATCATTATTAACGGTTAAGTAACAAATTAATTAGTTACGGCTGTAGAATAAGTCTTACAGAGGATAGTTAGCCGTAATAAATACGTAAAACAGATAAATCATGTTACTGACGATAAAAGGAAATAATATATAGGTCGTTAATATCATACGATTTTTTTCGGCTATCTAAATGGCAACTTCTATACGAATTACCGTGTTTCGCGTAATAAGTTCGATTAAAAAGCCGTTATTTATTAGGTACCTGTTTATATAAATGTTGTGAATGTTACCTTAACTGTATCCGAGTTGGGTTTTTATAATACGTAGCTTTACGCGGTCTTTTACAGCTGTTATTATTATTGTATATATAAATACGGTACGTTTTCGCTTCTTTATAGTCTTTTTTTTTTTTTCGTTTTTACGCATCGAACGGTATCGAAGCTACATATTTTCTCTACTTTTTTTTACGTGAGATAAGATTTAGGTTTAGTAGTTATTCGAAGGTAATCTTAAGGCAGAGTTTTCGTAGAGTATTTGTTAAGTTAAAATGTTTCTTGGGATGTCCTAAAAATGTTTGAATAGGTACAGTATCCTTTTTTTCCCCCGTGGATTTCGTTTCATGCCATTTTTATATAAAAATACGAAATTGGAAAAGCATTTGCGAAATCGTTTTTTATCGGCCCAAATTATCAACGAAATGGTTTAAGATTACGATACTCGAGGGTAAGTAGAGTTCAGTTTTGTACGAGCATTATATAAACCTTCCTTCTCGTCTTTAATTCGAGCGTATAGGTTTGTGCGTTTCGTTGTTCGAGTATTGCGACGTTTAGCAGCTATTAAAAGCGTAATGTTTTCGATATTTCTGCCTTTCGTTTTATCCTCGCGAGTATATTGGCAATTCTTGCAAATATATCAACATTCTTCGTAAGTATATTGATATCCCTTAAGCTTGGTTTAAGAGTCCTATATACTACTTCGTTTTACATTGGAATCCTCCAAATATAAAGAGTTAACATAGTCGATATCGAAGGCAGGGTAAAACTCCTAGTACTCGGCTTAATTCATTGATGCCGTGAATAATTACTCGTACATTTTTACGTTCGCCTCGCTTCCTATTTTCAGTTTCTCGGGGATTTTCCGCTCCGTCAATACGAAATCTCGTATCTGGCAGGTTTTTGCTTATCTTCATCGCGTGTAAAGATAGTTACAAAATTTATAGTATACTTTAAGAATATTTCCGTAATTAAAATAAATTTATACGTTGTTTTGGGTTTTTTTTTTTTTTCGTCACCCACTTTATTTTTTTCGTTACTATAAACCTCGGGAATACGATATTGTCGGTGGGAAAACGAGTTAAAAGCGGACTTAATGTCGATTGTAATACCCGTAGGTATTTTGCAAATTATATGAAGTATTTCACCTGTTATTTTGTAATATTAACTTACTAATTTGTTTTTATATTAGTTTTATAATATCTTTAACGAGTAATGTTTCCATCGAGTGCTTTTAGGTATCTTTTTGTTTTTGTTTTTATAAGAAAAAAGGGTTATTATTATGACTATAGACTACGCTTACCGAGATTAGCATCTTTCATATAACGTCTTATATAACCTCGTCTTTATACATTCCATTTTGGTTTATAAGGTTTTTTTAAAAATTAGGCGATTATTAACTTTCGTTTGTAGTATTATGTTGGCATTTTAGCCGTTATTGGTAAGGTAGGTCAGAAATTTGTTTTTAGTTCCTTTTGTAGCGTATAAGTATATTACGCGACGAGTTTATCCGCGTTTTTTTTATGTATTCGACCAATGATTCGTGGGTACGCCTTCCTAATTAGTTTACTTTTGCTACTACTTCATTATTAGGTATTATAGGTCGAGATTTAAAACGGGTTTTGAAAAGTGTTTTCAAATTATTTTATATTTTTTCCCCTCAGGTATATTACAGTACTATTTTTCCACCTCTTTTCTTCATCCCGTTTTAAAATCACTTTTATATAGTTTTTCTTTAAAGTTGTCGTTTTATAATTATGTCTTTACTACGATTTTTACATCTTCAATAAAGTGATTCGAATTTTTGCTAGGTTATCCTACAAATATTTTCGTAAAAATTATCCTAAAAGATATGGTATATATAATAGTAGCTAATTGTGTAATGATTATAATCTACTGGTATTACCTTGCTTTTAAAATAATAAAATCTCTTGATGTAGTATATGCATTGAATAGTTGTATTATTTGGATTAGGTTTATGAATTTAAATAATTTATACTTAGTTTGTTTCTCTAAACTGATTCGATATATTTTCTAATAGCCAGCTTTGGCTGATTCGGTTGTGCTTATCTTTTTTCTAGTTCTCTTTCTTGTCGTACTCGTTCTCGCGTTCATCGTACTCGTTCTCGTTTCATGCTATTTGTTTTCTCGTTCTCTTTGCATGCATACCTATCGAATTTGACCGCGAATTAGGAGATTTGTGAGGTAAATCGATGTTTGCACAGGTCACTAGATGGTTACAATGAGAAATTGGGGGAGTTTTGAGTGGTATTTAAGGGGGTGGACGCGGATTTATATTGTTGTTGTATTTAGTATAGCTAGCACTACAGATACCCCTTTTTTCTCTAAATATTTCTTCCATGACTCCGGGTAGCCATTTCCTTAGTATAAGTCATGCTTGTCATGCATATCAATCCTTAATGCTTCCAAAGTAAGGCTCAGCGGAGCTGAGCGTAGTAGTTACTATACAAGCGTGCTTGCTTATTCCTTCCCTTCCGTGTAGGTACCCCCCAATGTATCCATCAAATGATGTACCACATTCTCCATACGTATCTCGGCGGTCAAATTTTCAGGTTCGGGCCTTTTTTTAACCGTATTGCCTAAATATACCTTACTTAATGTTAATATTATGAATAAAAACGGGTTTTCAATCATCGTCGTTAAAGTTATAAACTTACAGGTACATAACAGTCGAGTTTGGCACACGTGCTATCATAGCTGAAAACAAAAACCGCAACTAACCAAAAAAGCTCTTACAAGTAACTTTAAGGCACTGTAAGTCATATTGAAACTCTTTATAACCAGTAACAGCTTAGCGGACTTGCTAACGTAATATACCTTCGCTAATTTTCACATTCACCGAAGCTTATAAACAAAATTACAATCGATCAAAAATCAAATTTAAAACTTCCATTTTATTTTCAAACTCTTTTTGAAAATCCAACATATGAAACCACATAATATTATACCAATGTATGTGATATTACGCAAAATTGACTCAGTATTCAGAATGACTTTAAAACCTATCGTGAAATTTCCGAAACGTTAAGCAATTCGTCAAATACTGAAGATAATAATCTTCAACTTAGCCAGTAACATTACTAGGAAACAACGAGTAAAAACTTGGCAAATTATTCCTCATCTAGCGGCAGATGTTAAAAAAAAGGTCGTAGCTTGACGTCGAGAAGGTTATACGACTTACCACTATACTTTTTTCTTTCCTAGATTTTAATGGAGATCATAATTACCACGCAATCTATATCCACCATTAGGACATTTCGAAAGGGAAAAGAATTTAATGGTCGTAGGGACCCTCGATATCCCTCGAACGGTAGTGTTAAAAAAGATGCTGATATTAATAGGTATTATAGTTACCTATAGCGAAGTTTGAATGGAAAACGCTAATAGTTGTACTGAAAATAAACTCGCACGTAAAACCAATCCTTCCTTAATTAACTTACTAAACATAAACGTGCTAAAGGGTTTTAAAATTTATATAGGGAACTTAAGGATTTCCGTAAGAGACTTATTGATAATCCTTTTAATTTTAAGGGGTTTTCCAAGGTTTTTACTCAATAAATTAATGAATCTCAAGGTTTGCTACACCCAAATCAATTGATCCATCATTTTCGTTAATTACTTTGCTAGAAACACGTCTACGTTACGTTCCTTGTGTAAAAAGGTTTGAAGAATTTATCTGTACTTGGGCAGAACCTTTCGAACGCATATGAAAGCGTTGAGGAATACTGTCGCCAGCGATACCTTTTCCTTTAGCATCCATCTACTCGGAGTCTACATTGATTACGCATTCGTAAATTACGTTTGCCAAATTACCTTCTTTTTCTTTCCTCTCATGAATTTAAATATCTTGATTAAATAATTTGATCTTCATGCTTATCCTACCCTATTTTTTCATTTTTCCCTATGTATCTAGAATCCAATCTCTAACCTATTCTCGAAAATCTTAAAATTCCATAGGTTTTTAATTATTTCCGGTAAGGTTTCTATTGAGTATAAAACAGCTTATTACGTTGATAAGGTACCCAATGATTAAGTCTTCGTCAGCATCCAAAAACCAAAATATTTTCATTGTAGTGCTTTGTGAAAATAGTACCGAGGGATTTAATCGTTTCCTTTGTAACTGAGTTAGTGACAAAATCAATTCCAATGTCTTTAAAAGCTATTGTAACTAATATTAAAGTGTATAAGGGAGAAAAGAATTATTATAAAAGGATAAATAGGCCGTAGGTTATTTTCCGTAAATATTATTAGTCATTTGTAGTTAAAAGTCGTTTGACTACGTTGTTTTTAGATTTGAAATCTGCAATAATAGTACCCACAATAGTAATTACTCAGCCGTTGGACTTAGCTATTTACCAACTTAATAACTTAACAATCTTTAAGACTTTGAGGCGGTCAATCTCAATGCTTACAAAACTTATTTAATAAAGATTTCTTGGTGTTTTCGATAATAACGATACAGTCGCTACTTTTAAGTACCTATGAACAGCAGCACATTTAAAAGTTTTCTTTTTTACTACTTGTAAACAACCATCGTAATGAAAGAGGCCCTTCGCAAAAGTCTTCCCTCTACCTTACCTAAATAAAGTGTAACAACTGGAAAGTAACTTCTTCTAACTAGCTTATCTATACTTATCCTAATAAATACCAATCAGTATTAGTAGACTTTTATTGTTGCAAGTTGGTAGATTCGAATCTTTGGTCGAAATAACTAGCGTATTGTATTAAAAATAGTAATGTGTAACTTCTTGGTTTGGTAGACTGCTAGCCGGTTTACACACTAATTTGTATGACCAATTTCATGGCCCGTGCCCTAGTCTAAATTGGGCACCTACTGTACTAGAATTGCAGTTAATCCCACAAACTACAGTCAATTTGAAGTTAGTACAATCCACTAACTGTCAGTATAATTGACTTGACTGTACTGCAATTGACTGCTGTTTCAACAATATCATTATATATTGTACGACTTTTAATCACCTTTAAAAAAAAGATTGAAACTAAATTGAAATTAATTATATTAATATGCACTGTAGTATCTATATAAAGTTATAAACAATATGTCTAGTTATATAACGGATGAAGAATAACGCTATTGCATAGATATATATATGGGAACTTGTTGGAATAGTATTGCATGCAGTGCAGTAGATCAAGTTTACTGTAAGTAAAGTTGACCATACTACAAGTGTATTGCTTTATATATATTGCTTTGTGGGGACTTACCGCATTGAGTGTAAGTTAAGTGCAGTACGCTTCACTTCACTTTATGGCACGGGCTAAGCAATTTTCCATACAAATTACAGTGCAGACTGGCTAGCGGTCTGCCAAACCTAGAATAATACATCCACCATCTGACTACGCAATACTACTATTACTTCGCCTAATCGAATCGACAATATTGTAACGTCTAAGGCCTACCAACATTGATCAGTGCTAGCCTGCCTATTAGGTTAAGTACAGATAAGTTAAGTAAAAGAAAAAGCTACTTTCCAGTTGTTACACTTTGTAGCTATAGCTGTTAGGGTAGAGGAAATACTTTTTCGAAAGGCCTTTATTAGTACTGCATTAGTCTCCAATGGCAGGAAAATAGAGAAGACTTCTTAGGTTGCGTTAATCCACAACATCAATTTGGAAGTAGGCGACGGTATCGCTATTTAAAAACACTAAAAAATCCTTATTAACCTTTTTTAAAGACGTTAAGATTAACTGTTAGAAGTCTTCAAGTTCGGCAAGTTGGCAAACGGATAAGTCAGTACTACTACGAGTATTACTACTGTAGAAAAGCGACTAAGTCCTTACGTTAAACAACCTACATTAGTAACGACCTCTAATCTTACTCTTTATACTAAACTTTGACTTATATTTCACTTTTTTCACTCACCACGTCACTTTGATCGTTAAGCTTACTGTTTTAAGCAAAAACACTAAGCCGCGCCAAAAAAAAGACACATTGCGCGATTCCACGCCAAATCATTAAGTCACCAAATCGCTAAGTTTCCACGCAACTTCACGTCAAAACACCAAACCTCTACGCCTAAAATCACTAAGTTCCTCTCCCTACACGCCTATTAAAATATCTGCCTCCAACGCTCACTTTAAAGAAATTACCAACCTTGCCCGGAAAAAAATAATTAAGGCTCTCGGATACGTTTTTACCAAGTTTTACGCCGATTATCTTTAAACTTTGGATATTAACGAAAAATCAATCGAAAAATACCTTACCAACTTAGTTGTATACTTTATCATTAAATATAATACTATTTACGACTCTAACCTTACTTTTAATAAATACCGTGAGTTTTTGAACAACTACATAATTAATATATGGAAACCAATTTAAAAAGGAGTTAAGTTAAAACTCAGATTCGAATTAGAGAAACGAAAGATTTTCGTTTAAGTACAAGGTATTATAACGTTAGTATAAGCTCTTTTCGACTTACGTTAACTTAACGAATACCCTTATAATCCACAGACTAAATGAAAGGGTATTAAAAGCCCTAACCACCCTTATACGCGATTTAGGAGACCTTTAACTTACCTTTAGATAAGTTAGGCCTCTTTACATACTGGTGATAAAAAACCTATTAACTTGTTCAACAATTTAGTACCTTTATATAATAACGCAGAATACGCTTTTAACCGCGGCAAAGCACGTGAAGCAAGGGCCGCTAACGCGTCTAGAGGTATTGATATTAGCGCCTTACATTAATTAATTGAATAAGATTGTTAGGCCTCCCAAAACTTTTAATACCTATCGCTCTTTAGCAATTTAATCGCCAAGACTCTTAAAAATCTTCTCCTTTTAGATTAGCCTACGTGCGCAAACCTACTACAAATCCTATTATAAGACTTTACTTTTCGGATTAGGTGACTGGAAATTACTCCTAACACTGTGTTTCGGAAATCCTAAGGCTTAAACCACCAGGAAATACTATTAAAGGCTGGGATGATTATCGCGACCTTCCTCCAAAAATTATTAAAATGGTTAACATTAATTATAAATTTATGCCGAACTTCGTTAAAATTTAAAATAATACAAAAAAGTAAAACGGAAAGCCTTATAACGTTTTAACGCCAAGATAATACCCTTTTTAAATATTTATAAGTAGATAAAGGTCCAACCTTTTGGTTTTCACTTACTGTTTTCCGAAATCTTTACAAGTTACGTTAAGGACTATTACTTAACCTTTCTAACAAACGCCACCACGTTTCGCGAAATTTACGATGGTATAAAAGGTTACTTCGAATACAAGGTTCACTTTACGAAATAACATACAAACTGGGCCACTACAAGGTGGACTACAATGATAATGAAAAAGAAAAAGGAGGAATTACTAATAGATATCCTTAATCAAATGCTTAACAAATTTATAATATGTTAAAAGGAAATAGGAAAGGCCTAGGTTAGCGAAATTATACTCCATAAGTAAGTACGAGCAACGGTTACGGGTATTAATAAATTCGAATATGCTTTACATTGCCTAGATACTACTTTCGAAGGCTTTTTTAGCCAGTTACGTTCCTTGTTCGCCACCGTATAACGCGTACACTAAACTCGCTTAGCATATATTCCTAAGCTGGCAACTTTTTTAACGTAAATAATAAAGACCTTGTAGTAGTTGATTACTTCAACTGCAAGTACGGGCGTTTATAGCGTTTCAAATTAGGCTTATTGACCTTAACTTTAAATTAGAGGAAACACCCACGTTAATGCTAATAAGGTTAATATTTAAGCGAAACTGCTAACCGCCAACACTATCGTCGTAATAGTGGCAAAAAAAGTTGGATCTGTAACAAGTTTGGTTACTGGTTAACTCGGCACCTGTTTTCCGAACATAATAATAAAAGGGCAGTATACCACGCTTAATATCCCATTGCTTTTAAATAAGATTAATTAAATTAAATTACAAACTTCGAAGACGATGAGCAAATTAATAAAGCCAACGCCCCTAAATAAATGAAGTAATACGAAAAAGATACTATTCCTAGTACGAACCAGTAAATAGCTGACTACGCCTTCTTATACCGTTAAAATAGTAAAAACCCTTACCTTTACTCTAACCAAGCCCCTAACACCTTACACACTTTTAATCTTCGAAATCGTTATGCGTACCACACGTTTTAAGGTATTATGCCAAACAAAGGGGTAATAAGGTACTTAATAGGAGGATATTGACAGTATATGGTATTACGAAGGAAAATTACCACAGCTACTAAGATTGATAGTCA
The DNA here is from genome assembly GCA_038502455.1 of Anisogramma anomala. Lineage (NCBI taxonomy): Eukaryota > Fungi > Ascomycota > Sordariomycetes > Diaporthales > Gnomoniaceae > Anisogramma > Anisogramma anomala. The sequence goes on along the minus strand of JASMMZ010000004.1, from coordinate 24,217,350 downwards.
CGATGCGGGCGAAGCTAAAGTTCGTTATAGCATAAACGAACAACTATCATTATTAGAGATAACGGTAATTCAAACTATTATAAGAGCGATTACGTTTCACATTCTTAAGTTCGTTACCCTTTTCCTACTTTAATTAAATGACATAAAGACCTTCGACGTTAACGTTGACGTTAACATAAACGAGCTGGTTAAAAACGGCTAAAGGTTTTCACTCGCCTTTAAGTAGGGATACCTAGAGTTTTATTTTTAAGGCCCGGCAATAGTATTGTTAAACCTAATAAATCTGTAGATACACCAACTACACCGGCGTTTTAACCACTCAATTGTTAATAGGTTATATAAAGTTTTAAGGTCCGTAAGGAATAACGATATAAAATATTTTAGCTTAAAATTTATTAAAAAGCTATACCACTATTACTAAATATATACTCAACCTCCTCGAATATTTAAGTTTACACTAAAAAAAGACAAAGACTTTAACTGCGAGATCTTTATTAATATGTTTTACTTACATAATAAGCCTATTTTTTACGTCGTTAACTTCACAGCTTCTTTTTACGGAGTTGAGTTCCTAAAGTACCTTTCGGCAAAAGATACGTAGAAAATATTAAGGATACTGTAGATTAACAAGTACCCAGGTCTACTTAACGTCATCATCTACGATACCGGTATTAACTTTACAGCGGCGAAATTTTAATAAAATACCATGATAATGAGTATCTAGTGTAAACAGGTACCTATTAAAGCCTACTAGAGCATTGTAAAGGTCGAGAGGATATACGCCCTGTTTTGCCGAACGTACAATATTTTTACATTGAAAATCGGAAGTTTTACAGATTCAGAGGTACGCCTATAAATAATAGTAAATTTTTTAAATGATATTATAAGCCCTGACGACTTAATACTAACACTCCTAGTTTTTAGGGTGTATCTACATCTAATAAGTAAATCTCTGCCCTTATTAAGTACTTAAAAACGTGTTACGACTTATAGCAAAGCTTTAAAGAAACTACAAAGAAAATCGGCACGTCGCTAGATTAATAATACCCCTAACACCAGAAATGGCCCTTTAACGATCGATGTGCTTTCTTTTCCGTTACAAAATGAAGTCTTCGTGTTGCAGGAGCCGGGCAAATGGGAAGGGCTATATAAGATATTAAGTATTATGAACTCTAAAGTAGTTATTAAAACTATTAACTCTTATATATCCATTTGAATCACTCAGATTAAGCCTTATATTAAAGGTACGGAAGATGAAGATTCTCAAGCCTTTTAAGCAAAGCGAGAGAGCTAATACAAACCTCTTCGACCCGTTATTAATGAGCTGATAAAACGCTATCGACGCGAACGATCCCTGGAAAAAAAGGGAAAACGTTAAAAAGGAGAAATATACATCGGGCTGCATTTATAATACTACTTAGGTAAACAGGAAAAAGAAGGATAACGAAAACTTAATCGTAAAGCTTAAGGTATAAGGAATTATTAACATCTTCGGTAGACTTTTAAAAAAATAATAGGGTAAAGATCGATGGACTATAAATTTAAAAAGTTATGTAATTTATGTCGAAATCCAACTTTAACCTTTAAAACCCAAACGTTACGATCTTTAAATTAAGGATTATCCACGAAGTTAAAGGCAAGACTACGGGGCAGCCGTACCAAAAGTTACGAATAATCGCTTAAAAATACAAAGATAAAGGTAAAGACTAAATCTTTACATAATCTCTAACGATTGAGAAAATTAATTAACGTTTAATAGTTATCTTAGTAATAAGTTTATTAACCAAAATTAAAGATAAGTTTACACTTAATAGCTTGGATATTACGTAATCACATACGTAATTAATAACGAATTTATAAAGGATTATACCATTGAAACTACTATGAGAGTTACGTACCATTTACCTTTTAAAACCGATAATACGGTATATTAAACTACTATATAAATGAGTTAAAATAGGCGTCTATTAATTTCTAATTTACTAATCGTACTTTCAATCCCCGTTAATAATAATAAAAATAACATACAATATATATTTGCTAGTAACGTAAAAGAAAAACTTCAACGTGGTAAATATATAAACTAACGATATTCTTTTCACTAGAATAGCTAGTTTTGTAGCACTAAAATAGCAAACAATCAAGGACTCCAAATTCTAAAATTATAAGCCGTTAACGATGTTGACGGAAAACAACTAATTTAACTTTAATAAATCTTTAATTCGTATGTTTAGTGGTAATATCGGCTTAAGTTTTCGCCAAAAGGGCCAAGACGCTATTTTTACCACAATCGATAAGATTAACGAGGCCAGGGCTTAACGGTACTTAGAACAGCGTATACCGGGTAACTATATTGAATTGGGTGTAATATAGTATAGAAGTCAATCGGAATTGACAAGGGATACGAGGCCGTTATTTAACGCGAACCGGAAAAGATTAGTTAGCCGTACTGGTGTACGCGTACAAACTAAAAAGCCTCCAATGTTGGAATAGTATTACATGCAGTACAGTAGGTCAACTTTACTGTAAATAAAGTTAACCGTACTACAAGTGTATTACTTTGTATGTATTGCTTTGTAGGGACTTACCTCATTGAGTGTAAGTTGAGTGCAGTATACTGCACTTTACTCTAGGGCACGGGCCAAGCAATCGGCCATACAAATTACATTGTAGACTGGCTAGCGGTCTGCCAAACCTAGAACAATGCATCCACTATCTAACCACGTAATACTACTATTACTTCGACCAATCGAATCGACAACGTTGCAACGTCTAATGTCTACCAACAAAATTAGTGAATAGTTCTATAGCTTGACACTTAAAATTTAACTCTTATTACTTGATACTATACTTTGTTATATCAATAAAAATACGAATAAATAATATGTATACTGATGATATTTATACCAATATTTACATTACGTAAAAGCAAAAGAATATATAATCTATACAATAATATAACGTATAAATAGATGTCGATAATAATAAATATAAACTGATTGAAATATAAATCATATACAACTACATCAGATAATATGTAATAAACGTAATGATTTTTTTTCACTAGTATTCAACCCTTTAAACAATCACTAGTTTGGTATATAATACAAAAACACAAATACAGCAATTATCTTAAATATATTGATGAACAAACAATGATTTTTCTATTCAATTTCATCGTAGTTAAAATTTCTTATGTTGTTAACGTAAATAATTATAATTCATTCATTTTTATATACTATTTTTAGAAACATTGACTATTCGGTTTTTATATTCAGGTTGCTTTTCAACTTCCCTATCTTCCTGGTTATATACGAAAATTTTCACTTTATTGATGCGTAAAAATAGTTTATACAATATAGTTCTTTGTCAAAATTCACAATATATAAGAATAATGCTTCAAATATATTTCTAATAGGTGTTTAAATTATTGACAACGGTATTATACATAGTAATTTCGGTATTTTCCTTGTGAAAAATGATTTATTCGGGAGGAGAATGAGTAAAAGATGGTAAACATTGTGAAGTATTGTATAACTCTATTGAAAACTTGCAACGTTTGTTTTCATATAATCACAAGTATTTGGGGTCTGGTTTTTGTTAAGTTTTCTAACATAAAAATGCGGAAAACAGTATATTTATTTGTAGGTATAATTGGTGTTTATTTTTAGACATTGAAAATCGTGAAACATGTACGTTTAGAGGTTGTATCATTCTATGTTTAGCAGCTGGAGAGTTTTAAGTTTCTAGCTTTCAGTTTGTGTTTATGATGACGGGTTTGCTTGCACAATCGATTACTCGGCAAGGCCGCCGTATAAACTACTTTGCATGTAGCACATGCAGTGAAAGGGCGATTGCAGGTGTGAAAGAGGCTATCTAAAATAATTCATTTGGGCGTTGGTTCAACGAATTCCTTCCATGTTGATCTTCCCAAGCTGGGCCTCCAGTGCGAAAGTCAGTACACATGGTGAAGCTTTCCACTCTTCATCAGCTCCGCTCTGTTTACTACTTGGCGTGAACCAGCTGCTTGATCCTCCTCTCGATAATCTCACGCCCATCTAGCGTTTTCCATACCTGATGCGGCGCCATCCCCACCACGTCCCAATCGTGAAGGTTGTCCGTCAGCTGAGTGAGATCCCTCTGCTTGTCCTTCCATTGTCTATCTTTCTTCATTTGCACACCCGAGCTGATGACAACTACAGGGACACCACGTCTCTGAATAGCACGGCTGGACGTGACATCTCGCTTTGTCAAACTCTCTGCCACGAGGCTCTCCTGCAGCCTGGCAAAGATGTTGCGGCCCGACTGGTAGGCCACAGGCCCGTAAATCCTGTCTGCTGAATTGCGGCCCTTGAACAAAGCAGCTGGCAGTCTGTCGAGGCCGAGCGGTGAGATGATGCCTCGTAGCCACAGCATGAAGCCTCGCCCTGGGCGGCCCATTCTGTAGAGGAGGTCTTCGTGGAGCGGGTCGATCATCACCAGCCCCCGAATTGCGTCTCCGTGGCGCGAGCTGAAGACTCGGGAGTAGATCGATCCAATGCCCGCGCTTGCGAGGATCCAGGGGCCTTCTTCTCCGGCCCGGGCAAGAGCCTCGCTGAGGGCTTCGGTGGCCTGGCTAGCAGAGAATGGAGATGGCGCAGTGTCGCTCTATGTGGCGTCAGCATCTGTGCCCTCTAGGGTTGTAGCCGAGGGATACTCACCCAGGCCAGTCCAGGTCGGTCGGCGAAGCAGTACCTGGGGAAACTCCCGTTGGCAACCGCATTCTCTGCAAACCGCCACAGCCCGTCCTCGACTGGATCCTCTCCGCCCTCGAACAACACGGTCGGCAGTTCCTTTCGCCTAGTGTCCGTCGCGTTTCCGGAACAATGCAGATGGATCTGGTACTTGCCGCCGTCCACCCAATACATCACGCCCGGTGGCGTGACCCGCGCGTCGAGAGCCCGCTGGACGAGCGTGCACGTGACCAGGAACGCAGCCGCCGCCAAGACGGCCATGAAGATGGTCGACAGCAGCACCTCGATCCACTCGAGCAGTGTTCTGCGATCCTCCTGCCGGCCTGTGAGGCGCTGCTCCTCCTCGGCCTTGCCCCATTTCACCGTCCGGTCCGCGATCACGGCCCACACGCTCATGAGCAGCGCCCAGGCGACGCTGGCCACGCCTGTCCAAGCTTCGTCCCCCCGGATTCTGGGGACCGCGAGGATGATGATCATGTCGGCCAGCAGCAGCACCGCCATGAGCAGCCCCAAGACCCGGGCAGACTTGGATGGCGCGGAGAAGAACAGGAGCTGGACGATGAGCGTCGTGAAGGCGACGCTGGCGAAGCCGAAGCCGTAAAAGCCCGAGCCGCGCGTCGACAGGCCAGGCGGTGTGATGAAGATAGAGATGAGCAGGAGGATCCACCAAGAAAATGTGAGAAACGTGAGGAATATGGTCAGGTATCGCGTGAAGCGGACCGTGAAGAGGTTGTAAGGCGTGACCGCCGGGTCGTCCGGGCTGAGAAAGCCCTCGCAGGTATCGCTCTCGATCCTGTTGGGTAGCAGCCGCGTAGCCTCGTCCGGTCCATCAACGTCCTCATCACGGTGATGGGAAGAGGGCCGCCTGGCCGAGGCACCGTCATCATAGTTGCTGCTCCCTCCGAAGACGCGCTGCATGGTCAAGCTGGCCTCGGTATGTTGTGGTTGTGGAGATGTCTACAACCAAATTACGTGCACCCAAGCGTGCACCAAGGACGCAGGGACTGAAAATTTCAGAAATTATAGTGGTGATCTCCATTCCACGTGGTAGTATCTACTCGAATGGACATGACGCCGCCACTTTATGCAGCTGAGGGCATCATGACGTAGCTTGAGGCCCTGTGTGCAACCGGTTCTAGCGCCAGGCCGTTTCTTTGTGGCGCCTCGTGCGCTTGGCTTTCTGCAACTAAAAAGACGAAGCTAACCATATTTTCAAGCAGGCCTGTTTCCTCGCGCTATGAATCGTGAAGAGTGCCGGTGTTACGAAGCTGGGTAGTGTGCGCCTTGTGACTTGTTGTGCCCTTCACCTCCTTCTTCTATATTGCCCAAGCTTGTCGCAGACCAGTCCTGACACCTCAAATCAGCAATGCTGTGGCGGCTCTTCCACCTAGACTCCTTCACAAAGAATATGCGTCACACCTGAACACCGCTCACCTCGCACTATCTTGCTCATGGACGTCCGCTGACTTGTGCCATTGCAGCACCCTCGGGTCCTTTATAGCGGCTAGCGTCTCATGATGCTCACTTTTCACTTAGTACAGGACGTGTCCTGCTTTTTCATCCGTCCTAGTGCAAGGTCTCCCACCGAGAGCCAATGAGCGGTGCGGGATGAATCGGGCCGAGATGTTGAAGACCATGTACTCGTCCGCACAACCCATCACGGATCATAAAGAAGGCTTCATCGAACGGTCCGGCAGTCGAGGTTCTGAGTTCTACCTCGAGCTCACAGCTGACGAGCTCACAGCTGACGTACTCACAGCTGATGAACTCACCGCTGACGAGCTCATCGCCTGCGACCGCGTGCTGCTCGAGCCCAACGACGACTGCAGTGTCGCATGACGAGCCAGCCGGTGCATCCGCCGCTCTCGGGCTCTCTTCCGAGCCAAGTCGTCCGGGTCTGGCCCAGAAGCTGGCTTGATTGCATGTTCCGGCATTGTCGTGGCGGGAACGCTGCCCGAGGGGGGTGGTCAGTCAACAGCGCTACGAACACCGGACCTCTCCGGAGACCGCAGAGGACGACGTCGCAACGGTGCTTACCGTAGTTTGTGGCAGGCTTGGGGGTCTTTGGACGAGATGCCCAGATTCTTGTACACAGCGTGCTTGTGCGTCTTGAGCGCCTGGCTCGACGGTTCGCTCGTGCTGACCCAGCGCTTGAGGCGCGCGAGCCACCGCTCCACGCCGTGCTTGCCTTTTGCCCGCTGGTCTTGGTCTTGACTGCTGTGGCTCGCCATGGCATCTGATGGGTCTTGAGACGATGCCTCCCAGGTGTCCCAGTTGATCCTCAGACCCGTTCTACAGTGCGCACGCACGGCTCTGCTGGCCACCCTCGACTTGTGCCGCACCAGCGAAGCCGGTGAGATTTACGGCCCAGGCTCTGATTCGATGACCCAACGTTGTAGATTGTCCAGAGTTGCAGCAGGATTTGAATTCGAAGGCTCCGTCGGCAAGCGCTGTAGTTTCCAGCTGTGCTTGCGCTGATGGGGAGGTCCAGGAACTGGTGAGTATAAACATGCCAAAACACGGACCCGGCCACATCAAAGCGATGTAACCGGGCCTTATTACTCCCAACAATATAGTTTTTCATCGCAAATGGTAAGGATCGGGAGGGCCACGTCTCCGCACATGCCTTCCGTTGAAAAAGGGTTTTCAAGAAGCATCCTTGTGAATTTTGTTTTTATCCGTGCATGCACAATGCATGCCGACGAAACAACAAGTAGGGATAGCCAGGATAGATGCATGTTTCAAGGCTTCACCAAATCCGAGATTGAAGTAATGCCTACGCAGTAAGAGTAATAGAAGTGTGGTGACTGGAAGGCACATATCAAAGTCCTTCTTCACCCGCGTCCGAGATCTCGAACAACCTCCCTTTTCCTTCATGTCGGATGGATACAGGATCGATACGACCGCCGAGTTTGTTTCGCGGCAGAGTCACCGTCGACTACCGTAAAAACCACCAGTTATTATACATACCTCTCTATTCCATCACGAACCCAACTCCCTTACCAACCAACCGATCCGAGTTTCCGAAAATTTACTAACTACTTATCCGTGATTGTGAGTTTGAGTAGTGGGGGGGCCGTGTGTTGACGGGTTTGCCTCCGGGTGGAGGTCCGTAAATAAGATACCGTGATGAATTGGGGTTGGGAAGTCGGTGTTTTCGGATGCAGGATAAAGCTGGTTTTATATGCAAGTCTTTTGAGTTTGTAACACAATCTGGCCAGGATGGAGAAATTGGGAATACCGTCGCGGTCGCAGGCATGAGTGGAAAAGAGCCTTACGTGATGGCTGGAAGGCACGGTGGGTAGACGGCGGTGTTTACTTGGAAATCTTTCTACATAATAGGGAAATGTAGTTCATACGACGACCTTACTGATAAAACCGGGATACTGTAGACTCACAGACAAGAGATGGAGAAAAGTGATATGAAAAATCACAAGACAAAATGAGATGATTAATTTAATGGAGTTATATCATAAAGGCTTCACGTACCTACTTTTAGGCACACAAAGTTTCATGTGTATTTTGGAACCGAATCCGGTTACCAGTTTGTAATACCATATGACACCTTTGTTGTGACTATTATGATCACATATGCAGCGGTATAATAAAGAGAAAATGGGCAAGACAGAGAAATTGGTGATTGAAATAGGTAGAAAGGTTAATGTAATATTGTTCTAAGTGCGGTTAGTTTGGGTAGCGAGACACATTTGTTGGTAGGCCTTAAGACGTTACAACGTGTGTCGATTCGAATTGTAGTCGAAGTAACAGTGGTTGATAGATGCAAAGTTTGAAGTTAGGCAAGTTTTTAGCTGAATTACACCATAGTTTGTATGGGCCAAAGCAAGGCCCATGTTCCATGTTGAATTGGACACAACGTAATTGACTTGCAGGCTACTACAATTAACTAATGTATCAATACTAGCGACTTTGTGTTTCATAATGCCGATGCGTTCCACAATATAAGCGTTCGATAACGATAATATTTTCTATTTTTTGTCTATGTCATTTGTATAACATTTACATTTCCTATCACTTTTATTTTAACAATGACATCCTTTGATATACGTTACAATTTATAACTATAGGTATACTATAGTTAGCAAGCGTGAGTAAGCATGCTAACGGAGTGTCTAAGAGGAGGTCACGGCTCAAATAAGGGTATCTAAGCTCTCATCTGAGGCGTGCACTCTTTATATACTTCTTCTTCCATTTATATTTTTTTACTATTATTTATGAATATTATAATGGTTTTTTTATACGTTGATATAAAGATGTAACCGATATAAATTAATAGTCGACTCGATTGACTATCATTAGTTTAGGAGAGAAGAGAGGAACTTTAGTTGAATACTTATAGCAGGATATTGTAACAGTTTTAATTATTTTGTATTCCAATATTATAATTTGTAAAAATCATGCGACAATGAGTAGAGATTATAAAACCATTAGTGGCTTGAAAAGAAAAACTTTAATACTATATTATCAACTCAATTGGTACCTTTTCACTATTGAAAGCCTTATTACATTAATATTAACTCGGTTAGCGCTTTGAACGTATCCGGGCACTTTTTAAAAGGCGTTTTTATTGTATTAAGGGGGTGGTACTTGCCTACTTTACCTACTTTCTTTGTTTTCTCATGAGACTGTCTACTTATAAGGGTATGTACTCATAAGTCATCTTTTCATAAGTACTTATTGTTATTATAACAATGATCTAGTGGATTCCTACCTTAGTTTTTATTTTCAAATACAATCTAAAATACCATAATACGTTTGCACGTACAAACAGGACAATAAATAGTAGCTATAAGCTAAGATACTACTTAGTACTAGACCGATTATAATTGCAACAAAACAATTAAATTATGTCACCAACGCGAAGCTGCAACAATACAACTTTACTACTAAAACTCTCTACCTTCTTTTTCCTTTAAACTTTCAACGATTACTTATCTCTTCTTCCTTCACTATTATGACCAACCCTAACTTTATAAGCAAGCGATAGTTGCAAGCGTTGGGAATTATACCAAATAGATTCCAAGCCCCTCGCAGGATACGTTAGTAGACGTGAGTAGAAAAAAAAAACCAACTACACCTACTCCGCCAAACTTAACAACTATCATTTTCATTTCAGTTCTAATAACCACCTTCCCTTTAGTTCTAACACCACTTTCACCTACGCGCATACTTATATCCATTTCATATTCACTTACAAATTTACGTTTTTTTACTTCTTTAATACGTTCCTCACCTATGTTTATCCGTTACTCGTTCGCCGCAGTTACGACCTCTTTACTTTTAGCTTCTATGAAACCGGGAGAAATATCACTATTAGCTGACTACACCGTTAGCAACGTTGAGGTAAAGTTTTTGGCAAATTTATGTCGTGAATTTAAGTAACGTGGCGTTATAAGACGCATAGAACATGATGTCATTATGTGACGCCTGAATAGCTTAGCTTTTATAATTTGTCTTCGTTGTCGCCATTATTCCTTACCTATCTTTATCGCCTTATCGGATACTTTTGATGGAAGCCGCTGTCTCTATAAGGGAAAAGAGCCTAAGCATTTTCTCTTATACAATTACTCTTGCTGTCGATTACGCGACCGCCATAAGCTTTCTTACCACCGCCGCAAGCTTTCTTGCGACCGCTGCGAACGCGAGTCTTCTCGCGACCGCCACGAGCACGAAACCTCTCTCGATTGCCACGAGCGCGAGCCCTCTCGCCGCTATCACTCTTATAACCACTGCGAACAGGAATTCTCCCGCTGCCATTACTTTTGTAACCGTTACAAACCTTCTCGAACCCCAAATAAAATAGCTATTTAATACTCGATAAACGGCATTTACCGCTTAAAACGTGAAGAAATTGAAATGTTTAATTTTGAATATCCTAATCTATAAGATATAAGTATTATTACTGTAGGTATAGATATGGCTTTTACCGACGTATGGAGTTTTTAATAACGTTTAAATACTTTTGCTGACATCTTTTTAAGTTTAGAAAGCTCAATTGTGGAAATATTTTCCACGTGATTATTAGAACCAACAATATACACGTGAAATAAAGAAGTTACTTGTTACGATCGTCGTAAAATATTGTGTTGTAACCTCGTATATATTATGAATATCTTTGTGAACTATTTGAAGATAAATTTCGGGCGAGTTACTACAAAATATAACAAAATTGAATTTTCGTTACGCGATTTATTAAATAATAGGTATAATCTTCGCAAAAACATTGAAATGAAAATAAGCTTAGCAAGACTTAATGATATAGTAGACCGCTATATTTACAATTAATAAAACGTTATAATTAATGTTTGATTCGCCCTGGACTTAAGTGTTGAATAGTACTTACTTTTACTACATTATAAGTAAATTATATGGAGACATTAAGCTAAAATTGAAAAATTTAAAATTGTATTGCTTATAGTATGTGGATATTATCATATATCTCTATAGTTAGGAGGTGGCTACGTTGCAGGTTACAATTTACAGAGTGCACGGTAACGTGCTACTCTGTAAAGTGAATGGTAAAATCCCACTACCTGGGTGAAAGCTCATAAGCTCCCACCTAAGGCGTGTACTCTCTGGATACCTATTTTCCCTTTATATTATTATCTATTTTAATATATATTACTAATGTTTTCAATTACTTTTTTACTATTACCTTTACTTCAACATATTTTACCTTACCGACATTAATTAGTAACCGACTCAGTCGATTACAAATAGTCTACAAAAGGAGAGATAAATTCAAGTTAAATACTTATAACGAGATACTACAACGATTCTTACTATCTCTATTCCAATATTACACTTTACAAAAATTACATGGGAGTGTATAAAAACTGCAAAAGTAAAGTGACTTGAAAAAATTACTTTAGTACGAAATTATTAACGTAATTGATATCTTTTGACTATTAAAAGCCTCGGTATGCTACTATTAACTCGGTTGGCGTTTTAATGTATTCGGGTACTTTTTGAAAAGTGTTCTATTATGTATTAGGCCACGTAAGCTATCAAGTTTCGAAACACTTCGTTAGGACCCGTCAGATATAAATACAACATCCAAATCGTTTACATACTTTGGAAGCGGTCAAAACGTAACATTTAAACCGCTCCCAAACTTTGAAAGCGGCTAGAATAAAACTTTTGGAATTCTCCTATAACCAATCTATGCCCTAAAAGCAATAATCAAACCGCCTAACAAACTTATAACTAAACATATTTACGAAGCTTTATATACCATGTCTAATTATATACACATATATATACACCTTTTAATTTCCTTTTCCCCCGTTTTTACTACCCCGTTCGCGTTTTTTCACTCTCCCTACACCGCCCATTTAAATCTATCACTTGCGATGTCTAAGTTTACTAATTAATTAACTAATGTAGCGTTTATATAACGTTAAAAGACTAATTTAGATCGCCTAACTAATTCGTGGCTACGCTTTATTTTACACATTATTTGGATTTTATTCATATTAGTAAGCGTTGAATTTTTCATTTTAAACGCTTTATTATATATATTTTTATTTCCATTTGCATATTATATGCTTTTATTTGAACCGTACCTTTTTAAATACTTTATTTCGAACGTACTCGAATCTTATCTATTACGTAAAACCAAATTTTACACCGCCCAAATATTTCCAGTATACGTATAAGTTAATTTTACAACCGCTTTAATATACTTCGCACTTTTATAACCATAGCTTTAACACTAACAAACGAGGATAAAGCTAACGAATACTTCGACATTTTAGTTTAGTATATAGAGACTAGAAAAGTTCTTTTACAAGGGACTACCCTAAAACTATGGGATAATGTTATCGACGCATTGGTTAGAAATTTTAATATTTATATAGCAAATACGTAAATCATAACCGTAATTTTTTGCTGTTAGTAGAAAAAGGCCTAATAACCTAATATATTGCATAATTTCCATAAAAGATTTTCAAATTAGAAAATAGGAATGTGGTATATATTATATAATTTCATTTCCAAAGTTTGACGGATATAGTTACGACGCGAAGGCATTAATATTTCAAGGAATAAGAACTGCCCTCTTATGGAATCCCTATAACATAAACCTATTTATCGACTTACCAGACTATTAGATAAGGCAATTTATTGAATGGACTTTGTAAAAGGATATTACTTGAAGTAATATAAGAAATAGGTTATAAAAATATATGGATAAGATGGCAACGTGAAAACATTATACAAATATAGAGTGTAGGACGCTTTAACTATTTACTTGCGTTCCAAGTAATGTATATAAAGCTTAATAAAAAATAGGAATAACTACAAATATTATTTGCCATGCGGGTATAATATATACCCACCTCTATACGCATATTGGAGGAAAGATAAAAACAAAACTACTTTTTAAATGTAATTACTACCCCTTTCGGTTATAGTAAAAGCGGTCTAAACGACGAAACAATTCTTTTGAAGATAAGATAAGACGTGTAAAACGATAATACGAGCCTTACAGACTAATACCTATTAATTAGAACATTTATTGAAATGTCTTACTATATCGTTTTCCCATTAATAAAATTGATTTTATAAAATTTACCCATTTCGTCAAATTATAGATTAGGAAAAAAAATTATAATAGCGAACCGTACAATGTTCTCGACAATAAAATACGTTGAATATTAAATCCCTATAATATATAGGATACTAAGATACTATAATTTTATATTATTTTAATCTATATATTACTTAGGTAATCTAAAACGTGGTATATATATATATATTACCCTACGTGTGTCAATAAATTTAAGAAGAGTTATAACCGTTTGAAAATGTACTTCGATACATAAATGAATTACTAACTCTACGATAGGAACTAAATGGATATTTTATGGAAATCTGAGAAAAACCAGTGTAAAAACGCTAATAAAACCTTACAGAAAGTGTTTACCGCCTTATTATCGAAGTTTCAGAAATACTAGGAGACCTGTAAACCAAAATATAAAGGAAAAGGATTATTTATCTAAATAATTACAAAAGTATATGAATGGAATCCCAACTTTAAACTTATACTATTCAAGCCGGAAAAAGACCTAAAGGCGTTTTATACAAGTTTTAAAACTTCGTTTAAAACCTCGATATGCTGATAAGCAAGTTTGGAATTAGTATTTGTAGCCGAAGAAAACAAGTTCGAAAGCTAAAATACTAAAATAAACTTCGTCTAAATGATCTATTACGTCCTAAACCAACGATTTGAAATGTACTAGAAACAGAATAACCGTTTCAAATGCGGTTACAGAAACGGGAGATATTAAGGAGGAAGCCCCGAAAACCGAGGATAACGCATTTACCAAGAAAAAAAACCCTATAACTAAATACAGAATTTAATACGAATATAGTAATACTTGAAAAGAAGTATACAAAGTTTTATAATTTTTCAGAAACGCTGTATTATATACGGTAAGATAGGTTATTGGTTGACTTATTATTTGATATAAGATAAAATACGGATTAAACGTTAATTTTAGGTTGATTACTTGCCTAAAGACTAGATGGAAACTAATTTTATAATGTACGTAACCAACTGTAAATGTGTAAAGGATGAATTTGACGCCTACCCCTATGAATATACCTTTGAAGAGGAAGGCTTTAAGGAAAACAAGATTTACTTGATAGCTTAGGATAAGGAAACCGACTAACGAATTCTTACAGTCTTTTAGGATTCCTTATTTCTATATATGCTAAACTTGTATTGCGAAAATAAAGTGTTACACGCCTATTTAGCGTTATGATTTACGTTTTTTAATCGGTATAATAACTGATCACAGACCATTATGCCAAATACTAGGGTAATAAAAATCTTCACTTTCGAAAACGATAATTTGACGTTTTCGTAGCGAAACTCTAGAAAATTCAATTTAACCAAATAGGAAAATTCCGGAACGTTATATTTGGTAAAAGAAAGGCATTATCATTTGGTACCATCCTTGTAAATATAAGATTCGCACCGGTTAAGTTTTATATAATAGACATTAAAAATTAAATTTCTATTATTATTAGTTAACATAAATAAACTCGAAATCAAGGTTCTGAATACAATTAACCAACTTGACCGCGTTTCGAATAGCGTATCTATACCGCTTCGGTTTAAGTTTAACTACCTACAGTTTTCCCTAAGCCATGAACAATTAAATAAGTTTACTTAATATAGCGAAAACTAAGCATATCATACCGTCGATTTGGATATTCTGCCTTAAAACACCTTTTACGGCTTCTTTACGTAATGAGGTATAAAAATATAGGAAAGACAGTATAAAAAGTAATCAAAAAGTTTTGTTACAAGTGTCAATTACATTTTTAGGCCTTACTTCATTTAAAATATCGCTTTTAAAACAATGTAAACTTTGATTACAAGGTTATCATAAATATAATATACCTTGACAGTTAATTAGTATTACATATTGTCAATGTAGTAATATTATTTTATGTTGCAAAATTTATGCGGAACGTTTTCGTTACGTATTGTTAATATAATTTGGTAAATTATTGGTTAAACGTTTCTTTAGGAACTTTACATTGGATTACCTACGATTCTAGTATAGCCTTCGACTCAATGAATAGATAACTTAAGTCAAAATCACTGGCAATAAGTGTAAGCAACTATTAATAGAGATACTATAGGGTACTAGGATATTAAAACGATATTATAAGCCGTTTGAAAAAAAAAATATGGTACTGTTGAAAAAACTAAAAATTGTTAGTTTTAAGGAATTAATCCCGCAAAAAGTCGCTAACTATATGAATAATACGTTTGGCCCGAGTAGACTTGTTTGAAAACTCCTTATTTTCGGTGTTTACCCTAAAGTTTGCATATATTTAATATCGTCGCCAACTATGAGGTAAATGGTAAATACTATAAAGAAAGCCATATCAGCATTACATTTTTACGGGTCAAGAATAACGTTTTAAACGTATTAGCTATCATAAAATACCTACGTGAAATTATCGTTGGAGCTTATAATTTAAAGTTCTAATTTGGAAAAAAGAGGACAGATAGACTATGTTTTGAAATATTGACGGGTTTAGGAGCTACTATATGTTTTTAAACCTAATAAATTTTATAAATTCATTTCGCTAAACGATAGTACTAAAATATGATAAAGAAAATATAAAAAATAGCGTTTAGAAAACGTAACCTAAGAAATATTATTTATCAAATTATTGTTATAACGACGAATCTAAATCGACGTACAGCTTATATACTTACTGGATACGCCTTTATAACTTTTACCACCGTACAAAACCGGTCCGCCTATCTTAATGGAAATAATATCACGCGTCTAAGAATGTCTATTTGGTTTAAAAAATAAGAGAAAATTTAAATCCCTCGTTACATATTCCTTTGTTACATAAAAGGAAACGGTAAACTATAAGTTAAATATAAAGCTTCGCCTAAAGGGTATTATTAACTCCCCGAATACTCCGTTTAAATAGTTTACTCAAACGGAAATTTGTACTTTTATCAAACAAAAAAAAATTCACCTCGAAAGATTTAGCCCAATAGTTTATAACACTTACAGTTTTCTTGCTATAAGTTTTGTCTACGAGGAAAAAGATAAGGTCTGCAAACTTTATAAAAAGAGCTGTCTGGTAATTAAGGGTTATAATAATATCAGTAGAAAGAATATTATAACTTAATCGCCTACTTTATAAAAAGTAAACTATCGTTTAGTTTAGGGGTTAGCCGCCTTCCTACGTATTCCTTGAAACATTTATATCGAATTTCTTAATATTACATATGCTTTTACGCTTATAAGTTTATAAAGCTCCGAAAACATTACCTATCCGAAACGGTTTTGCATATCTTGAAATCTCTTTATGGATTTGCTAAGGCTAGGGTATATTAGTATAATACTTATTAAAAGTATTTTAAGGAGCGGTTCAGAGTAGCTAATTCGACTTTGAACCTATGCCTTTTACTTTTAATGCAAAGTTTTAGAAGGTTTATGCTTTTTGGTATCTTAACAGATGATATACTGATATTATATGATACGGGTTTTTTTTTTTTTTTTTTTTTTTGCGCATGAAAGGAAGTTTTTGGAGGCTGACCTAAAAGTAAAACCTAAAATATACGTAGCGGAAAACCATATAATCGACTTTAACGTCGTAATAATTACTCTTTAAAACGATATTTTAACCTTTACTCAAAGGAGGTAATTGGATAACATCGCCTTGATCAACTTAAGGAATATTAAACAAGTAAATAAATTTAAATATTAAAGTATATGTGATATTTGGGTTGTATCGATAACATAGCTTAAGACGATGTTTAACCTTTTAGTCGCTGCTTAATACCAAATCAAACCTTTGGATGACGTATATAAAGAATTTAATGATCGCCTTGCGTAATAGATAAGTCATTCGAAACGCGGACTACGATTTATATCGTTCGATATACTCATGGTAAAACTTTTTATTTTTATAAACGGATATTTTGCTAATAACACCAACTATAGTTCGCAAATATGATTTATTTTTATTTTTGGTAACGAAATACTAGCTCGAAACGGATTTACCTTTTATAGAAATATTATCTATTAGAGCTTAATTAAATGAAAACGGGTTACTTAAAGCGTTTTAGCCTCGAAAATCTACGGCATAGTTAAAGGATTCGACTCAAATATTACTACAATAATAACGGTTCAGATAATTATTTCAATTCTTAGTTTAAAACTCTTCCCTTTAGTGGTTTACACTAATTTTTTTCCCTTTTACTAATGCCTTATTAAAATCGGTATTACAAACGAGAAATGCCTTACAATCGATATTATAGACTTACAAGAATAGTACGAACGTCGCGAAATCAAGGAAATAAGGTGAATTAATGGAAAGTTAAACCCAGCAAATGTAATAACTAAGGGTGCCCCGAATAGGGTATTAAAAGCGCTCGTATTAACAAGTACTCTCTTCTTTAGTGTTTATGGGAAGGTTTTACGACTTTAACCCAATTAAGCTATTTATATTGCTTTTAATATTGTTTTTCCTTATTCAAATTTACTATTTACAGCGTTTTTTGTATTTTATCGCTGTTTATATTTACCATTCGGATAGCTTCCAATATATTATCACTTTTCATTTTATCATTAAAGACGATTCTCAAATATTAATTCCTTTCTTTTTACCCTTTTTAATTTCATTACGAGTATTTTTACTTATTATCTTTATAATATATTACTTATATTACAATTCGTGAATAATATCGACACTACAATATAATGAACTGTATTATTTTCGGACGTACCAGCCGAAATAGAAAAATTTGCAGCTAATCGTTATTAAAGGGTGAGGGGAAAAGCGGCGCTACAACGTTGTCGTCATCCTTATTATTCTCCTCTACCGCCCTCATCGCCTCCGTTACTGCTAAAGCCACAGTTATTACCGCTAACAATGCCGCTACCGATGTCACATAAGGAGGAGACCCGCGCCTTAAGCTACATATTCTTAAGCAAAAGCGAAAAATATTCTTGACCCTTTTTAGAACAACGTACGATAATGTTGTCGAACTCATTTGCGTAATATATAAGTAGGCCCGCCTTTTAAGCGATAATAACGCTTACCATTTTCTTTGATCGCTAGTTAACACATATTACTGATTGGAATTGTTTTATTTTAGCTATTGATAAAATAAATCCAAAAGCGCATCGAATAATGTATTAAAATAAATGAGTAATTATTATTTGTGCCTAAAATTACATATTTGCAATAAAATTACAATAAAAACGGCCGGCGCGTAATGAAGTTTCGGCCTATGGTCTTAAAACCACCGAAACGGGGGCGTATTCATTACTAATCCGCTTATAGCGGTAATAACAAGTTGACATATTTACGCTTCAATGGTAATCGCTAATAAACTTACCCATGGCCGCGAACGCGATATATAGTACGTAAGTTATGACCATTAACAGCCCGGTAACGTGAACTCTAGTACGCCACTTTAGCGCTTTAAGTGTTAAAAAGGCCTCGCGATATATCTTCATAAGCTGTAACTCGACGCGGCGGGTTAGGTTAGCCGCCTCGACTTCGTTTACAAAAATATTAACATGGCATGAATTGAAGGGGAAATTAGTAATATATATTGCGTTATATCTCCGCTAGGCTGCGCTTTAGACGGTGAAGGAGGGTTAGGTAGCTGTTACGGGTAAAAATGTTTTTATTCATAACGAAAAAGTAACGTTAATAACTTTAAAAGCTTTCCATTCCTTTCCCTACAGAATAGGGGGGGAAAGAAAGGGGAGAAAAGTGATAGGGGTATTATTGGCGGCGGCGGCGGCGGAGGGGCTAAAGATGAAGGTTGGTATCGACGATACACTATTAAAAGAGGCGGGGTTAGGGGTGGCGTTAGCGGCGGTACGGCGGGCGGTGGCAACGGCGACCTTTTCTCTCTTATACTACCGCACCAACCGATGCCTAAAGAAACGGTTTTTACTTGTTATTTGCTTTCAAAAGCGGTTAGAATATGGTGTTTATTAATTAAATTACCTATAGGAACAGTACGAAAATTAATTGGAATAGTGGTTTAAATATATATACGTCAATTTATTAATTATTGATTTACGTTGTAAAAGGAGTCGCGTCGTTTCAGAGAGAAAAAAAGGTTTTACCTTAATCGATGGTGATATTTCTCTTTATACTAACCTTAAAATACGTAATCCCGATAATCACTTTGTACCTTGATAATCACACTTTTAAAAGTATTAATAACTATATTAATATTAATATATATACCGTTACCAATTACCTAAACTAATAAAGGTCTCATATTAACTGTTATTCTTGTTAAAATTACTAATTTACACCTTAATAGTTTTGTATCGCAACCACTATTATGGTTTAAATTGTTAATACAAACCATTCCAATTGTGTACCGAAACTACTTTCGTTGCTATAACCACCCATCAAAACTTTAGCCGAATATCACTATAAATTATTACTATTAAATCATGGATAGAAATAGTTACTATTATATTATAAATATAGGCCGTATTAGAAAATAAAATGTTATTATCAGATTACAAATACGGGTTGCATTAAAAAAGAAATGATTACATATATGAATATTATTATATATCTTTATAATTGGTAAGCGGCTATGTTACAGGTTACAATTTATAAAGTACATGGTAATGTGTCACTTTGCAAGGTGTAGTCCTATAAAGTATATGATAGCGTGCCACTGCCTGAAAGAGGCATTAGCAAAGTACACAGTAGAGTGACACTGCCCGAGTAAGAGCTTATAAGCTCTCACCTGATTCGTACACTCTCCGGATTCCTCTTCTCCCTTTGATATTACTATCTACTTCAATATACACTACCAATCCTTACGATTACTCTTCTACTATTACCTTTACGTTAACGTATTAGACCCTACCGACATAGTAAGAATACATCAATACCCTCATCATTGATTTTTATTTGTTAGAAATTCTTATGACAGATATAATTTCAGGTCATCTCCTAATAATAAGTAACAGTCCCATAAGTTTGAAAATAATTCGAAAATGTATAAAATACGTAGTTTAAAAGATTATGGTTGTAAAGGTTATAGTGATTATCGTCTTTGCGAATATTCCGACCGAAACCGTAGTTGGGATAAACGAGAGAAAGAACGTGGTTACGGTAAGCAAAAACGTGATAAATATCGTTTTCTAGAAAACCGTGGTTGCGAAAATCATAGCGATAGCAAACAAAAAGTCAACAATATATAGTATAAAGCAAACAATACTAATTATTCGGATCGGGAAAACTATTCTGATTGTTTACAAAGGTTTTTACAAGCAAGTTCGTATCACTTCTACAATAAATTGGGTTATGTAATCGAGCTTAATACAATACCACTTAGTTACTGAACTTGTATATATTGCAGTGAAAATTAACGCTTATATAACCCCTTATTTAAACACTTAAAGGCTTGTATATGTATAATAATCTTTTTAAAAAACGTGAAAGAACGTATAAGATAGTTAAACTGTATATAACACGTAATTCACCTACATAATATTATAAATATTATAAATAATATAAATATTATTATAGCTAAACATATTGATAAATAAGTGTCATTTTTATATGTAATTAACATTATTTACAAGTTACTGTACGTAATAACCCTATAGATAAAAACCATACAATTAAACTCGATACAAGCGCCGGTAACAGCCTCGCATTTGAATCCTACTTAAATATAAGATTTCCTAATTATATTACGACATATATACTAATAACTTAATACTGAATCATAAATAATATAATAAATTCTTTTGTTTGCTTTACCATTAAAATACATTAAATGTATTATTTACTTAGATACGAATATAACAATAGTTCTACCTCATTATACAAAACTAGTATAGAAAAGTTTATTGATCGCCTGAATATAAGCGCTTTATTTACAAGTCATTGAATCAAGCCTTATCATATAAATATATTAATATCTACAAATAAAGTTCTTTTAAAAACACTAATAATTCGGAATTAATTTTCAATACATAAAGTTTCCACATTACCAATTATTTACAAAGTTACTGTTGGTAGGCCTTAGACTTTGCAACGTTGTTAATTCGATTGGTCGAAGTAACAGTAGTATTGCGTAGTCAGATGGTGGATGTATTGTTCTACGTTTATCGGACCACTAGCTGGTCTGCACTGTAATTTGTATAACCAATTGTTTGGCCCGTGCCTTAAAATGAAGTGCAGCGTACTGTACTCGACTTAAATTTAATACGGTAAGTCTATACAAATTAATACACACAAAGCAATACACTTGCAGTACATTCAACTTTACTACAAGTAAAGTTGACTTACTACACTGCATGCAATACTATTCTAACATTGGCGGCTTTTTAGTTTGTACGCGTATGCTAGTATAACTAACCAATTTTTTTTTTGGTTGCTACTGAATTGCCTTTTCGTTAACTGGTCAGACTCCTGTTAATTCAGTTGACTTTTATACCGTATTATCACCCAATTGTAGGAAAATTGACCCTATTTAACTTTAATTACCCCGTTGATCCGATTCCAGGTTTATTAACTCTTCTAAAAAGTTATTCCTTTACAGCCCTTTATACACCTTCACTTTAACTGTGCCACTTAAATAGATCGCTATTATTGATCCCCTGGTAGTCTTCCAATCTGCCAGCACATTACTATCCGCCGTTACATAGCTTAGGCTTTCCCGGCAGCCTATTTACATAGTCCTCGATATGTATAATTAGTTTGTTGCTATCTACAAACCTTTTCAGGGCTTCATTTGGCAATGTCTTTGTTATAAAGTTAGCAAAGTTGTTTTCAATGTCGATTTATTGGAAATTTTCAATTTCCCTCTTTTTGTAGGCTTTGCGGAGTGTTATTACGTCGATTATTGGACGATTTTCACTTATGATCTCCAGTTTCTAAAGGTATTAGAAAAGGCTTTTTGAGGCGGTACAGATTAATACCCAGATAGGAGGAATTTGCAGCTTTCTGGTGATAATGTTAAGAGATTCCAATAATATTATGCCTACGTTAAAGCCCGCTATTATACCGTAAACTTCCGAAGCTAATACATTTTGTGTAATCCTTTTACACTTGACGAAGGTTTAGTAAATTAAGTTGCCAACAATTTTAGACTAGTTGTTTTGCCTGTTTTTATTAACGAGAGTTATTAAAAAACCGATTTGTAAAGATAGGTTAGTGTTATTTGTAAAGGATCCGTCCGTAAAGATTATTAACTTAGCCTTTAAAAGGTAGATTAATACTATATTGATCCCGCGATCCAAGTTTCGAATTTGCTACTCGATTCTCCTATTTAACCGGTTAAAGTCTTCTTTTATTGGTTCCTATATTTATACGGCGATAAATAGGTCATACTATGCCTCCGGTTGGTAAAGGGTAGCGATATAGCTGTTATAAACACGTTATTTGAGGTACCTCTAGGCCTTAACTGGATTAGTTTTGTTAATTGTAGCCGGAACGGTGCCTTAGCTCTTTTAGAGAAAGTCAAAACCGGTATTAATACTAAGTAAACGGATTAACGATTTATTAAAGTTAATTTAGCTATTTTTCGTTAACGTCGTTACCGGCTTACAATTCCAAAACTTAGAGTCCTTAATCATTTGATGCTTCATTACCATAAAACTAGCTATTTCAACGAAAAGGGTATTGTTAGTTTATATACCTACTACGCTAAATTCCCATTTTTATACTACTAGTAAGCATGGGTCGCACATTAAAAATTTTATTGCTAGCCGGGATTTGAAATACGATTAGTAGGTTAGAAACCAGTGAACGCCTACTTTGGCCAGCTTATTATAATGATCAAACTAAATACCCGTGAGTATATAGAAGATGTCAGAGGGTTTATGTTATCAAGAAGGTAGCAGAGATACTGGATGAACAATATTGAAACCGTGCAAGTAATGATCAAAATCCGTGAAGCTATTTAGATGTGTATACTGAATACTTAGATTAACAACTGAAGAGCTATCTACTGAATCTATGAAATACCTAGAGAGTGTATTCCTTATATATCTAGCTCTTTAGTCCTGGATCACTTGCCTATGTTGCTAGGCGGCATATGTGGTCTCCTTCCTATGCTGCCTATATCCTGATTCTTCTTAGGCGTAATTCTATCCCTGGRTTGCTGACATAAGAGATGTGTGTTCCCCGCCTGATGTGTTGGACACCTGGCTCTGAGTGGCTCAGCTGCCTGCTGGCCTGTTTACTAACCCAACTATTATCTGGGTCATAATGTAATGATCACACTAAATACCCATGAGTATATAGAAGGTGTCAGAGGGTTTATGTTATCAAGAAGGTAGCAGAGGTGCTGAGTGAACAATATCGCAACCGTGCAAGTAATGATCAAAAGCCGTGAGGCTATTCAGAATATACTGAGACTGAATACTTAGATTAACAACTGAAGAGCTATGAAGGAAATACTATCTATGTGGTGCTGACCGTGTCCTTATATCCTATGGCCTTCATACCATCTTCAGTATTGAGGCTCACCGGTGCTTACTGAGGCTCACTGGTACTTACTGAGGCTCACCGGTACTCACTGAGGCTCACCGGTACTCACTGAGGCTCACCGGGAGATGTTCCCCGCTTGATGTGTTGGATTTCAAGCTCTCGGTAGCTCAGCTGCATGCTGGCCTATTTCCTGACCCGCCAACGTGCTTGGGTCATAACACATAACACCTATGTAGTGGTTTAATACACCGTATTACCATTTTTAAAAAGTAGATAATACGTAACTCCTGCGGTAATTCTAATAGTATAATTCTTTACAAATCTATTGCTAACTATATATAGGCTTACGTAATATTACGATTATTAAGTGCAAACTTACCTTTAGTTTTAGCTAGTAAAGTTTCTGCTAAAGCAACTACTAAATGCTAGTTAATCTTTTAATTCGTTGGCGATTGTATAAAAATCCAGTCCTTATTTTTATTGCCGTATCTCTAAGCGATTAATTGTGATTTTTTATACGGCTGCCTAGTGGTTTTTCCTTTAACCTCGTAGATAATCCTCGACTTGAAGATCGTAACATTCGGATTTTGAAGGTTAAAGTCGGTTTTCGATACGAATTATATAACTTTTCAAGTTATCAAACCGTCGATATCAACCTTATCGCTTTTCTCACAAGGTTTACTAAAGGTTTTGATAATCCCTTATACACTAAACTTTACTGCCAAGTTTTTATTATCTTTTTTTCCTGTTTACCTAAGCAGTATTGTAAATACAAACTGGTGTGTATTCTTTTTTTTCCACGTTCCTTTTATTTAAGGGTTGTTTACGCTGGCGGCATTTTATCAGATTGTCAATAACAGGTGTGAGAGGTTTATATTAGCTTGGTTATTTAACTTAAGGTTATTTATCGTTAGTAGCCTTGATATAGGGCTTAACTTGAGTAGTTTGGAAAGATATAGGACCGTTAGAAGTTTTAACAACCACGTTAAAGTTTACGATACATAATATCTTATATATCTCTTCCAATTTACCCGGATTATGCCATACGAGAACTTTACCTTGTAACGTAAAAGTAAGCACTTTAATCGTTAAAGGGCCGTTTTTGGTGTTAAGGGCGTTATTAATTTAGCGGCGTGCCAATTTTCTTCGCAGTTCAAAGCTTTGCTATAAACCGCAATACGTTTTTAAGTACTTGCCGAGGGCGGAGATTTACTCGTTAGGCGTAGATACGCTTTAAAAACCAGTAGAGTTAGCACTAAGTCATTAAGGCCCACAATATCGTTTAAACCTTTTACTGCTATTTATAAGCGTATATCCGGATCCGTAAAACTTCCAATCTCTAATGTAAGGATATTATACGTTGTGCGAAGTAGTACATATGCCTTTTCGACTTTCTCAATGCTTTAGTAGGCTTTTAAGGGCACCTGTTTATATTAAATACCTATCATCTTAGCGTTTTCCTGGAACTCCGCCGCCACAAAGTTGGTGTTAATATCGTAAACGACGACGTTAGGTAGACCTAGATACATGTTAATCCACAGTATCCTTAACGTTTCCCATGTGTTTTTTGTCGAAAGGAACTTTAGGAATTTAGCTCTGTGAAAAAGGATTGCGGAATTAATGATGTAAAAAACAAGCTCGTTATTTAAGTAAAGCATATTAAAAAAGATTTCTTAGTTGAAGTCTTTGTTGTTTTTTATTGTAAACTTAAGTTTCCGGGGGGCTTGGGTATACTTTTTGCAGTAGTGTCAAATCCTTTTAATAGCTTTGAAGGCAAAGTATTCTACGTTTTTATACTTTAAGGACTTTAGGAATTTATATAGCCTGTTAACATCTAGGTGGTGAAAGCGCCAGTATAATTAACGCATTTACGGCTCCGTTATATGTAACACTACTGCTTCCAGACTTAAAAAATAAAACTATAAGTGCTCTTACTTAAAGGCGAGTAGAAATCTTTGGCCGTTTTTAACTAGCTTGTTTACATTAACGTCTATGTTAAAGCCATATGTTTTTATATCCTTTAAGAAAAGTATAAAAGGGGCAGGGGACTTAAGGATGTAGAACATAATTGCGGCTACAACAGTTTAAACTACCGTTATCTCTCGTAACTATAATTGTTTACTTAGGTCAAAGTTGACTTTAGCCTTGCTATCATTGTAACAGTTAATCTTAGTAGCTATAGTGCTTTCCCTTCATAGTGCCACATATTGCGAATAGCCTCCTGTTAAGTACCTTGTTACTCTAGTATCTGGCATAATACTTTGAAACGTATGGTCCACGTAATAATCGCGAAATTTCAAGATATATAAGGAATTAGGGGTATGATTAACGTAAAGTTAAGGGTTTTTACCACCCAAAGAATATTGTAAGGTATGGTCAGCTAGTTATTAGACTGTATTAGAAGCAATATTTTCGTGCTACTCAATTTGCTTAGGGGTATCGCTATTAACTAACTCGTTGCCCTTAAAATTTGTAACTTGGTTTAAGTATTCCTGTTTAGAAGTAGTAAGGTATTGAATATAGTATATTACCTTTTTATAGTTTTGTTCGGCTGGGGGGTACCGAATTGATTAGCAACAAATTTTACTATAAATTTAACATCTTTTGCCACTATTACGATGATAGTTTTAGTAGTTAGCAGATTCGCCTAAAACTTTTCCTTATTAGCGCTAACATTGTTACTGGTTTTAGTTTGAAACCGAAGTCGATAGGCTAAACTTTAGGCGTTGTAGGTGTTTGTAGCTGTACTTGCGGTCGACGTAGTTAACTACCGTAAAGTTTTCTTCCTTTACATTAGGAAAGTTGCTAGCTTAAGGGTATATACTAAGCGAGTTGGTTATACGCGCCACTATGGTAGCAAACAAGGAGCGTAACTATATAAAAAAGCCTTCGCAAGTGGTATTTAAACGTTATAAAGCGTATTGAAACTCGTTAATGTCCGTAATTTCTGCCTGTGCCTGTTCTCAAAGCATGGCTTTGCTGGTGTAGGCCTTTCCTATTACTTTTTAACATAATATTCACTTATTAAGCATTTAATTAAGGACGTTTATTAGTAATTCCTTTTTATTCTTCTTTGCCATTATTATAATTCACTTCGTAGTAGCCCAGTTTGTATAGTATTTCGCGAGGTAAACTTCGTACTCGAAGTAGCCCTTTATGTTATCTTAAATCTTGTGAAACGTGGTAGCGCTAATTAGGAAGTTTAAATAGTAGTTTTTAGCGTATTTTATTAAGATTCCGGGAAATAGAAAGTAAAAATCAAAGTAAGGGACTTCTATTTAATTGAAAATATTTAAAAATAGAATTATTTTAGTGTTAAGCAAGTTGTAAAGCTTCCCGTTATACTTTTTTGTATTATCTTAAATGTTAGCGAAATCCGTTATTAGTTTGTAATTAATGTTAACTATTCTAATAGGTTTTAGGGAAAGGTCGCTATAGTTATCCTATACTTAAGTAATGTTTCCTAACGGTTTAAACCTTAAAAACTTTAAGGCATAGTATTAAGGGTAGTTACCAGTTACCTGGCCTGAAAGATAAAATCCTATAATAGGATTTGTTATAGGCTTTTGTACATAGGTAAGTCTAAAGGAGGAAGGTTTTTAAGAATAAGGAGTTTGGCGGTTTGAATGTTAAGGGGAGATCGATATTCAAAGTTTTTTGAAAACTTAACGATTTTGCTTAATTAACTAGTGTAAAGCGGTAACATTTATACCTTTAGCCGCGTTAGCAGCCTTTGCTTTACGCGCTTTACCACCGCCTAGAGCGTACTCTGCATTATTACATAAAGGTAATAAATTGCCGGGTAGGTTAACAGGTTCCTTATCTTCAGCGTATAAAAAGGCTTAACTTAACTAGGGGTAAAGTAGCGGTCCTCTAAAAAGTGTGTATAGACGTTAAGGTTGTTGTAATTCCTTAATACCTTTCCCTTCTCCTTAAGGATTGGGTTTTAAGGGCGTTTTTAAAGTTGAGTTCTTTCGAAAAAGGTTTTTGCTAAATTGGTAAAGCTTCCTTTCAAAACGTAAATACCTTGGCGTTTTAGTTTAATCTTCATTTTAAAATTAACGGGTTTTCAAATTGTCTTTTACACATTAAAAGTCTAATTATTAAAAAACTTACGATACTTGCGGAAAGCGCTGTTAGAGTTTATACCATTATTATACTTTAGGATAAGGTAGCCGACAAAATTAATTAAATGATTTTCGGTGGATTCTTTATCGATGTTGTATACTTAGAAGTCGTGGTTATAAAGCTTAGCGAAAACTGATCCGAGGTTCTTAATTATTTTTTTCCAGGCAAGATTGGTAATATCCAGAAAATAAAGGCTTGTGGTAAACATTTCAAAGCTTGTATGGGAAGTGATAGGCGTGTAAGGTAAGGGACTTAATAGTTTTTGACCGTGTAGATTTATTGTTTTTGGTGTAATGTTGCGTAAAGTAGATTTTTTTAGCGTAGCTTATTGTTTTTGATTCTAAGTAACGAATTTGACGATTGAGGTGGTATAGGTAGTGAAAAAGATAAAGAAGGGTAAAGGTTTAGTGTAAAAAGTAAGGTCAAAGATCGTTGTTAGTATAAGTTAAGGGCGAAAGTTAGTGGTAAAGGGAAAAGGTTGTTTGTTGTTTAGCCATGAGACTTAGTCTTTTTGACGGTAGTAACACCCGTAGTAGTACTAACTTAGAAGTTTGTTAACTTAACGAACTTGGAGACTTTTAACATTTAATCTTAACTTTTTTAAAAAGGATCTGTAAAGTAGGTCGTACGTATCCTTTGCTTTAGGTATTTCTATAATTTTTTTTATCGGTTTTATCGATAATTGCCAGGTTTACGGCTTGTCCCTTTTGGTGTAAGCTGATGTAAGTTCTTTTAGCTTTAATACTATAGATGCGAATTGATGATTTATTAAAGTTAAGTTGTGTGTTTTTAGCTAACGTTTTAACTGGTTTATACTTTTAGAAGTTTGACTTCTTGATGACATGTTTCGCTGTTATAAACCTAGTATCGCTGAGGAAAAGGGTATCGTTAGTTTACATACCTATGATGTCAAAGTCTTTGCCTTTTATGATTAACAAGCATGAGTTAAAGGTTGAGGTCTTCGTACCGAGCTTTTTTTTTAAAGTGCGCTTGGTATGTTAGAAACTAGTGGACACCTGTTTTGATCAGTTCGTATAAAGGTTCGATATATCGTATTATCATGCTGGCCCGAAACTTATCCCTTAGTTTTTTTAGTAGCTTTAGCAGTACAATCCGCTAAAGATTAGTAGAGGATTATGTATATTTTTGCATAATGTCTCGGCTATTAAATGTAAATTGACCTTTTGTGTCAGTGGTCAAATTGAAAGTAATAACGATGATTGAAAGTTAGCCAATCCTCTGTATTATAAACGATTAAGTGTGGATTTAGTCCTTATCTTCATCATTGTATTCTTAAGCGATTAGATGTTATTTTTCATACGGCCGGTTCGTAGTTTTGCTTTTAACTTCATAAAATATTTTCGACTTAAAACTAGTGACGTTTTAACCTTTAAATTACGTCAACGGCACAGATTATACAACACCTAGTAATAGGAGGCCGTTAATTTCCACTCAGTTAATTGTCTTAAAGAGCTTGCCTGGTATATTAATAATGTCTTTAATAGGTAACTTAAAGGTAAGTTTTCCGTTCGAATTTTCATTTTAAAATACCTACGCCGTTATATATACCCCATCGAGCCTATAGTCCCCATCGCCATCCTCCCTTTTAATGTATATCCTCTTTTTAGGTAGTCGTTCATATCGCTAATGTTCTATTGGCTTGTTAATAATCGGCTCGACAGTGTTATATTAACTAATTCGTACGGTTCGGAGGTTATCAACGTTAGAATCTTTATCAGACTTAAAAGGCCCGAGAGGTCTTCGGTACGGATTAACTTATGTAATTCGGAAAGTCACGGGGCCGTTAACAGTTTTAACTACTACGTTCAAGTTAGTAATACTTAAAATTTTATACGGTCTATCCCATTTTCCCTATTCGCATTACATAAGAACTTTACTTTAAAGGGATAGTGAAAGCACGTTTGTTATTAAAGGCCCGTTTTTAGTGTTAAGGATATTATTAATCTAGTAGCGTACTGATTCCTTCCTTAGTTCTTTTAAGGTTTTACTATATACCATAATACGTTTTTAAGTATTTAACGAGGGTAGCAACTCAGTTATTATATGTAGATAAGCTCTAAATACTAATAAAATTGGTATAAGTCTATTAGGGCTAATAATATCGTTAAAGCCCTTTACCGTTATTTGATGCTGTACTTTTTGGTTTGCAAAGCTTTTGATTTTTAGTGTAAGGATATCGTAGGCCTTTCGTAAAAGGGTATATAACCTTTCGCTTTAATAATACTCTAGTAAGTTTTAATGGAGACCTGTTTATATTAAATCCCTATTAACTTTATATTAGTTTAAAACCATATCATAGAAAATTTAATATCGGTATCGTAAATTAATACGTTTAGTGGTTTAAGGTACGTATTAATCCACCAAGTACATAATAACTTTTATGTTTCCTTTGCCGTAATGGTTTTAAGGAACTTGATGCCATAAAAGATCGTAGCGAAGTTTACAACGTATATTACTAGCTTACTGTTCGGGTAAATCATGTTTATAAAGATTTTCGAATTGAAGTTTTAGTCTTCTTTTAGTGTAAATTCAAACTTTAAGGGGGCTTAGGAGTGTGTTTAACAGTAATAGCAAAGATGTGAAACTGCCTTTAGTGTTGGTAGGTCTATATATTTGTAGCTGATTGTCTTTAAAACTTTGTAAAACCTATTAGTTACCGGGTGGTTGAACCTACAATATAATTAACAAAATTTTGCCACCCTAAGTTCAACATCACTGTCTTTGGTCTTTAAAGATAAAACCAAAAATGCACCTATTCATAGTTAAGTGTAAACATTTTACCGGCTTCAACTTGTATTAATTCGTTAATTTAAACGTTAACGTTAACGCTGAGGTTTTTCATGTCTTTTAGGTAAAAGAGAAAAGAGGTAGGGGATTCCAAGAGATGGAAAATAATAGGGCTAATAACAGTCTTAACCGTTATCGATCCCAGTGAAGATAGTTTTTTTCCAGGGCTAAAGCTAACCTTAGCCTTATCAACATCCACGTAGTTAAGTTCTGTAGCTGTATTATCATTCCTTCGTAACACGATGTATTAAGAATATTCTCCTAGTAAGTACCATACTATCTCTGTGTCTGGTATAATCCTTTAAAAGACTTGCTTCGCGTCATGGTCCCGGATAGTAAAGAGGTGTGTAAGGCTAAAGACTTTATTTTTATGTCAGCAATAAGGGTTTTTACCTGAAAGGCGGTATAAAAAGGCGTGGTCGATTAGTTATTACGTTGATTTCGGGCTAGTGCTGGTATTAATGTTAATATTTTCGTATAAGCCGATAACCTTTGGTTTATTTTTCTTTTTTTCGTTTTTACTTCATTCGAATTATATAACCCGTTTAATATAGTCTTAATTCGAGGTAAAGGGGAATTGTGTATGGTATATTATTTTCTTTGCTTTATGTTCAGCGGTAGTATAATATGTTGATTAACAGCCGTGTTTGCCGTAAATGTAATATCTTTTTGCGTTTCAGGTAAACTTGATTAGCCGGTGTCAAGACTTCGAGGAAGAGGAATACCCTTTTCCGGGGGTATAAGTCCGGGCCTTTTGTAAACCGTATTAATAGGGCCTTCTGTACTTTCAATGAATGTAGTACGAATAGGTTTTTTTCCCCCTTGTTACTAAATTCTGGAGCTCAAGGGTATATACCCATCATACCGGAAACTCGAGTAGTTACGGTCGTTAACAAAAAACGTAGGTGGTTAAAGAACTCTTCTCAGGTGATATTAAGGTATTAAAGGGTGTATTCGAACTTTTTATAGCCCGTAACTGTTTACCGAACCTGCTAGCGTAAATTTCCTTCGCTAGATTTTACGTTTTCTATTGCTTATTAGTTGTAAGGATCACACTAAATACCTGTGAGTATATAGAAGGTGTCAGAGGGTTTATGTTATCAAGAAGGTAGAAGAGGTGCAGAGTGAACAATATCGCAACTGTGCAAGTAATGATCAAAAGCTGTGAGGCTATTCAGATGTGTAGACTGAATACTTAGATTGACAACTGAAGAGCTATGAATGAAATACTATCTATGTGGTGCTAAACGTGTCCTTATATCCTTTATCTTTCATACCGTCTTCAGTACTGTCCTGGGTTGGATCATACTGGATTGCTATGATCCTCCGTTTTCTGAATTATCTTGGATCGCTATGATCTTTCATAATCCATCAAGTGACTTTGCTTAGTCATTGTGGCTGACATAAGAGATGTTCCTCACCTGATGTATTGGACTTCAGGCTTCTCAGTGACGCAGTTGTATACTGGCTCATTTCCTGACGCAACCGCTGTCTGGGTTATGACATTAGCAAAGCATTAACTTATTAAGCATCCGATTAACGAGATGCATTTAATTTTTCAACTTTTCTTTATAACCTAGTATATAAGATTATTTGATGATGTTTCAACAGGTGTGTTTTCGGGTAAGATTAATATTATACTCGAAATATCACTTTATATTATTATAAATTTCGCGGAAAGAAAAGTAATCCATTAAGTACTAGAGGTAGTAATCTTAGGCTTGGCCGGAAGGATACTGGGAAATAGAGAGTGAAACCCTGGAAATTTAATTTTTATTTGGCAATAAATGTTGAAAAATGGGCATGATTTGACGTCGAAAAGGTTGTAAGGCTTATTATTATACTTTTACTTTCTTTTTTAGATATTAACAAACGTTGTGATTATCGTATAGTTCGTATATACCATGGGAATACGTCGAGGGGGAAGGGTAATGTATTAGTCGTAAGGACCTTTTATATCTTTTGGCTAGAGAAAGGATTAAAGTTATTATTAGTATTGGTAAACATGATAGTTACTTTTAGCTAATTTTGGAGGGAAAAAGCCAGTGGTCGTGCTTATAATAGGCTCGCATGCAAAGTCGTATTTTCCTTAATTTTGCAGTTAAAACTGGATGTGTTGGGAAGCTTTGAGTAAATAGGCTTAAAGGTTTCCGTTACGGGGGATCTGGCGATAATCTTTTTGGTATTGAAGGGATTTTCGAGGTTTTTATTTAATTAACTAATTGATTTGGAGGCTTACGAGGTATAAGTCGACTGATTTTTTACGTCCACTTATTTGGGCTTGAATTGGTTTTTACGAAAGCGTATATAAACGTTAAAGGTTATTATCGCTAGTAATTTCTTTTCCCTTAACTGAGGTTTATTAATGGTTTTCATCCGTAGTATATTCGTAAAATAGGTTGGTTAAATTTCTTTTCTTCCCTTTTTTTGCAGGAAATTCAACTTTTCGAGTAAATAGTTTGACCTTTAGTCTTGTCTTTACTTGCCTTTCCACCTTTTTTTCATATATTTGAACTTTAGTGATAGAATCATTTTTAAAATTTATCGAGAGTTATATGTTTACAGCTTATTTTAGTAGTATTTGTGTCGAGAATAAAGTGACCGACTGCGTTATTTCGGTGTTTTGGAGTAAAGTTTTTAGAGGCTTTGGTAAACCAGATTTCGTCGTCGTAGTGCTTTTCGAAGATAGCGCCAAGGTTTTTGACTGTCTTTTTTCGTTCGGGGTTGGTAATAGCTTTAAAGCAAACGTTTTCGGTAGATATTTTGACGTTTTAGCTTGTGTAGGGCGAGGGAATTGGTGATTTTGGGCGTAAAAACTTGGTGTTTTGTGGTCGTGGAGACTTGGCGATTTAACGTGGAGTTACGTAACATGGTTTTTTTGGTTCGATTTGATGTTTTCCCTCGTAGCAGCGAACTTGACGATTAAATTAATTTAAAAGGAGCGAAAAGATTGGAGTATGAGTAGATATTTGGTGTAAAAGGTAGGGTCGAAGGTTGTTTGTTAGCGTAGGTTGCTTAGCGTGGGAACTTAGTCGTTTTTCTTACGGTAATAGCATCCATAGTAGTACTGACTTTGCCGTTTGCCAACTTTTCAAACTTTAAGACTTTTGATAGTTAATTTCAACGTCTTTAAGAAAGATTAATGAAGATTTATTGATGTTTTCGATTAGCGATACCGTCGTTTATTTATATATTGCCGCGAACAACTGTGCAACCTATAAGTTTTTCCCACTTATTGCCGTAAACAACTTCACAGCGTATAGGGGCCCTTTGCAAGAACCTTTCCTTAACCTTACTTAAAAAGGACAAAGCGTAACCGGAAAGCAACCTTTTTCTTTTATTTAGCCAATATGTGCTAACCTAATAAGCACTGGTCAGTGTTGGTAGGCCTTTATCGTTGTAATGTGGTCGATTCGAATCACTGTGGTCGAAGTAACTGATGTTGCACTGATATTGTTGATTGATGTGTGAGTTCTAAGTTTGGCAGCCTGCTAGCCAGTCTGCACACTAATTTGTATGGCCAAACGCTTTGGCCTATGCCTGTAATTATCACACTAAATACCCGTGAGTAAATAGAAGGTGTCAGGGGGTTTATGCTAGCAGTAAGGCAGCAGAGGTAACAAAGGTGCAATATCAAAAAGATGTTTATTCGTGCTGTAGAGTGATCACTAGCCGTTAGGCTATTCAGATATGTAGACTGAATACTTAGATTGACAACTGAAGAGCTATGAAGGAAATACTGTCTATGTGGTGATGACCGTGTCCTTATATATCCGTGCCTTCATACCGTCTTTAGTACTGGATCGTTTGGATCACCGCACTGATCCCACTGATCTAGTACTGCCTCACCTTGGATCAGTAACTGATCCATACTGATCTATTACATGACTTACTTAGTCACCTTGCTTACATAAGAGATGTTCCCCGCCTGATGTATTGGACTACAGGCTCTCTATGGCTCAGCTATATGCTGGTCTGTTTCCTGACCCAACCGTTGTCTGGGTTATAACAATGCCTCACTTTGAAGTGAGTACCTACTGCACTGCACTTGCAGTGCAGTTCCACAAACTGAAGTCAATTTGCAGTAAGTACAATCAACTTTACTGCAAGTAAAGTTGACTTGACTGTACTGCATTTGATTGCTATTCCAACATTAATACACTTTACACTTTTACAATTACAGTGTTACTAATGATAGACTTGGAAGAAAGAAACGAATAGATAAACTACCTATTTATAAATACATCATTTCGTAATATCATTTTAAGATACCTAAACTTTAACTTATAAGATAACGAAATCTAATTATTAGTGTAAAATTTAAAACTTTTTACAATAATCACGTATATTATCAATATAATTTCCAATCATTACAGTAGCGATATTGAAGGGCGTAACTTGTTTGATGATTTTGGGGAGAACTTTTTAAATTGAACGAAAGATATATCGCGTATAATCAATAATACAATTTCCAAAACATTACGAAAACAATTATAGAGTAAAGGTATTAATACAACCGATGGTAATAATAAGCTTATTTTAAAGACCTTATTAACAACGGTCTCAATTACGTAAATACTGAAGTGGACTAATAATAAAGAGATGGAAGTAAGGTATGAAGGGGGATATTAGCTAAAAAAGCGCTAGGATTACCTTTTTAAATTAATAGATAGGGATCAATAAAAGTTGTTATAAATATAAGGAATGAGAAGTTTAGTAAGGCGGAAAGTATTCCGCAAAAGAGAAAAAGAGTTGGAGGAATCAATAGAGGAGGAGAAAGTGTCGCAAAGATTATGTATACCGCGAGTTAATCACGAACCCTCCCCGAAATACAGTTTTCAATAAAGACAAGAACAAGATTAAGCTCCGGATACCGTCAAAAACTAATTCGGCTATGATAAAACCGGTCTAAATAAAGAAAACTATCCGCTTGGAAATGTCAAAAGAGGCCTAAAACGCTAATATATACTATACGGATTAATACTTGCTAACTACAACCCTTACCATAACCACACATCGAATTGATTTCCCATTAATAAAAACGATTTTATAAAGCTTAAGAATCTTACCAGGCTTCAGGATAAGGAAGAAAACTATGACCGCGACTTATACGACGTATTTAACAATAAAATACGTATAATATTAGACACATATAAAAGTCTCGATATTAAATCGTCTTAGTTTTACGTTTTTTTACCCTCCATATTATTTAGATGGCCTAAGAGTCAGATATATATCATTTTACCCAAGTAAATATATTTGCGGAGTGTTATGACCGCCTAAAAATTCACTTTAATATAAAAATAACTAAGAATTTTACGATAGGAATTAGCGTAAGAACGCTAATAAAAACTTATAAGAAGTGTTCACTACTTTATTAGGGAAGTTTAGGAAGTGTTAGATAGCTTCATCACTGGAATAGAATGGTAATAAACTATTTATCCAAATAATAACAAATGGTATACCGCGAAGACTTAGGTTTTGACCTTACATTATTTAAATCGATAAACAATTTAAAGTATTTTGATATGAGCTTTAAAATAATACTCAAAGCCTTAATACGCCTATAAACGAGTTTCGGATCGGTATTTGTAGCCGATAAAACTAAAGGCGAAGGCTAGATTACTGAAACAGACCTTGCCAAAACCATCTACCACGTTTTCGATCGAAGGTTTAAAGTGTAATGAAGGTAAATTAAACGCCCAAAATATGGTTACTAAAGAGAAAGATATTGAGGAAGGAGCTCTGAGAATAAAGGGCAAATTAATTATTATGGAAAACGATTTTAGGTCTAAGTGCGAAATTTACCGCATTAATAATAATACCTGTAAAAGAGTATATTGAGCTTTACGGGTAATTAAAAACGTTTTATTGTACACGGTAAAATCGGTTATTAATTTACTAATTAACTAGTACATAAGTAGATTCGAACCAAACGATAGCTTCAAGCCGATTACCCACCAAAAGACCAGACGAAAGCCAATTTTATAATATACATCGTTAAATGCGAGGGCAAAAAACAAAATCTTAACGCCTACCCTTATGAATATACTTTTGGAGAAGAGGATTTTAAAGGTGATAATTTTCATCTGACAATTTAAAATGACAAAGCCGCGCAAAGAATTTTGATAAGCATATAAAATACTTCTTTTTTATATGTTATGGGTCTGGATTAAATAAAAGGCGTGTTGAAAACCTATATAATGTTGCAGTCTACATTTTCGAATAGATACGAAAACCGATTTGAAGTTATTATACTTCATACCGATGCGGCCGAAATTTCAATCGCCGGAAAGCGATAATTCGACGCGTTTGCAGCGAAATTTCCGAAATTTCAGCTCGACTATATAGGGGATTATTAAAAAGTCCTATTCGGCAAGAGCAAAACGTCATTATTAAGCAAAGTCGTTGTAAACACATGATATAAACCGGTTAAATTTTATGTTATAAACTTTAGAACGTTATTTTCATTTTAGTCAATGAATATAAATAAGTTTGGAATCAAAGTCAGAAATACAATTAATTAAATTACCTGCGCTTTTGATAATGCATTCGTATAGCTTCAGTTTAAATTCAGTTACTTATAGTTTTTTCTCGAATTATATATAATTAAAGCTATTTACTCAATATAACTAAAATTACAGATATTATACCGCCAATTTGGATACCTAATTACGAAACGCCTTTCAAAGCTATTTTACGTCGTAATTTATATGGATATAGGAAAGGAAACATTTAAAGCTATTGAAAAGTGTTTCTATAAGTACTAATTATACTTACAAACTTTATAGCGGTTTAAATTCCGCCTTTAAAATGATGTAAAGTTTAATTACAACCTAATTATAGATATAATATACCTGATCGGCTAGCTAATATTATAATCCATCAATGTAACAATATTATTCAAGGCCGCAAATTTATGTGGAACGCTTTTGTTATAAATTGTTGAAATGCTTTAGTTTAGTATTGGTTAAACGTCCACTTATGGCTTTCGAACTGGATTACCTACGACTCCGATACAGCGTTAAACTTTAATAAATAGCGCACTAAGGTTAGAATCGCCGGAAACAAGTACAAACAAATACTAGTGAAAGTACTATAAGGTATTAAAAAGTGTAAACAGTATAATAAACAGTTCAAAAAGTGGTATACGATACTATTAAAAAACCAAAAAGATATCAGTTTCAAGGAATTAATCATATAAATGGAGGTTAATGCTGTTAACAATACTTTTGGCCCGAATAAGCGAATTCCCACGCTTCTTGTTTTTGATGCTTACCGAAGGATTTATATAAACTTTGTACAGTCGTTAACCAAATTATAAAGGGTGAATATTATAGCGAAAGCTATAATAGTATTAAGTTTTTTACAGGTTAAAAATAATATTTCAAAAACATTAGCTATAGGGAACAGCCTATGTAAAACGTGCATTTTAAATTTACTATTACAGTTTAAGGTCTTAATTTAGAAACCTAAAGATGGATAGACTAGTGTTGAAAGGATTGATGGATTTGAAAGTTATAATATACTCGTTAATTCGCTAAATAATATGAGTTCGTTTCGTTAGACAATGATACGGGATTATAAAAAAGGGGGGGGGGATAGCCTAAAACTGTAATCTGACTAATAGTACCAGCGGAATGATTTTAACGATATTGAATCTAAGCCGTCCCTAAATCTAATATACCCCCCGGGTCGCGTTTTCGAACCGTTACCATTACGCGAAAGCGACTCGCTTATACCAATATTACTAGTACCTAGCCGCCGAAAATACCTACTTAACTCGAAAAATAAGAAACATCTCAAAACCTTTACTACAAACTCCTTTATTACCTAAAAAGAGACAGTTAATTGCAATCTTAGCTTAAAGATTCGCCGTAAGGGAGTAATTACCGTTTTAGGCATCTAGTTCTAATAATTTACCTCAACGTAAATTTCTACCTTAATCGAATAAAGCGTTCATCGCTTCAATAGGACTGAACTAACAATTTACGGCGTTTAAAGGGTTTTTTTACGCGCCTCGTATAGGAAGTTAAGAACAAAACCGGAAAACTATACGAAGAAATTCGCCTCATTATAAAAGGGTATGATAATAATGGAAAAAAGGGTATTATAACATAATCTCATACTTTACAATAGGCAAACAATCGTTTGATTTTTACGTTCGCCGCCCTTTTTAATACCTTTTACAACTTATATATTAAATTTTGTAATATTTTATCAGCTTATATATAATCCAAAAAACGATTTAAACGATGTATTTACGCCGATATTCTTTTAGATTTTCAAGAACATCATTTATACAGAACAATTTTGCGTTTTATGAAACCGCTTTGCAGCTTAATTAAAGTTGGTATATATTGGTATAATATTTTGTTATAGTCCGACCTACAGTAGTAAGCCAAGTAGGTGCTAAATAAGATTTACTATTGAGGTACAAAGGAAGACTAGAAGAGGCTACCGTGGCCTAATGTATAGGGCCCTTGGGTAAGACCAGTGTCCAGCCCATCATATACCCTTATACATGCTGTATACGGACCGTGTCCAGCTTATACATGGACCGTACCCGGTCCGTACCCGGGCCGGGCCTAGGTTAGGTACTATCTATCCCGTTACGTGTATAGTTACGTAACTTATGGGCTTAATAACCAAAGGCCTAAGTTTATAACATATCCCTTTTTTTCCGGATACTGTAAGAGCTACGGTGTCCCTTTATATAAACACTGGACGCGGGCCGTACCCGCTTAGTACGTGAGTTGAGCGTAAGCTGGTAATACTACGTTTAACATATCATATAACGCTTTAGCCGGCCTAACTCTAGGTCTCCGATGCTGTATAACGCGCTTTTTAGCCCTAACTCTGGTACCCTATAATACGCCCGTAGGCTAGGTATATAATATATCTTTTTTGCCGCCGGCACCGTATAACGTACCTTTTAACGCGTTGTGTAATATATCCTTATTATCGCCGATATCGTATAAAGCGCCGTATAAAGTCGCGTTTTTACCTTTAGTACCGTGTAACGCGCCCCATATAACGCGTAGCTCTTACCGAATCCGATCCGCCAGTCCCTATAAATACGAGCGCCCCTCGTAATCTATAAAAAATCCTTCTTTTCCCTTTTATACTACCGCCCTCTTTTATTAACCACCTTTCTTATAACCATTTCACCTCCACTTTACATATCTTAATTAGCTATTTCCGTTAATATATCTCCGGTTTTTTCTTTTCGCTTATTATTATAGCTGACTTGTATAATGGGTTCAACTTAGGTTATATTATCGCTAGCGCTTTTAAAGGGGATAACGAGTTTCCCCGTAAAGTATACTACCCTAATACATAATAATACCCTGCTATTGACTACCTATTATAACCTTTTCGCGTAATAAAAAAATCTTTTCGTCTTTAAAAATAATAAAGATAAAAATCAGTTTTTTTCGTTGCAGGTTAAGGACGCCTGTATATTATGTATTAACCTCCTTTTAAACTTTAACGTTCTTTTTTTACATTTAAATTTATCGGGCGTAAGGGTATCATATATATTGGAAAGTTTATAATAACGTGATTTAACGAATTAACCTTATAAGATATTGAATCGCAAATCAACTCCTTTTCGTAATATATTTAAAAAATAAGTTTATTTATAACCTTATCTGGTTTATGTACCCTTTACATTAGTTAATTATTATAATAAAGAATAAAGGCTATATCCTATCCCTTAAGCGTAAACTTTAAAGAGATATCTCAGGTTATTGACCCGTTTTTACTCTCATTTTTAAAAATAAATAAGTTAATTAGTTTACCCGGCTTTGTAATATCGCTCGAATGTAAGGAGTTTTTACTATACCGGCCGTATAAGACGTTACCATTTTAACCATACGCCTACACTGCTCACTCCTCTCGAATCTGTCTTTACCCTAAATTCCTCCATTACTTTTTATTATATCGCTTGTCTATAAAAACAGGATACCTTCAGTTGATCGGATTTTAATGCATAACGTCTTCACCCCAGCCTCCTTTTACTACCACCGTATATATTTTCGTAATTTCAACCTAAAAGGCTAAAAAAATATAACTACTTAGGTATTATCTTTTATACCTAATATAAACTACGGCTTATAAAATGTTACGAATAAAGTTTAAGGTTTGATTATACGATCCCCGATTTTATCTGTATCCTATTTACTAACTTTAAATAAAAACTAAATAATCGGGTCGACTATAAACGATCGTAAGATTGCACCCGGGTTAACCGGATTACCCGGGCCTAAATTAACGTATTATAGTTTTTAATAACCTGTTTAAAGGGTTACTCCACTTTACCCTGCCCCCCGCCTTACTTTTCGTTAACCATTATCATCGGATTCTTTTAACTTTCGTCCATTTTAACGTTATCCTTTATCGTTAGCCTGCCTTAACGACCATCTCTCCTTGTTTTATCCGTTATCGGCTTCTCCTAACGCTCGCCCCTCCTCGCGTTATTCGCCATCCTCGGCATCGCTTCGTATCTGTCCCGCCTTTTACCAACCCCTCTTTTCGGCGTTTACTAATTTCCGCCACGTTTTTTATCGTCCCCTTCCTCCGGTATTACCCAATATTCAGAGTTAGTTATAATAATTGCCCTAACGTTAGTAACTCCGTTATTCTTTAAACCTTAATAATAATAATAAATAAGTATATTTTTGTTAGGTTATATTAAAAGCTGTTTTACAGTTAAATACATATTCGAAAAAATCGAATAATATTTACCAGGCCTCACTTATTATATTATAACCTCGTTTAGCAATAAATCGTCCTTTTTATTTATAAGTAAAATATTCATTCGAAGGTATAGGTGATTTTCACCGCGACCATCGCTTAGTATAAACTTAACGCCGACGGCGAAATATCGAGTTATCATAAACTTATGTAATGATCACACTAAATACCCGTGAGTATGTAGAAGGTGTTCAGAGGGTTTATGTTAGCAGTAAGGTAGCAGAGGTAACAAAAGGTGCAATATCAAGACTGTATTCGTGCGAGTGATGATCAGAAGCCGTGAGGCTATTCAGGGTAGACTGAATACTTAGATTGACAACTGAAGAGCTATGAAGGAAATGCTATCTATCTTGGTAATGAAAGTGTCCTTATATATCCACGCCTTCATACGTCATCAGTGTAGGCTCGACTGGCTCGATGTCGAGTCCATCGAGTCCCGGTGTGCAGCTCGACTGGCTCGATACCGAGTCCATCGAGTCTCACACCATGCTGACCCTAACCCTTGTGTATGGTGTGTCAGTTATGGATCCCTGGTGCCTGCCGAGAGGCTGTGTCTAACCGATTTCCTTCGTTATCTGCTGCGGGGCCGCCGCTAGTGCGCCCTGCAGATGTTGGGTCATAACAACTTAATCATTTCTCCATTTAGTTTTAAATTTATTTAAAGTTATGATATATTATCAATTTTCTAGTAATATGTACTCTGGTTAATTATAATTTTTCCACTTAACTAATATATAATGAACTCCGCCCTTTCCCATCTTTACTACAAGGATGTATTATACTTTGAATTACTTATATTTACCTTTCCCTATATCGTTAATTACCAAAAAAAATTCTAAGCGAGTATCGAATAAAGCCTATGAAGGAAGGGGGTTCGAAGCCGCCCGCTTAATGAAATCAATATAAAATATAGAATATTAATTCAAAATATTCGATATAATATTAAACGACTTCGAAATATTAACTACCTAGTATTAATTATAGAACTAGTCGAGCTTTTCAATCAGATAGTTGATTTGAATATTACAAAGGTTAAGTTAAACCTAATCCCTTACCTTTCATTACTTTGCCGACCGTCACCTACAATTCGTTGCCATTTTTATCTATTATTAGATATAAGTTATTGTCGCCTAAACTAACTCCGTTACCTTATGTAAATAAGTTAAAAACGTAGTAATTCGCCCCGCCGAATTAATTAACGATTTCATATCATTATTTACCTTTTAAAAAAGCGATATTTTGTACCTATTTATTAAACGGTTCGTATTAAACCCGGTAATCGTCAACTTGATATTATTTAACCCAAATTAATAAACGAGTAAGTATAAAGTTTAATCGTATTATGAAAAGGCGATAACGATACGTGAATAATTTTAAATCTCTTTGTTTACACGCTTATTATCTTTATCTATTCATAAGTGGTACGCTATGAATGGACATTATTCGACTTTCACTAGGAAATAAAGGGTTGTTTGAAATATGCTTACGTAATTCGAATCGCGGTTACTAATAATAAAATATCAAAATCTATAATATCTCTATTATATATCCTGGAAACCTTCCGCATAAATATTGGTAGTCATAAATTATATAGCTTTTAATTGTATAAATTTGAAAAAGCCATTTGTAATGATTAGTAAATATCGAAGGCCGTAATTAATGAGTAGTAGGTTAATTATAAAGTCAATCAAAATATATGTTTAATACTGTTCGGGGATAAAAAAAGGTTAAAAGAGGCCTGATCGTAAAGTATAATAAGGTTTAGTCCTGTTATATTACGTGTATATTCTATAAAAACGTTGAATATCTACTATTATTTCTTTTTAATAGTAATCCTATTATAAACCGCGAAATAAAATATTTTTACCCGGATGACTTATAATAAGCGAATTATAGGTTTCTTACAAAATCCTTATCATTAATAATCTTCAATTCGATAATTATAAATGATTACGGTAACGTAATATATCCTGCAAGTGAATCTCGTAATCTGTAATCTATATTAATTATCCTATTTTAAGTAAAAAGCGCCTAACGCCTTCGTAAACCGTTAAAAGACAAACCTTATATAATGGGTCGTTTACCACGTTTTAATTTGATAATTTCGATAACGTACCCAGGCCGAAAATAAGTCAATCACTCGGCACTAACAATACCGGCGGGCTTAACGCGGGCGAGGCCTACGTCGATATTACCGATATCGTCGTATTAAAATCTTTTAACTTTATCTCTGATAACGACCCGAGCGTAAACCGGGCTCGGAGCGATATCGCTTTCGGCGGCTTTTCGAAAACCACCGACTTACCTTTAGATTATATATTGTCTAATATAATAACCAAGCCTTCGTTTCACCAAAATCCTTATATATCCTGACGTAATTTATATCCCTTTAATGTATAAGTCTATTAATACTACGTTTTATATAGTAATTGAAATAAGTTAAAAAACTCGCGTACGATATTCCTTAAGCTCGTTTTTATTTTATAACTTATGGGTTAACATATTCGGGCAAGCGCCCTAAATTATAGGTTTATACTATAAGTGGTATTAAAAAAGTACAAAGACTTCTACCTATTTAGCCTAACATTCCGAAATTAATCATAGTAAAGAAAAATGATTTTAGTTTTTATAATTCGTTAAAATCGTAAACGGTATACGGATATTACATAACTTGAAATACTACACCTTTAAATAGAATACTATAGCAAAAAACTTATTATCTTAAATTTTATAGTTACGTTCCGTATTTATTAATCGTATGGAGTAGTACATTATTAGATTTAAAATACTATTTTCGTTTTATTACGATGAATACCCTTTTAACATTGT
This sequence comes from Anisogramma anomala, assembly GCA_038502455.1. Classification (NCBI taxonomy): domain Eukaryota; kingdom Fungi; phylum Ascomycota; class Sordariomycetes; order Diaporthales; family Gnomoniaceae; genus Anisogramma; species Anisogramma anomala. The sequence continues at coordinate 24,173,095 of JASMMZ010000004.1, read as the reverse complement.
TTCTGAATAATCAGTTTCCATTATTATTAGTTAATTAGAATCTTAATATGCTGAAGTCGGAGCCATAACAAAGGTATATTTTAAAGTTTCAAATATATATTCTTCTCGTTTCGTCCAAACTTAATAAATACCTTAGTTCATTAGGTAGACGAGATAATCCGCTAGTTTTACGAAATTATTAATAAAATTACGATAAAAGTTAGTAAAACCTAAAAAGTTTCGAACCCTTCGAACCGTACATAATAACTCCTACTTGTAAATTACCCGGACTTTTTCGGGGTTGGCCCGGATACCTACCCTAACCGTTATAATAAATTCCAAGTATTTTAACTTTTAAACCACAAAGTCGTACTTCTTTAAATTTAGATTTAGTTCCATATTACGAAAAGGTTTCAAAACTACGTAAACATTCATTATATAGTCTTATTTAACACCTGAAAAAAAATCCAAAAGTCGCTTGAATACTTTATAACGAAATTATTTAAAATATCCGCTATTATATAATGAATAAATCGTTAAAATATCGCCGGTGCTCCCGCCTACTTAAAGGGGGTAACGAATTATTTAAATAACCCGAACCACGTATAAAATACCGTTAATTCCTTTTACTTAAGTACTATTCGAATACGGTAAAAAGCCTTTCGAATACTTAATTTCGTCAGTTATATCGACTTCGATAACATACGTAAGATCTCCTTAGTTAAAGATAGAAGAAAACAGTCTTACTTTGTAATTTTATTTAATACTCGGTAATCGATATAAAACCGTTATCCCCCCCCTCGTTGACTAATATGTAATACTGATATTACCGTCTATAAAAAGTTTGTTCTAAACTAGCCCTTATTTATTAACGTTGTAACTTATTGTTGAAGTTTAAAAGGTTGATTTCATAGTATAGAGTATAACGACCCCTAAGGTTGTTTTAGTAAAAATTTATGTTTATTCGGTTCAATATAAATTTCGTAATCGAATTTCTTTTTATATAATGGTAAAGCTATAGTTTCATCTTCGTCGAATAAGCTGCGGAATTTAGTTAATTTCAGTAAAAGACGTAGCTAATCCTTTTCCTCCCTAAATTGTAATAGTCGTCGTCGTTTTAAAATCCGCGTTATTTCATAAAAGCTTATGACATAAGTAATTCCAAACGGGTTCCTAGTACTTTATACCTTTCGATACGAACGTTATATCAATTCGAGGAAAACCGAATTTACCACGCATTATATATATTCCGTCCTCAAACGTATCATTATTATGTCAATAATTAAATCTTTTTGACTTTGAATCAATAAGTAGTTATCGTTCGTATTGAAAGTTATCTATTAGTTTCGTATCCAAGGTATTCAAAAAATTATATCCCGCTTCATTCTTGAAATAATATATACTAATATCGGGTTCGACTATTTATTAATATTTATACGAAACTTATTAATTTGGGTAATACGTTTATTTTACTGTAATCCTAATACACTATCGAGATTTTACGGATATAATTGCCGAATTTACTTTATCCCCAACCTTTATACCAAAGCTTTACTTATAATATAAATAATATTTATACTTGAAATGAACTTAGGTATTTAAAAAGTAAGTGTTATTAAAAAGTATAAGTATAAGTAAAGGATCTTCGTTTATACGTGTTTTAATTACATTAAAATCCTTTTCACTCGATTTTACAATTATATCTTTAAGGTTATATAACCCCTAAACGAGATTGTATTTAAAAGTTAGGCTTTCCCTATTGCCGTTAATAAGAAACTTTCCTTCATCTTTTTAATTTGGACCGTATATATCTACGTGGGAGATAATACCAGGCGGAGGTCTTAGTTACGTTAGTAATAGACCGATAAGCTATAATGTATGTAGCGCTCTAAAGTTAGCTTAATCCAACGTTCCTTTATTATTGCATAAGTCGCTTTACGTCTTTAATTTGAAATGCGTATAAAATAGGTTTATTAAAATAAGTAGCTTCGGTATCGAAATAATAACCTTGATTACTACGGATTTTTAACGAAAGCGTTTAAAAAGTGTAAACCTTCGTTATAACCGTATTACTATCTGGCTATTAGGTTTAAACGGGTCCTGTTAGTTAACGACTAAAACGCCGCTTGAAATTTAAAGACTTTAACTCGTCGAAAAGTTACATATACTTCTTTCAGGCTACAATATAATCTACCCGGCTAACACTTATCGTAATAAATTTGTCGCAGATGTGTAATGATATGCGCGAATGTACATAGTTACACTTTACGGCCGAAAGCTAATTTATGCCGCCCGTTTAATTTAAAAGTATTTTAAACCTAATAACAAATAGTACCTATAAATCCTTATCGTTTATCACCAAGCTTTTAAGTTCGACTCATACCTTATCCGCGCGGTAAGGGTTATTAAAAGCCGCTTCGATATGGTTGAAAAACTTCCCTATATTATATATACTTTCGTATCGTCCGGTTTCGTAATACCCTGTAACCGCCTTTTCTACCACTATTATATAATATCCCTATATATATATAAAAAATATATCGACCCTTCTAATTCATATTTTATTTGATTTCAATATTAATATAATTATTTGGCGCGTCGTCATTTACATAAAAGTAGATTCATCAAATTACGGTTGGTTATATCGTTTTAGCTCGCCTTAAACCGGTAAAAACCTAATGTAAATCGTGGTTAATTCGGCTTCAAATTGCTAAATTTTCGCAATAATTGAAATAAAGTCGACAGTAAAGTTAATTGTTAAAGTCCATTAACTCGGTTATTGTAATTATTCTATGATTGACGCGATACAGCATACGATATCTTATAAACGAAAGATATCGATTTAAGTCGGCTTCGAAAAGGTAAAAAATATATTTATGAAGGTAAAGGATTACGTATTCGTTAAAAGCATATCTTTTATGATATAGTTAAATTTTAACGTTAAATTATTAACGTTTATTATCAATTGATTTATTTTAAATAATATTGCTTCGGGAAAATACAATAAAACCTTAATAATATATTATAATTCGACTTACGATAGTACGCTGAATAAGTGTTAAATGGGATTTATTATTAAGGAATAGAGGAAAATTAAAAGAAGTTATCGTAGACTAATGTATAGGGCCTTTAAATAGGACCAGTACCCAACCCATCACGTGCCCTCAAACGTGCTGTACATGGACCGTACCCGGCCTGCACCTAGACCGTGCCCAAACCATACCCGAGCCGGACCCAGGTCGGGTACTGCCCATCCCGTTACGTTTACAGTTACATAACCTATAGGCTCAATAGCCAACAGCCTAAATACATAACATATTTATCAAAGGTATTATAAAAAACGGCTCGAAATAGCTAGTTTGACTTTCGACCTATATTTATTACTTTTAATAACCCGTTTTAAAGGCTTTATACTAACAAGCATATAGACGGATAACACATTAACGTTATATAACGCGTCGTTTTACGTATTTAAAAATGAAAAACCTTCGAAAGCTGGTCCAAAAGTAAGGCCTATAAAGTACCTGATAGAGGATTATATAATCGACTTTAATAACGCGATAATAACTTTTTGGAACGGCGTTTTGGGCCTTATGTAAAAGGAGCAATTGGAAAAGGTTGCCTTTATCGTTTTAAATAGTAAGAAACGGGCTGATGAATACAGATTCCAGCGTATACTTGACGTTTTGGCTACCTTAATAGTAAAATCGAAAGCGGCGTTTCACCTTTCGGTTGATGCGTAGTATTAAATTGCCTTTTCGAATAATGTATATAAGGCGTTTTACAAACGCCTCGTGTGGTAAATACATAATTTCATGTGCGATTTACAATTCGTACCATTCAAAATTCGTATTACGAACCTGTTTATTTTTAATCACGTCTTTTTACCTAGTAATACTAATTGGAGTCCGTAAATAGAGTTCTTTTTTATTTTTAGTACTGAAACACCGGTTAAAAACGGGTTTACATTTTGTAAAAACATGGTTTATTAGAGTTCGATTGAATATAACCGGATAATATACGGGGTCTTGGCCTCGGAAATTTATAGCATAGTTAGAGGTTTCTATTCAAAAATTACTATAGCGATAATGATCCGGATAATTATTTTAAATTTTAGTTTCAAATGCTTTATTTTCGTCTTTTGTACTAATTTCTTTTCGCTTTACGAATACTTGGTTAAACTTGACATTACAAACGAGAAATGCCTTATAATCGATATTTTAGATTTTTGTGAATCGTTTAAACGCCGCGAAATTATAGAAATAAGATGGATCGATAGAAAGTTAAACCTAGTAAATATAACAACTAAAGGAGTCCTAAATATAGCATTGAAGGCGTTTATATCAACGAGAACTCTCTTTGTTAGTGTTGTTAAAAAGGTTTCGTGACCTCACCAAGGCTAATATTCTGCGCTTTACTTTTTCCCTTTTTGTTTTGTGCGATTGTACTGCTTTTGACATTTTGGAGCGGTTCGAAATCCGCCATTTCTGCTGCTCCCCACATTCTGCCACGGTAAATTTCTTTCCCACCATTTCCACGTAGTTTCATCTGTTTGAATATACTATTCACACCGCTTCTAAAATATTGTCAACATTTATTTCATGCACTTTAACCATTCTTGATTTACTTTTACTCTTTAACTTTTATATTTGTTATTTGTATTACGAGATTTTTTTAAAAAAAAAGTAATTGTATTACTGTATAGTGTACTACACTATGGTCGGGTGAGCTAGCCCGGCCGAAAGGGGTAGTTATCAGTTGCTAAAAGGAGAGGTAAAGAGCGACGTCGTCGCGTCCCTATTATCTTTCCCGCCACTTTTCCCTTTTGTGTTAGCGCCACTGTTATTATCGCTATTAGCGCCGCTATCGGCGCCGCTGGAGGGGTAAATCCGCGCTTTGGGTTGCATATTCTTAGGTAGAGGCGCGGGGGGGTCATTACCTTTTTTATGGCGATACAAAATGATGTCGTTGAATTCACCAACGTAGTACATACGTAAGTCCTGTTTTTAGGTGGTAATAGCCATTACCAACTTTTTAGTCCATCAGTTAGCGTTTATTACTAATTATTATCGGTTTATTTTCGTTTTTTACGAAATTAATTGCTTTTAAAAGCGTTTCTAACTACATATGAATAAAAGTAAAGGAATTTAGTTCGTGGTTAAGAATACAAGTTTAAGGTAAATTTACTATAAAGCCTGCGGACGTATTATACGGCCTTGGCTTATGGCTTTGAGATTAAAGAAATAAAGGCTTATTCGTTATTAGTTTACTTGTAACGGTAATAACAAGCTGATTGACCCCCGTTTGAGTGATAATCGTTAATAAATTTGCCCGCGGTTACGAATACGATATACGGTACATAAGGTGTATCTATTAGTAACCCGTGATTATAGACCCAAATACACCGTTTTATTGCTTTACGCATTAAAAAGGTCTCGTGACGTACCTTAACGATACATGACTCGAGGTGGCAAAAAATATCCGTTTCGATCGCCTCGTTTAAGGGGATATTAGTATAACAAAATATACGGGTAGGTTTAAAGATATAAACCGCGTTATAACTTTGGCAGGTTACACTTACGATGGAGGGGAGAGGTTTTTCAGGGTAATAGAATTTTTACCTGTGGGGAAAGGGGAAGGTTGATAACTTTAAAAGCTTTTTGTTCCTCCTCTTAAGGGTTAGGGGAAGTGGAGGAGGGAAAAAGGAGGGGGAAAAGGGTGGTGGTTTTAGCGACGGCGGCGGCAGGAAAGGTGAAGAGAAAGGCTGAGATGGAAGAGGTGTTGTCCGAGGAGGTAGAGCTGGTGTTGGTGGTGGTGGCGGCGGTGGCGCGGTTAGCGGTAGCGGCGACGGCTTTTTTGCGCTTGCGTTCGCGCGCCAAATAGCGCTTAAGGGTCATATTATTGCGCGGTATCTATTGAGGAGTGAAGTTAGTATATGAAAATTGGTTAAATTACCTACCTATTAAAGCGATTTAAAATAAGTAATTAAAATAGTGGGTTAAGTTTATATACGCAAATTAAATTGTTAAGATTTAAGTTAGTTATAAGTATAAGATATTAAAGGAAAAAGAAAGGTTTTACTTGGACCAATAACAATATATCCTTTTATATTAACCCCAAAATATGTAACGGCGTAATCACCCTTACGAAATTACACCGTTATAATATCTACGTAATTACACCTATAATTACACCCTTATAAGGAATAACAACAAATGTTAGTAACAATTATATCGACACCGATTAACCTAACTAACCAAACCTTTATTATAATTACTGCCACAGCTAAAAACCACTAATTCGAATCTTAGCAATTTTTAACGTAACTTCACTTTTATTACTAAATTATAAATACGCATTATACAACAACTATACTATCATTACTATTTTAAGAATACGCATTATACAACAATTATACTATTACTGATAAATTACGAATATATACTACAATATTACCAGATTCTTATTACTAAATACCTGCCGTAATAAGAAAAGAAAAGATTATCTGTGTGGATATTACCATATATCCCTATAGTTAGTAAGTGGTTACGTTGTGAAGTGCACCTTTGTAAGAGTGTATAATAACGTACCACTCTGTAAGGTGCATTCCTGAAAAATATATAATAGCGTTTCACTGGCTGGAAGTGGTATTTACAATGTATACGATAAAGTGCCACTGTCCAAAAGGAAGATTAGCACAGTGCATGGCAAAGTGCCACTGCTCGGATGAGAGGTTTATGACCTCTCACTTGTGGCATACACTCTTTAAATGTTTCTTCTTCCTTGCAGATTTTTTACTACTATAATACTAATCTTTCTGATTATTCTTCAACTCTTTTACGTTCACATGAATAAGCAGAGACTTTACCAACATAATTACAAATTAGTTAAACGTTTTGAATAAGTCTTTTCACGCTCTGTAACCGTTATACTAACTAAATGACTAATAAACTTCAACGTTGCAAATAATGAACTGTTATGACTTAGACAGCGGTTAGGTCAGGAAATGGGCCAGTATGCAACTGCGCTACTGAAAAGCTTGAAGTCTAACACATCAGGCGAAGAACATCTCTTATGTCAGTCATGATGACTAAGCAAAGTCACGTGATGGATCATGAAGGATCATAGCGATCCAAGATGATCCAGAGAATGGAGGATCATAGCGATCCAGTATAATCCAACCCAGGATAGTACTGAAGACGGTATGAAGGATAACGGATATAAGGACACGGTCAGCACCACAAAGATAGTATTTCCTTCACAGCTCTTCAGTTGTCAATCTAAGTATTCAGTCTACACACCTGAATAGCTTAACGGCTAGTGATCATTCTACAGCACGAATAAACATCTTCTTGATATTACACCTTTATTACCTCTGCTACCTTACTGCTAACATAACCCCCCTGACAACTTCTATTTACTAACGGGTATTTAGTGTGATCATTACATGAACTTAAACAATCGATATTACTTTTAGGTGGATAACAAAAGGTGAGCAGGGGAAGGTAAACGGGGTAATATAGGGATAGAAAAAGTATTGTTTAAAGGAGGTAGTGCATAAGGCTCGGTATACGTATTTGGCTTATGGTATGCGTTTAGTAAGCGGTTTAGATACCGTACTTTAGTCGTTTTGAGGGTTTATAAGCGGTTTGAGTACTACTTTTTCACTGCTTTTAAAGTGTATAAAACAATTTGTATACTATATTTACATCGGATAAGTTATAACGAAAGATTTTGAAACTTGGTAGTTTTAGCTTACATAGCCTAATACGTAATAAGACGCTCTCTAAAAAGTATCCGAATACGTTTAAAACGTTGAAACGAGTTAACGCATAATGTAATGGGGCCTTTAGTAAATAGGGCACTAATAAAATGAATAATATCGTATTAAAGCTATCATTTTTAAAGTTACTCTAGGTCTTAAAGTCGTTTTACGCTTCGGGTTTTAAAGGCGTACCCGCGTATTTCCACATTCTCATATAATTTTCATAAGTCATAATATTAAAATACTAAAGGTTAAGATCGTTATAACATCCTATTATAAGTATTTAACTTAAACCTATCTTTTTTTCACAAGCTTTCTATAATCGATCGAGTCGGCTACTAAATAGTATCGGTAAAGTCTTTGCTTATTTACATAAACGTAAAAAAGTAAAAACGTAATCGTAAAGATTATATATATTAAAATGGTAAGATAGGTTTAATGGAAAAAAGGTATTCGGAAAGTACACACCATAAGTAAAAGATTATAAACTCTTATCCAGACAGTGACATTTTAATATGCACTTTGTTAATCTCCTTTCTAGGCAGTAATACTCTACTGTATACTTTGCAAATACCACTTTTAGGCAGTAATATACTATTATATACTTTGCAAATACCACTTCTAGGCAGTAGCACGCTATTATAAACCTTACAGGAATATAACTTGCAGAGTGGCACGTTACCATGCACTCTTGTAAAGGTGCAATCTACAGTGTGATCGCTTATTAACTATAGATAAATGTATGGTAATATCCACACTTATACCGTAAATCGGATCTTAAATGATATTCGTTAACAAAATTAGGCACAATAAATAAGTTACAATTATCAGTAACCTTATACACTAAATATCTGTCAAATATGAATATATAATACGAAATATATTGGTATTGATTGTTTCTAACATAATGATAAACTTTAATATTAGCATAGAATCGACAATATATTTAGAGTTATTATTACACAATTGGAAATACTTTCGATACCTATAGTCGTATATATGAATTATCAAAACCTTAACATATGTTCTATATACTAAGTACGATTATTAAAGACCGTTTAATAATAGATGGAATAGTTTTAAGGAATGTATATAAAGCTTGAAAGATTAACGAATTGAAGTAAATTAACAGAAAATATAGCCCTAATAACGCTATAATTGAGGCTACGCCTAATAACACTCTGAGAAGGTTCATAAATAGTAATAAGCTGATAGTACAAATTGAGGGTTACATAGACCGCCCGGTATATAACGTAAAAAAATAGGGATACCCTAGTAAACTTGAAAATTACCAATGTAGTAGTAATAGTGATAGCATGTAAGACAAGTATGTTTAGATACCTATTCGCGAAAGGTATATAATTGAAGGCAAACAAGTTTGTGATATGCATAAATCTGTGGCGAAAAACTTACGTACGGGAGTTGAAGAATTGGCTACCTGGGAATACGGGGCAAAGGACTGCAATTGGAGTCAATTTGTGCCCAAAACAGACTGGAGGTAACATGGGTTTATCTGATGGAGTTGGAAGCGACATTAGGGATTGTTACAAATAAGTAGTTGGTTATACTAGCGAGCGCGTACAAAATAAAAAGCCGCTAGTATTAGAACAGCAATCAATTGCAGTACAATCAAATTAATTATACTGACTATAAGTTGGGACTGTATTATTTGTGGGATTACCTGTATTGACTATAAGTTAAGTACAGTAAGTGCTTAATTCAAACTAAGGCACGGGCCAAGCAATTAGCCATACAAATTAGTATGTGTACCGGCTAGCAGTCTGCCAAACTTAAAAAGTCACACATCACCACTTTCAATGCAATACCAGTCACTTAGACTTGAGATTCGAATCGACTATGTTGCAATAATACAGGCCTACCAATAAGTAAAGTAACCAAGTCTCAAACTAAATAAGAAAGTTATACGAGAAGGGTAAATTAAATTGATTTATTTGGGTTTTGGTAACTTTTAACGAAAACATTACGTATATACATAACATAATTGGTTAAATGAAACTTTATTATGGCGGAACAAGTAAGGGCCGGCAACCGGGACGGTGATCTCCGTCCCGGAAACGGGGGTTCGAGCATGGGTGCAAAGGCATCGTCCAGGAATCGGGCCTTAGCCGTAGGCTTGGAACTTACAACAAAAAATCCTCCCATCAATCCTTTCCAATTGCCACGACCCACTGGCAGTCAATGGTGACAACCGTGTGATTTGAACACACACCTCTTACGGGAATACGAGAGCTTACATTCCGGGACACACAATCCCTTCAGCGAAGGTCTATGTACTAGTCTGTACGGCGACCTTCCTGACTAATTGCTGAAAGGATGGCTTGCCATCTCGGCTTTGTCAGCAGTGTCGCCGTACAGACTAGCCCCTGCCTCATACAATGACATGTTAGTTAACCATGATACCATTTCCTGGTCATGATGGGTTGCGACAACACCCCCTTCAAGCCCGACGCAAAGTACACAGTTTAACGATGCCTATTAAGCTCAACATCCAACCGTCGGCCAAGGGCGGCAGCTCGCCAACGCCTGTGCCACCCCCCATCATACCAACTGCAGCGGTGCAGGCTGGTGCCAGTGCCTATCCACCACAAGCGCCCTCCTCCACATCACAACCGGCCCACCAAAACGCAGCCGCGCCGCGCCGCACCTTTCAACCACCCACCCTACCGCCGCTGTCGACAATGTCAAGCTCCTTCTCACACGCCCGCCAACGAAGACCCCTTCCCGATCTCGCGGCCGCACACCAACAACAGCCATTCGAAGACGACGACGAGCCCCAAGCACCGCCCTACTCGCCCATCACCCCACCCGCCACGACCACGCCGCCCCCAATCGAGCCCAGCGCCGGCGACAGCGTGCTGCGCCGCTCGCCCGCGGC
>JASMMZ010000004.1:24004982-24160730 GCA_038502455.1 Anisogramma anomala | reverse complement strand
TAGTATTAGAACAGCAATCAATTGCAGTACAATCAAATTAATTATACTGACTATAAGTTGGGACTGTATTATTTGTGGGATTACCTGTATTGACTGTAAGTTAAGTACAGTACGTGCTTAATTTAGACTAAGGCACGGACCAAGCAATTAGCTATACAAATTAGTATGTGTACCGGCCAGCAGTCTACCAAACTTAAAAAGTCACACATCACCACTTTCAATGCAATACCAGTCACTTCGACTAGAGATTCGAATCGACTATGTTGCAATGATATAGGCCTACCAATAAGTAGAGTAACTAAGTCTCAAACTAAATAAAAAAGTCATACGAAACGGGTAAATTAAACCAAACCTAGAACAATACATCCACCAATTGACCAATATAATACTACTATTACTTTGAAGGCCAATCAAATCAACAACATTGCAAAGTCTAAGGCCTACCAACACTGATTAGTGCTTGCCTGCCTATTAGGTTAAGTACAGATAAGCTAAGTAAAATAAGAAACTACTTTCCGGTTACGCTCTACGTTAATAATGGCGGCTGGGGTAAAGGAAAGATTTTTGCGAAGGGCCTTTATTAGCACTGTGCCAATCTCTAATGATAGGAAAATAGAGAAGACTTTTGGGTTACGTTAGTTTATAACGGCAATCTCAAAGTAAGCGATGGTATCGTTACTTGAAAATGGCAAGAAATTTTTATTGATTCTTCTTAAAGAAAAACACTGAGATTGACTGTTAGAAGTCTCAAAATCCGACAAGTTGGAAAACTGCTAAGTTAGTATTATTACAGGTACTACTACCGCAAGAAAAACAATTAAGTCCCTATACCAAAATAATAACCTTCAACTTCCACTACCAATAACGATTTCCGCCACTCCCCTCTATATTAAACCTTTACTCTATTTTACTCTTTTTACTCCCTACATTACCTTAATCGTCAAGTTCGCTACTTTAAGCGAAAACAACAAGTCGCGTTAAGAAAGCTACGTTACATAACTTTACGCCAAAATACCAAATTCCTACGCCTAAGATTATCAAGTCCCTTGCCCTACACGCCTTACCAAGGTCTTATACAAGCCAGAACCTTAAGAAATCTACTGCTAACGTCTAATTTGAAACTATTACCAACCCCAAAAGGAAAGAAGCACTTAAAGCACTCGAGCCTATCTTTACTAAACACTATAACAGTAACCTTTAGGAAGAAGACGTTAACGAGGACTTAACCGAAAGACACCTTACCAACTTCGTCAGCCATTATATCGTTAACCAAAACGGCGGCGAAAAACGTAACCGCGGTAATTGTACCTTCCGTAAATATCGTAAGTTCATTGACGATTAAACTATGAATATGTGGAAAAAGATTCAAAAAGGTGTCAAGTCCAAGCTAAAGGAAGAACTTAAACTCTAAGGGATCTACATACCAGAAAAGAGTTCGACTATATTGGTAAAGACCCTGTTTAACCTGGCCTAATTTGAGGAATATTCTTAAGCCTCATGGCCTAATAGTAAAGGCGTTAAAAAACTTTAACGCCCTTACACACGATTTAAAAAACCTTCCCTCCACCCTTAACTAAATTAAGCCTCTTTACGAGCGGGTTATAAGCATATTAACTTGCTCGGTAGCCTATTATCACTACGTGATAGAGTGGAATACGCTTTTAGCGGCGGTAAAGCACGTAAAACAAGGGTTGCCAACACGGTCAAAGGTATTGATTTTGGCGCCATATACCAGTTAATTGAATAAGATCGTTAGGCCCCCCAAAACCTTTAAATACCTATTACTTCCCAACAATTCAATCGCTAAAACCCTTAAAAACCTTCCCCTTTTAAATTCGCTTACGCACGCGAATTTACCACAGGTTTTACTATAAGATTTTACCTTTCCGGCTAGGCGACTAGCAATTACTCTTAACACCGTGTTTCGAAAGCCCTAAGGCTTCAATCACCAGTAAACACTATTTAATGTTAGGATAACTATCGCGACGTTCCTTTAAACCCTGTTAAGATAATTAATATTAATTGCAAATTTATAACGGGTTTTGCCAAGATCTAGGATAACATAAAAAAGTATAGCGTAAAGCCTTTTCATATTCTCGACACCAAGATAATAACCTTTCTAAATATCTGCAAGTAAATAAAGGTCCCACCCTCTAGTTTTCACTTATTATTTCCCGAAATCCTTACAGGTTACGTCAAAGATTACTACTTTACCTTCTTAACGAACGCTACCACATTTCACAAGATTTACGATGGCATAAAAAGCCACTTCGAATACGACGTCTACCTTGCATAATACCATATAAACTAGGTTAGTATAAGGTAAACTATAATAATAGCAAAAGAGAAAACGGAGAAATTACTAATAAATAGTTTTAATTAAATGCTTACCAAGTTAATAATATGTTAAAAGATAACGAGGAAAGACTACGTTAGCGAAACCACACTCTGTAAGTAGGTACGAGTAATGATTAAAGGCATTATTAAGTTCGAGTACGCTTTCTAACGCCTAAATACCACTTACAAAGGCTTCTTTAACCAGTTACATTTCTCGTTCGCCACCGTAATAACGCGTACACCAAATACGCTAGGTATACATTCCTAAGCCGGCAACTTCCTTAACGTGAATAAGGAAAATCATACGGTAATTAACTACTTCGACCATAAGTATGGGCGTACACAATGCCTAAGATTAGACCTATCGACATCAACTTCAGACTAAAGGCAACACCCACGTTAACGCCAATAAATCCAAAAATTTAAGCAGGACTGCTAACCACCAGCACTATCGTCGTAATAGTAATAAAAATATTAGATTTATGGAAAATCTGGCTGCTAGTGAACTCGATACCCTTTTTCCAAACATAACAATAGAAGGGCAATATATTACGTTTAATATCTCAATACTTTTAAATAGTACTACTGAAATTAAATCGTAAACTTCGAGAGCAACGAGCCAATTAATAACACTAACGCCCTTAAGCAAATTAAGTAATACTAAAAAGATACTACTTCTGATACGGCCTAATAATTAGTCGACCACGCCTTTCTATACCATCTGGATGGTAAAAATCTTTATCTTTACCTTAACTAAGTCCTTAACCTCTTATATACCTTTAACCTTCACGTTCGTTACGCGGACCACACGTTTTAAAGTATTATTCCAAAAACAGGGATAATAAGGTATTTAATAGGAGGATATTCGGAGTATATGACAATACGGAGGGAAAAAACCATAGCTACTAAAATTGATCGTCATGATACGGGTAAAGCTAAAGTTAACTTTGGCCTAGGCAAACAACTATCTTTATTAGGGATAACGGTAGTTTAAACTATAATAAAAGCGATCAAATTTTACATCCTTCAATTCATTACCCCTTTTTTACTCTATTTAAAAGATATAAAGACCCTTGGCATTAACGTTAACGTTAACGTAGATGAACTGGTTAAAAACGGTTAAAGGTTTCCACTCGCCCTTAAATAAAGACACCTATAGTTTTATCTTTAAATCCCGAAAGCAGTGGTATTAAACCTAATAAAGCCGTAAATGCGCCAATTACACCGGAAATTTAATTATCCAGTCGTTAATAAGTTATATAAAGTTTTGAAGTCGATAGGATATAATGATGTGAAATATTCGGCCCTGAAAGCTATTAAAATATTTTATCACTACTGCCAAACGTATACCTAAACCCTCCGAAGATTTAAGTTTACGCTAAAAGACGATAAAGATTTTAACTATAAAATCTTCGTTGATGTGTTTTACTTAGATAATAAGCCTATTCTTTACGTCGTTGATTCCGCAACCTCTTGTTACAGGGCCAAATTTATAAAGTCTCTTTCGGAAAAGAATACGTAGGAAACGTTAAGGATATTATGGATTTACACGTACCTAAGCCCACCTAACGTCGTCGTTTACGATACAGGTACCAACTTTACGACGGCAGAGTTTTGAGAAAACGCTAAGATAATAGGTATTCAATGTAAATAGATATCTGTAAAAGTCTATTAAAGTATTGAAAAGGTTAAAAGGGTACACGCCCTATTTCGCCGAACGTTTAACATCTTTACACTGAAAATTGAAAGCTTTACGAATCCGAAGGAACGCCTATAGATAATAGTAAAAGGATTAAACGATATTGTAGGCACTAATAGCTTGGTATCAACGCTCCTAGTTTTTAGAGCGTACCCACGCCTAATAAGTTAATCTCTGCTCTCGGTAAGTACTCAGAAACATACTACGGCTTATAACAAAGATTTGAGGGAATTACGAAAAGAATAGGTACGCCGCCAGATCTATAATACCCTTAATATTAGGAACAGCTTTTTAACGATCGAAGTTCTAGTTTTGCCGTTGTAAAGTAAAGTCCTTGTATAGCGGGAGCTGGGTAAATAGAAAAGGTTATACAAGATATTAAGTATTACAAACTTTAAAGTACTTATTAAAACTACTAACGGTCCTATATACTTTCGAACTACACAGGTTAAGCTTTAAATTAGGGATATTAAACAAGATCTTTAAGTCTTTTAAGTAAAACGACCGAGCTAATACAAACCTCCTTTATTCGTTATTAATAATCCAATAAAACTCTGTAGGCGCGGACGACCTCTGAAAACGAAAGAAAAAGTTAAAAAGGAAAAATACATACCGGACCGCATTTACAATACAACTTGGGTAAGTAGGGAAAAAAAGATAATAAAAACTTGGAAGTAAAATTTAAGATATAAGGGATTATTAAGACTTCCGACAAACCTTTTGAAAAAAGCAACAGGGTTGAGATCGACGGTTTATTAACTCTAGGAGTTATATAATTTGTGCCGAAAACCGACTTTAACTTTTAAAACCCAAACGTTATGATTTTTAAATCGAGGAGTATGTACGAGGTTAAGGGTAAGACCACGGGGCGGCCGTACGAAAAGTCACGACTAATCGCTTAAGGATACGGAAATATAGGAAAGGAATGGATTTTTACGTAGTCGCCAACGATTTGAAATATTAGTTAGCGTTTAATGATTGTCCTGACAGTAAGTTTACTAACTAGGATTAAAGGAAAGTTTACATTCAATAGCCGTAATATTACGTAAGCCTATATATAGTTAGCAAAGAACCCATAAAAGATTGTATTATGAAAACTGCCATAGGAGTCACGTGCTATTTACCTTTTAAGAACGGTAATATAGTATATCAAACTATTATATAAATTAACCAAAGCAGGTGTTTACTGGTTTCTAACCTACTAGTCGCACTTTTAATCCCGACTGGCGATAAAACCCTTAATATACGATCCGTAATTACTAATAACATAAAAGAAGGACTTCGAAATAATGGGTATATAAACTAACGATACCCTTTTCGTCGGAACAACTGCCTTTTTGGAACTAAAATAAATAAACGATCGAGGACTCTAAGTTTTGGAATTGCAAGCCGGTAACGATACTAATGGAAAACAACCAAATTGACTTTAATGAATCATTAATCTGTATGTTTAGTAATAATACCGGCTTAAGCTTTCGATAAAAGAGTTAAGGCGTTATTTTTACTATAATAGACAAGAATAACGAGGCTTGGGCTTAACGGTACTTAGAATAACGTGTACAGGATAGCTATATTACTATCCTATACTAATCTAAAGCTTCTTACGATTGACCTATTACGGAATAAGCATAAAAACTAACAGATAAAGACTTTAACCGACTAAATAAGAGGTTAGAGTAATAGAGGCGAAACCTGGACCACGGAATTAATATAGTGCTAATCAACTTTTTAAAAGTTAAGTTAATAATCTTTGCGGACGGGTCTTTCGTAAACAATACCAACTTACTTTTACAAATCGGCTTTTGGATAACTCTCGTCAACAAAGACGGGCGAAAAGATTAGTTTAGCATTATTGGTAATCTAATCTATTGATCTTCCATTAAGTGCAAAAGAATTACACGAAGCGTATTAGTATCAGAGGTCTATAATATAATGGCTGTTATAGATTCAAGCCGTTGGTCATTAAGCCTATAGGTTATGTAACTATGCACATAACGAGATGAGCAGCACCCAGCTTAGGCCCAGCCTGGGCGCGAATAGGATACGGTCCGGGTATAGGTCGAACATGATCTGTGTATGGATAGGATAAGGTTCGTGTACGACATGTGTAAGGGTACGTAATAGGCTAGGCATTAGCCCTACCCAAAGGTCTTATATGTTAGGCTACGGTAACCTCTTTTAGTCTTCCTTTATACCTTAATAGTAAATCTTATTTAGCACCTAATTAGCTTACTATTATAGGTTGGATTATAATATACTATTAAGGTTTTTTTTGACTTTTTCGAGAAATATTAACTATGATAAACGAATCGATAATAAAAGCTAATAATTCGACGTTATACTTTAGCGTTATTGGAAAATATAAGCCGTCAGCGAATACCTAGTCCTCTACCTTTATAAATACACCTCTGGCTCCTTCAGAGCCGACTTAGGTCGACATCTCTCGTTTACAAGGTACTGTAGGCCACATTGCGTTGGCTGTAAAACAATTATAATAACCGGGTCAATCGACTTTAACCATTGACCCTACGTCCGACTTCGCTCAGGTTGTTGCGAAAATTCAGAAACTACGAGGTTGGAGGACACGAAGGTATGTATGATGTAGGGAAGTTTCTCGACTATATCGAGGTAACTTTTGGTAACCCTTACCGCGCGGACAAGGTATTAGTTGAACTCGAAGGTTTGGTTATAAGTGATAATGATCTATGGGTACTATTCGCTATCAGGTTCAAGACACTCTTAGCTTAAGTAGGCGGCCTAGATTAGCTTTCGGCCGCAAATTGCAACTATTTACACTCCTAATTAATACCACGTATCCGCGATAAGTTTATTACGGTAGGTGTTATTTGGGTGGACTATATGGTAGCCTTAAAAAAGTACCGAGAACTCGCTGATAAGTTAAAGTCTTTAAACTTAAAACGGCGTTTTAGTCGTTATCTAACGAGATCTATCTAAGCCTAATGGCCGAATGGTAATACGGTTATAACGGGAGTTTGCGTCTTTTAAACGCCTTTATTAAGGGGCTTTAATAATCTCAGCTGGTTATTTCGATACCATAGTCAATTATTTTAGTAAACCCGTTCGATACGCGCTTAGGACTAAAAACGTAAAACAACGTGAGTGATAATGAAAAAAACGTTAAATTAAGCTTATTTCAGGGCTTTAAATACGTTATAACTTATTGAACTATTACTCACGTAGCTATGGTCTTCGCCTAATATTACCTTTTTCGTAAGTATATACGGTTTAAATCGAAAAGATAAACGAAAATTCCCTATTAACAGTGACATGGGAAACTTAATTCCTATATATAATTTTGTTTAGGGGTTATATAACCTTAACAACGCAGTTACCAAATCGAGTAAAAAGAAATTTAGTTTAATTAAAATACGTATAAATGAGAAACTATTTCTTATTCCTATATTTCTTCATAACACCTACTTTCTAAATACTTAGAGCAATTTTAACTGTAATTGTTATTATATTATAAGCGAGACTTTGATACAACGGTTAAAGATAAAGTAAATTCGGCTATTATATCCATAAAATCGCGATGAAATTATTAGTGTTACGGTAAAATAAGCGTATTACCTAAATATCTAAACTTCGTATAAATATTAATAAATAGTCCAACCCGATATTAATATATGTTATTCCCGGAATAATGCGGAATATAATTTTTGGAATGTTTTAGATACCATATTTACAAATGAACTTAAACGTGGGTGGTAACCGTTTAGTAATTTAAAGTGAAAGAGACTTAGTTATTAACGTAATGTTAATATGCCTTAGGACGGGAGATATATAAAATGTAATAGGTTTGGTTTTCCTTAAATTAACGTAACGTTCGTACCGAAAGGTATAACGTACGGGGGACCCGTTTCGAATAACTTATACTATAAGCTTTTACAAAATAACGCGGATTTTATAAGTAACGGCGACAACTACGGTTAAAAAAGAAAAATATTAGTCACGTTTTCCACCGAAATTAACTAAATTTAGCGACCTATTCGATAGAAATAAGGTTATAATCTTACCTTTACATAAAGGAAAACTAGATACCTATATTTATATTAAACCAAACGAAAGTAAATCTTTACTAAAAAGACTTTAAGGGACATTATATTCGATATTCTAAAATTAACTTTCTAAATTTCGACGACAAGTTACGAAGTTAATAAATAAGGTCAAAACTCAAGTAAGTTTATTATTAGCGATAACGTTAATATTACCTATTTGTAACCGGGGGGAGGGGGTGAATAACGGTTTTATATCGATTACTGGGTACTAAATAAAATTACAAAGTGAGATTGCTTTTTTATACCCTTAATTAAAGAGACCTTATATACGTTATCAAAGTCGATATAACTTACGAAGTTGGATATTTAAGCGGTTTTCTACCGTATTCGAATAATGCCCAAGTGAAAAAGATTAATGGCGTTTCGTACGCGATTTGGGGTATTTAAATAATTCGTTACTCTATTTAGGCTAATGGGAGCGTCAGCGACGTTTTAATAATATATGAATTATATAATAACGGATATTTTGAATGATTTTATTATAATGTAATGAAACGATTTTTCGTTTTTTCTTTGGGTATTAAATAGGATTATATAACGAAAGTTTACGTGATTTTAAAACGTCTTCATAATACGGGATTAAATCTGGATTAAAAAAATACAACTTTGTAATCAAGGAGGAAAATACTTAAGTTTTATTATAACGGTTAAAGTAGGTATCCTGGCCGACCCGAAAAATTCCGGGTAATCCGCGAGTAGGAGTTACCACGTACGGTTGGGAAGGTTCGAAGCGTTTTAGGTTTTACCAATTTTTATCGTGATTTTATTAGTAATTTTTCAAAGTCAGCTAATTATTTCATTCTCTTAACGAAGTATGACATTCGTTAAGCTTAAACGAAACGGGAGGAATATATATATTTAAACTTTAAAAATACCTTCATTACAGCTCCGATTTTGGTACATTGAAATCCAAATCGGCTGATAATAGTGGAAACCTACTATTCGGAAACGGCGTTAGAAGTGTATTTGTTGTAGCGGGACAAGGATAATATTTCAAAACTAATAGCTTACCACTCCGTACGATTAATGGATACGAAACTTAATTATAATATTTACGATAAAGAGCTTTTCGTGGTAGTATCCTATTTGAAGGAGTAGTTTTTCGAGTTACATAATATCCATATACTGTTTACGATTTTAATGGACCATAAGGGATTAAAGAATTTTTCTTTACTACGATTAGTTTCAAAGGACTAGGTTAAATAAACCGAATTCCTTTCCCTATTTTAATATTACCTACGGTATAGGCTCGTAAATTAAGGTGCCTGCCCAGATACGTTAACCCGTAAATTATAAAATAAGCTCGTGGTTAAGAAATCTCATGCGCGGGTTTTTTAGATTATTTCTATTACTATATTAAACGTAGTATCAATAAACTTATATATTAAAGGGATATAAATTACGAGGGGTTAGATAAAGGAGTTGAGTGAAATGGAGGCCTGGTTATTGGATCACGATGATCTATATCTTAAAGGTAAGTCGGGGGCTTTCGAAAAGTCGTTGAAGGTAATACCACTTCGGGTCCGGCCCGTATCCGGGTCGTTATTAAAGATAACTTTAAAGGATCCTAATACAACAGTATCAACGGTACCGCCGCAGTCCCGGCCTGTATTAGGCCCGTTAATATCGTTTACGTTAAATAATTCCCTTATTTTAGGCCCGGGTACGTTAATAAAATTATAAAATTAAAAAGTAGTAAACAACCCGTTATATAAAGTTTGACTTTTAATGGTTTCCGAAGGTATTAAGCGTTTCTTACTTAAAGCAAGATGATTGATATAAATTAAAGATTACGGAATGAACTTATAGAATATATTACATTACCGTAATCGCTTTTAGTTTCCTAATTGAAAACTAATAATAATAAGGATTTTATAATAAACCTATAACTTACCTATTATAAGTTATCCAGGTAGAAATATTTTATTTCCCGTTTTCCAACGGGATCATTACTAAAGAGGGATAATTGTAAATATTTAACGTTTATATCGAATATATATGTAGTATAATAGAATAAAACCTCGTCGTAACTTATAATAAAGCCTTCTTTAAGCTTTCCTTATCTCCGACCGGTATTAGGCGTATATTTTGATCGACCTTATAATTAATTTTTTAACTAATAATGATAACCCTTGATATTTACTAGTTATTACGAATCGCCTTTTTAAGTTTACCCAGCTAAAAACTATACAATTTATTACTACTGATACGTATACGAAATGCTTTCGGGATATATAATGGAAATTTTATAGGTTTCTAACTTTTATTATTCATGACCGCGATTCGAACTAGGTAAACATATTTTAAACGACCCTTTATTTTCTAATAAAAGTCGAATAACTTTCTTTTACGACGTACTGCTTACAAAAAAAAAACAGTATTGACCGAATAAATTAAGAGATTTAAAAGAATTTACCTATTATTGTCACCATTTCGTAATACAATTAAACCTTATATTTACCCAATTACTAATTGACGATAAATAACCGAAAGTCGGCGGTTACCGATTTTAATGCGAACGGTTTAATAAATAAATAAAAAATATTATTTATTCCAAGGGTAAACGAATATACAAAGTCGTAAACTAATACAATACGACGAGTTATTAGGTTTTTAACTTATTTATAAGAAAAGGTGTAATTAACTTAGGCGACGATAACTTATATTTAATAAAAAATAAAAACGACGGCGAATTACAAATAACATTCGGCGAAACGATATAAAGTAGGGGATTAAATTTAACTAAGCTTTCTTAATATGAAAATTCATTGCCCGTGTAAAAGGTATAACTAATTTTATAATTAATACCGGGTAATTGGTATTTCGAACCCGTTGAATATCGTATTAAATCTCCCTGGTAAATATCCAGTATTTTATATAAATTTAATTAAATTAAAGTCTTCGGACCCCCTTTTTCCGCAGGTTTCATCCGATACTCGCCCGGAATTCGTTTTAACACCTAATGATATAAGAGGAAGTAAATGCGAGAAATTTGAAATACAGGATATTTTTATAGTAAAAACGGAAAAAGGCGTGGTTTGCTATGTATTAGCCAAGTAAAAGGACTATAATAAGCTGAAACAAGAATTACTACAAAATTGCTAATACATTATAGTTTTAGAGAAATTTCAACCAAAATAGGAAGATATTCAAGTTTACTATTACCTGGTATTTAGAAGTAAGTATTAAACTTATACTAAACGATAAACGCTGAAAAAACCGCTTATACTCGCGGAATAACACTTTACCGACAAATAAAAAATATTATTAATAAAAGAAACTATAATATAATAAGTAGGACTGGGTAGATATTATCCGATTATTTCAAATATATATCCGAATGTAAGACGGTTTTTATTACAACCTAACGAAAATCTACCTATTTATCATTATTATATTTGTTTAGGTTTAACGATTACTGATGTTATTAAAGTTAAAAGCCCTATTAAAATTGAATCCAAATATTAGGTAATACCGGGGGAGGGGAATAGTAAAAGATATAACAGAAATTAATAGGCGTCGAAAAGGGGGGTTGGTAAAAGATGGAATGAATACGAAGCGACGCTAAAAATAATAGATAACGTGAAAAATAAGGGGGCGTTAGGAAAAGCCGATAACGAATAATACGAAGGATGGACGTTAAGGAAGGCCAATGACAAAAAATAACGCTAAAAGGGGCGAACGTTAAAAAAACCCGATAATAGCGGTTAATAAAAAGTAAAGTAGGGGGCGGGGCGGAGGTAGTAATCCTTTAAACGGGTTACCAATAACTATAACACGTTAGTTTAGGCCTGGGTAACGCGGTCGACCCGGGCTCGATCCTACACACATTCGCAGTCAGCCCGATTAATTCGCTCCTATTGAAGATTAGTAAATAATATACGGGTAAAATTGTAAATCGTATAATTAAGCCTTAAACTTCGCTTACAATATTTTTGAAGCCGTAGCCTATATTAATTATAAAAAATATAACCTAAAAAGCTATATTATTTTGACCCTTTAAGCCAAAACTACGGAAAGTTATACGACGATAACTAAAGGGAGCTAGGGCAAAAACGTTACGCGTTAAAGTCTGGTTAACTGAAGGCGTCTTAACTTTATGAACAGGAGATATAATAAAAGGCGACGAAGGGGTTCGGGGTAAAAATTGACCCAAAAGGAAAGGGCGGCGTAAACGTATAGCTAAAGGGGTAACGACCTATACGATCGATACAGTGAAAACTCCTTACATCCGAACGACATTATAAAGCCGGGTAAACTAAATAACCAACTTAAAAAAAGCGAGGGTAGAAACGGGTTAATAACCTAAAATATCTCTCGAACGTTTACGCGTAAGGGATGAGATATAACCCTTATCCTTTACTATAATAACCAACTAATGTAAAAATATACGTAAACCAGGTAAAGTTGTAAATAAACTAATCTTTTAAATATATTATCAAAATAAGTTAATTTACGTTTATGGTTTTTATAAGATGTCTTTATGAATTTTCCATACTATAAACTTTTAGATATACGCGATACGTTTACGCCCTATAGACTCAAACAAAATAAAAGAAAGTTAAAGTTTAAAAGATAATCAATATATAATATATAAGCGTCCTTAACCTATAACAAAAAAACTTATTCTCATAATAA
This sequence comes from Anisogramma anomala, assembly GCA_038502455.1. Taxonomy (NCBI): domain Eukaryota; kingdom Fungi; phylum Ascomycota; class Sordariomycetes; order Diaporthales; family Gnomoniaceae; genus Anisogramma; species Anisogramma anomala. Next base: position 24,147,977 of record JASMMZ010000004.1, on the reverse strand, counting down.
TTATTTCTAAGGATGAGGAGATCTTCTATAGCGTAAAATAACTATAATAAGTAATTAATAACAGGGTATTAGTATATAATAGGGTAGTATACCAAACGGAAAAGTTTGTTATCCCCTTTAAAAGCGCCGACGGTGATGTAACCTAAGCTAAAACCGTTATACACGTCGACTATAATAATGAATTAAAAGAAAAAAAAAACGAAAATACATTGATACAAATAGCTAGCTAGTATATATAAAGTAAAATTCAAATAGTTATAAGGGAAATGATCAATAAAGGGAAGCGATAATGTAAAAGGGAAAAGGAGAAAGTTTTAAAGATTATGGGAGGCGTCTGTATTTATAAGGACTAACGGACCATATTCGATAAGAGTTATGTATTATACGGGGTACTTTACACGGTATTAAAGGGAAAAACGTAACTTCGTATTACGCGTTATACGATATCGATGGAAAAAAAGTTATATTATACGGTGCATTTAAAGGTACGTTATATGATGATAGTAATAAGGAGAATATATTATACGGCGCGTTAAAAGGTACGTTATACGGCGTCAACGACTTAAGGTAGGCCGGCCGAAGCGTTATACGATATATTAGACGTAGTATTACCGGTTTACGCCTGACCCGTATACTAAGCGGGTATAGCTCACGTCAGGTGTTTATTTAAACAGACGTCGCAACCCTTATAATATCCGGGGAAAAGGGGGTATATTATAAACTTAGGCCATTAATCATTCATCCTATCGGTTACGTAACTGTTTACGTAACGGGATAGGTAACATCTGACCTAGGACCGGTGTTACAACTTAAGCATAATGGTGGGTCAGGAAGCAAGCCAGTATACAACTGAGCCACTTAGATAGAGCCTGAAGTCCAACACATTAGGCGGGGAACACCTCTCCTTTGTCAGCAGGGAAATTACTAAGCTAATCACGTGATTAGTATCAGTGGGATCAGTACTGATCCAAGTGATTCAGGATCAGCGGGCTCAGCACTGATCTAAGGAATCCAGTACTGAAGACGGTATGAAGGCACAGATATATAAGGATACGGTTATCACCACATAGATAGTATTTCCTTCATAGCTCTTCATTTGTCAATCTACTTATTCAGTCTCAGTATATTCTGAATAGCCTCACGGCTTTTGATCATTACTTACACGGTTGCGATATTGTTCACTCAGCACTTCTGCTACCTTCTTAATAACATAAACCCTCTGACCCCTTCTATATACTCACGGGTATTTAGTGTGATCATTACACCCGGCCCGGACGTGGACAGGGTACGGTCTGGGAATAGGCCGGATACGGCCCGTACACGGATAGGATACGGTCCATACACGACACGTGTAAGGGTACGTAACGGGCTGGGCATTGATCCTGCCCAAGGGTCCTACACGTTGGGCTACAGTAGTTTATTCTAGTCTTCCTCCGCACCTCAATAGTAAATCCCATTTGGTACCTACTTGACTTATTATCGTAGGTCGGACCATAATAATGGCGGGTTTTAACATAGGTATAACATTGTAGGAGACCCTTAAACTTATCAGTAGATAGTTACAGATTTCTCCTATCCCGATAGTAATTTATACCGACTTAAAAAGCCTCTTCGAATGCCTTTTAAAACTTGGAACCACTAGTAAAAAGCGCCTGATGATCGACGTAATAGCACTTTGTAAAGCCTACGAAGGGAGGAAGATTGAGGAGCTCCGATGGATTGATGGCAAAAACAACCTTGCAAATGCTATAACGAAGGCGACGCCAAATAAAGCCTTGGAAAGGTTTATTAATAGTAATAAGCTAACTGTACGTATCGAGGGCTACGTAAATACGCCGCCCGGAAATCCCATGGCACGTAAAGATGGATAATGATGCATTGGAAAACTGGAAAACTATCAAGGGATTGATAATGCTAATTTGTTTAAGTAGTACAGCTGAAGTGGAGGCTTGCGAAAAGCTATAGAGGAAGAACTTTTTTTTGGAGTTAATAAACTCAGACCTCGTAGCGGCGGAGAAATTAAGGCTAAATGAGATTAATTTGTATGCAAGTGTATACAATTTGGAATAAAAGTTAATTGGAATTGACAGGGGTCTCGCTAGTTAACAAAAAGGAAATTTAGTTGCAACCGGAAAAAATTAGTTAACTACACTAACGTATGCGAACAAAATAAAAAGCCGCTAGTATTGGAATAATATTATATGCAGGGCTGTAGGTCAACTTTACTTACAGTAAAGTTGACTGTACTACAGGTGTATTGCTTTGTAGAGACTTACCGCATTGGGTATAAGTTGAGTACAGTATGCTGCACTTCATTCTAGGGTATGGGCCAAGCAATTGGCCATACAAATTACAGTACAGACCGGCTAGCAGTTTGTCAAACCTAGAACAATACATTCACTACTTGACCAATGCAATACTACTGTTACCTCGAATACCAATCGAATCGACAACATTGCAACGTCTAGGACCTACTAACAATATAGTTAATTTACAGTTGATTCAATCAACTTATAATTAGTATAGTTGATTTGGTTATGCTGGTATTGCCTATTATTTTAATATTCGCAATTATTTTTTATATATACATAATAGTATAGCTGGTTACTAATTTTCAATAGTTACTAAAGTTCCTTTTGACCCTATCGGTAAAACCTCTGCTATTTCCACTTTATTTCGCATTCAAATTGACTTTAATTATAGTTTTTTGCTACTTGGTTTCAGATATCGACTTCTTTTATTTCTTAATACAAGTGTTCTATTATAAAATTGTACTCCACTAATCTTATACCCTTCATTAGTCGGTTTAGTTGAGTTTCTTTTGCATATTACTACTTTGACAATTTTTATTTTGCCAGGATATCCCTATTTCTCCGGACTACATATTGGCTGGTTTATATATCCCTTAATTCGTACGGTTAACTTATTACAATTCACAAACCTTTCTAAGGGGTCATTATATGTGGCTTTGGTTATAGCTTCAGCGGGGTTGGTTTTACTATCAATTTACCTAAATTCGTTCATTATTCGAATTTTATAGGCCTTTTTCAATGTTTTACATTCATTTTCAAAAGTTATCATTGGTTGTTTCGAGTTTAAAGACGCATTTGTAATGCCCTCAGGAGTTAATATAGACGATTACAGGCATCAGAGGTAATCTTAGTTGTTTATTGATAATCTTTAACGTATCGTCAGATACTATACCGATATTTAATCTTGTTACTATACTATGAACCCTTGATAGTAGTACGCTTTGTATTACACGTTTACATTTAATGGATATTCTGTGCACAAGGTTTTCAATGATTGTGAATTGTGTATAAGATTTGTTTTCGTTGACGAACATAACGAAAAAATCAATCCGGGAGGTAAAATTAGTATGATTTATAAAAATTTCGCTTGTACAAATTATCAAGTTCATCGTCTTAACGTTTTTTTTGTATTGTACCATCACCTCGCAGTGACTACTACGATGCGAAACACTGGTTCCTACGAAATATACCTGTAGATACCGGTGGGATAGATTTGGGGTCTTTGTAGCCTAATGAGGCCTTTTTAGACTCCCGCCATCTCTTTAACCTAAACCTTAGAGTGCCCTACAATTTAGAAACCCGTAGGCGTACAAACTATAACCTTAGTCGAGCTATGTAACGTGGCTATTTTAGTCCCCGCCTAACGTCCAATCGCTTTAGAGATACGATCGATTTAGTTCCCCAAAAGAGAGGAACCCTATAAATCCAAAAAAGCGAAAAAAAAGCCTTTACAAAGGCGAAAGCAAAACGCGTATAGAATTACGCTTAAATATTAAAAAAAATTCCATATTAATAAGGAGGTCCCTTATATATAAATAGTGATTTCTACGCCGACACCCTGTATAAAAAAGGGTCCCTTGTTAATACAACCTCTAAATTTAAACCTTTCTTTGATTAACCATTGAAACAACTAAAAAAGTAAACGCTCCTTTATATAGTAAAACTTTCTTACCCCTACTTCCCTTTTAATTAAGGTACCTTAGTTAATCCCCTTTTTCTAACAGTACTCATACATAAAAGTTTTATTATACGCGCCCGAGCCCATCGTATTAAAACTCGCGAGCCGCTAATCCCTAAACACGTTAAATGCGCCCCAGACGCAACCCCTCCTTCAGCCCCCTCGACCCCCCTTTTTATTTTATCCCTCCCCCCTCTTTATAACCCCTTAATCCATCTAACCAACCCCCGCATCGTTGTAAATACTAAGGCGTAACCTTATACGGGTTTCGTACGGTCCCTGTTAACAGAGACTAATAACGGAGCTTATATTAAGGGAGAGAAAGGCGTGAAATACACCCGTTACGCGCGTATATACCCTTTAATACCTTGATTTTAAAAACCGAACCTAACGTGTAATAGTAGTAACTAACGTAAAGGCGGGTATATTCCTGTCAATTTTCATGTCGTCTAGCCGGTAATAGCTTACCGCGCCGCTGTCGCGGCAAAGGTGCCTTTTACACGCCTAACCGCTTTACAACAACTTTTATATGCCCTCGTAAAGGCGGAAAATAGTAATGCAACGTAAGCTATTCTAACGACCTTACTAAAACGATGGGTCCCCATTATTAAAGGGGCCTGATCAGGCGCCAGCGGTAACAACGAAACTAGTAACGAAGGGGAAACGGGCTTTATTTCCAACTAATCCGTTACTTCCTCCACCGTTGCCGCCCTTATCACCCATCGTATCCCTACCTCCGTCATTACCCCAAATCTCTTTTTAAAACCTACAATTCCCTTTTTAAAAAGATGGATTCGCCGGGCCACCGCCGTTAAAGACCTAGTAATGGTTATAATAAAACTGATAGAAAGATAAATCCCTTAATAATAATGGTAGTTGTAACAGGGAAAAAATCGGTATATATATACAGACCGACGTGTTATGACCCAAGAACTAACTGCAGGTTATGGAACAGGCTAGCGGCCAGCTACGCCATTAGAAGCTTGACGTCCAACACATCAAACGGGAACATCTCTTTTGTCAGCAACCCAGGGTTAGGGTTGACGCACGGATGCATAGGATATGTTGGATATGTTACTATTCAAACTATCTAGTACTGAAGATAGTATGAAGGTACGGATATATAAGGACACGATTATCACCACACAGATATTATTTCCTTCATAGTTCTTAAGTTGTCAATATAAATATTCAGTCTACACATCTGAATAGCCTCACGGCTTTTGATTATTACTTGCACGGTTGCGATATTATTTACTCAGAACTTCTGCTACCTTCTTGATAACATAAATCCTCTGACACCTTCTATATACTCACGGGTATTTAGTGTGATCATAATACAATGGGCTTTATACGTAAAAATAGGCGGGCGTAAAACGTAATCGTGACCGGCGAGCGTTAACTGCGGCCTTATAAGGTTATAATTCAACTCCGTTTATTCTTCCATAAATAATTTATAATTCGGGAGAAATCCCAGAAAAAGCTAGAGTTTATGAGAACTTTTTTATATAAGTGTTGCGTATCCGCCCGTTTAAAGGCTTTTTCAAGGCCTGTATCCAAAGATTTCAAACTTTTATTGAAGTCTAATAATAAACCAGGTAAAATACGTTATATTTACCACCGTAACTAAAGAAGCTTTCGTTTGCTTCAAAAAACCGAAATTTTCGGAAATACTATGCGAAGTCCCTGTACCTATATTTTATTATAATAAACCGATATAAAAGGGGCCGTAATGTCGATGTTAAAAGTAAAGGGGTGTCGTATTCATAAAACGTACCGAATTTAAGCCTAAGTCTAGTCGTATAAATAAGACCATAACGCTTATGTTACAAAAACAACTTAATCTTTCTTTAATAATATTACTGATTTTTAATGGTTTTAAAATTAAACCGTAATAATGATTTTACCTAGTTCGTAAAAGGTTAATAGTTACTTTGAAAATGAATGGGAAATTTAGCATTTGGGTTAGCGAGTTTATTCGCAGCTTTGTTTCCATCGATACCTATATACTTATGGCTTTATTCAATTATAACAAGGTCCGGATATGCTGCGACTACGACGTGAAAACCTCGGAAAGCTGATTAGAAATATGTAGCGGAATTACCAATTAGGCTTTGAATTATAAATTTATTATTTACGTATACCATTATTTCTCCCAAAATACCTCATGAAACCGTTTTAAAGCCTCGAAAAACGCTGATAACCTTCGAATCAGAAACGTATATATCAGGGTATAAGTTACCGGATTCCTCCGTAATTACATGCCCGTTTCGATAAACCATATATCCGTACCCAACATAACGCCTCTTATCAAAAAAATGTTTATACTCATCGATAAAGACTATAGTATAGTATTGATTGAATTTTCAATAGTAATCCTAAAAATATACGAATACGTCTTTTCTTATTTTCCCGCTTTTAAAGTTGTCGAAAGAGTTAGGGAAACCGTAATGTAAGCAAAAAAAGCCGTAAAAATTAAAAAAAACTCGTCTTCGATTACGAAAAAACGTAAACGTGCCCTAACCGACTTAGGCCGGCGTCATAGCAGAAAGGGATCTCTGAGGTTAACGTAGTTAACTTACGCCTTACGTACCTAAAACCGAATAAACCGTTCGGACGTAATATTAACATAAAAAGCTTCTCGCCTATTAGTTAGTGTTGCTGTAAACGTATAGGTTCCGGCATTTATAAATATTACTACAAACTTCTTTTAGATACGCTATACGAGAGGGCATCTAACGTTGAGATTTTTTAAAAAATACACGATATAAAGCCGTTGCTATTTAAAAACAACTTTATCAAAATATAAGCCGAAGTCCCTAAAAGCGACGATACTAGAAGTTTTGTATAACGAGAGGACCACCCTAACCGTAACGACTAATTAAACCGTAACCTATTTTTTAAAACCCTTTTATCTGCTGCCGAAATACTAACTCTTGGAGTAATAAGTAAGTATAAAAACAACTACCGCAATGGCAATAATACGTAAAAGGTATGGCAGAAACTTATACCTCGTATAAGAAAGTCTCTTATAATGACAAACGACTTTAAAACCCCTCGTTACGCGTTCTCTGACATATACCCGCCCCGATAAAAACGAGTAAATTAAAACTTAACTATTGCATACTAGTAAATTTAATATTAAGTAACGAATTTGTAACTTGATAAATCTGTTTTATAGTAATAAAGATAAAAGAGTTTCCCATTTTAAAATATTTATTATACTTTGGCGATTACTCATGTATCAAATCTTTAACTTTTCCAAATTAAACACCATCTGGTTATCCATCACTTACGCATTCGCCTCCCATTAATTAGTTTCGAAACTAATAATATTTAGGTTCAATAAATCCAAGATCCATGAGAAAATTACGTTGTTCATATAAAAATAAACCCGGCTTATATAATTCTTAACAAAATTTAATATATATATCATATAAAGGACTGGGAAAGGGAGGAACTTGGTAAAGTATTATAATTAAGGTTCAAAAAACCTGTAATCGTTATTTAATATCGGATCCTTACCATTCTTTTCATTAAAAAGCCTTTAAAAAGTGTCAATAAAAAGTGATAAAACCTTAAATTTCGTATCTTTTATATCGAAATATTATGAAGTAACAGGTCGAATACCTTTTAAATATTCCGGAATAAAATTAATACAACCTTATCATTAGTGAAAACGGATTTAATATCGTATATTAGGGACGTAATTAAATCCGTGACGGTTCTTCTAGCTGTTCATTTTCTTTATTGAGCGCTAACGAGCCCTCTACTAATAAGGGACCAAAAAAATCCGCTAGGCTCCGATGAGTTTCAGCTTCTTAAAGCACACCGGAATTAGTGCGATCGGTTTTTATAAAAGTAATTACGAAAGGTTTTGGTCTCCAAACTTAGGTATTATTAACGCCATTAACTATTATTTTACTTATGGGAAAACTTATAAAAGAAGGCATTTGTCATGAGAAATTCGAAGGGGTCCTACTATATAGGTATAATACTCCTTGAATAGTGGTATTATTATACAGTTGAAACTGGCGAACGTATTACAAACTTTTATAATATCATGTTAAACCTCCTCCATAAGGATATTACACCACTACGAAACTTTATACTCGAAACTATTCCATTCGTTCAAGGGGGTGTCTTCAATATTATTAGTAGCTAAAAGCCTATTAAGGAAGTCGTATTGAAGGATTTAGACCTGTTAACTGACGTTAAAAACGAGGTAGCCCCTTACCTCGAAAAGGGGAGCACGAAGTGGTAACGTAGACTTATACCAATTATTTACGCCATATAACTCCGCGAGATCGATAGACTGATCGAATTTATTTTTCTATGAGCTAGTCTACACCTTGTACACGTTAACTAAAAAACTACTACGTTTTATAAACTATACTCCTTGGGGCTGAGCCTTGTTAGCCTTTCTTTTGTAATAATAAAGCCGATCCAACTTAGGGGTTTACTACTCTGTAATCTTTATACGGGTTATAACAGGTTTTCCAACCGTGTATAAGGCGTTCGAGTACAGTCGAGAAAAGGCCCTTGCCCACCCGTATACCGCATACTCATCCTCGATGTCAAAAACATAAGAAAAAGAGGCCATACCCACAACGATTAAATTCCCGAACCTATGTAAGTTCATCTCCGGGACCCCAATCCGCGAGATCGTAAGTAAATGGGCCCCACAGACTGAAACATTTCTTAATGATACCTTATAATTAGACCGTTTATCGAAATTAGGATGAATTACCGTAGTAACTTTAGCGATATTGGTAAAAATAAGGTCGAAAACATGCTCTAGGCGGTACGTCAAAACTTCCACCTTTTCTTTGAAGTATATACCGGTAATAAATACCCATAAGTTGAGGATACGTCCTCCGCGGGCGTTATTTTACATTGGTTTTTCTACGCTATACACATATTGAAAATCGCTGCCTACGATACTTTAAAATATAAATAACTAATGACAAATTTCCATAAAAACCGTATCGGTAAACTGATCATTATGAATGTTAATTATATCGATTCCTTTAATACGTAGCTATAAAAAATTCTTAACAGAGTTTGTTTTTGAGTACATAATGGTAAAGAAAGCTCCTTTTCGAATATATATTAAGACTCGAAGCCTGGTATTTAGTAATAGTTTACGCCGTTATTTCCAAATAGGGGAGAAACCTCTCCAATTCGAAACTAGTAAAAAAAGGTTGTAAACTAAGTAACATTATATAAACCCTTAACCGTTATCCGTTCTACCGTATCATGGTTTCTATAAATTAATAATATTAACGTATTCGTTCGTATAACCTATTAATAAGATTTAATATACGATAACAATTTTCCCTACGTTTACCCGAATAATCTTAATTTCCGTATTTAGTTTCGGCGCTCGGCAACGTCTAGTTGCATTATATATTTTTAAGGTACGTATAATTAATATTTATAATCGTTAGGGTTTATTACAGCTGTGTATGCAATAGAGCTATTCTCCAAAACGTCGTACCATTCCATAAAACCTATAAAGTTTTACGGTACCGTATTATTAATACTAAACGACGGAAACTCGGATTCAGATATAGAAGTTGACGAATCTAACGTCGGGAATCCGTGATTATTTAAAGCTTTAGTAACGCCCGCCAGTATAATTTGAGCCCTATTTGCTAGGTTTTTAAAGGTCTTTAAGCTAATATTTCTTACTTTAATGGAAAAATACCCCGTTACAATTAATTCAAAGCTCGTAACCTATTTTATTACGGATTGGGGTCCTTAATTATTAAATATAAGGGCTTTAAGAACCGTGGCCCCTATAGCAGGCAGCTTGTACCCTCCACTAACAAAGTTTTATATATCGCCTTCGCCATAGATAACTTTAGGCTTAGCTGCCTCCTAAAAAGTTGGGTCAAAATATAATAGGTTACGTAATGAGTTGGTACAATTTAACGAAGCCACGTAACCTTTAATCTCGAGGCTATATATAAGGAGCGCGGGTAGCTGTATACTGTTACTAATGAAATATTAGCGGATATTAATGTAAAAGGATTCCAACTTTCTATCCCTTTTTACCAGGCTAATAATAGTATCTATAAAACTAAGGGCGGTAAAGGTTTACTTTACCAAGGTTTCCGCTGCCACCTTAATATTATATATGGTTTTGCCCACAAGCTTTATCTTTTGAAACCGGTATTTCGAAACGCGAATATACTTCCCCCCTTTTTTCTTAAGGGTCGCCATATAGTCGTTGTATATCGAAAAAAAAAAGGGTCCATAAAAGTTATGCCGTTATAAGGGCGCTAAACACGCCCCGTGAGCGTAATTTTTAGCCGAAGCCGAATCATTAGGGTAACTTACCGGATTAACATAACGCATATTTCTATACCATTTTTAATACCCGTCGTTATGAAATTGTTGCTGATTCCTTTTATTTAATACCCGATCCCTTTCGCTAATTCCGAAAAAGCGGAAGTATTCAATAGGCTTTAAAAAAGAAATAATCTAATCGTTAGGTCCATATAAACTTCCTCTCTATGTACTAATAGGTTGTCGTTGATTAACGCGATTCTAAACTAAGTGGTAATTTCTTCCTTAATTATTTTTGTGATCTGGATGAGTATTTCCTAAAAAGGTTTGTAAATAATTCGAAAAAATCCTTTAACCGCGTATATATATTATATTTGGTAAAGCGTAACAGAGGAACCCCCAAAATAATTTAATGAAACTGGTGGTATCTCCTCAAAAAGTAGCTTGTTTTGAATCTCTATATCCATATAACGTATAACAAGCCCCGTAAGGGTGTTATCTACTAACTTGATAACTAAATGGTATAAATATACACTTTAAATGAAAACGTAACAGAAAAAAAAAATTATATTTCGCTCACGCCCCTTAAAAACCTTCATGAAAAGCCGTAGGTCTCTCACCCCCGCTATTTTCTAATATATCATACGTTATACAGGGTAATATTTCGAATAGTTTTAAACGGCGTTTTAATACCCTTTTACGGTCCTAAAAGTCCTTTGTAACAGTAGAAAAACCGGAATTCTATTTCAGCTTATTACCGTAGCCTATAAAGTAGTTGTATTCAATGTAACGGTAGCGAAAGACGTATGGTCTCCATCCGATGTAGCCACCGGCGAAGTTAAGGTCGTTATAAAGGCATCAGGTAAAGGCATGCGAAAAGTCTTTCGAAAAGTTTTTCAAACCCCTTCGACTAAAGTAAAAGAGGGAATTAGAAAATACGTAAACCTTATAATGTGTATTCCTAAGCCCCCGTCAATGAGGTGGTTGATAACGTACACCACGATACGTAATACCAACGCTTGGTATTTAGTAAAGCTGAAAACGTCAAAACGCGTAACTACAGCATTCATAACTTGTTCTTAAACCCTATAAACGGATTTATGGACCTCGGAATCTCGCCTTTATATTTCGAACGCCTTATATAGAGATTCTATGTCAAAGTGTTAAAAGTGATACATAATCAAGTCCTTTTTTGCCAGGGGCGGTCCCGTTACCTAACGCTTATATTAAGGCTTTTAGGTATTTTGAAAAGGTCAGAAGTCGTTGGAACGCGCTCCAAAGGCGCGCGTAGTCGGTTTGGCCCCTTTGGCGATAGTTATAGAGGGAAGTATTTGATTTTTTTCTCGTGATATTAAGATATCGTATATAAGTCTGGTGGCAGCACTAACAAATGTTGGGGCCACCCATAAATGTGTTGGGAAGGATGAAGATTTATCGTCTTAAAGTTAACCAATAATATATTATAACATTTATCCGGATTTGTTGGTAGGTTTTAGACGTTGAAACGTTGTCAATTCGATTGCTTTTCAAAGTAACAGTAGTATTGCGTGGTCAGATGGTGGATGTATTATTCTAGGTTTGGCAGACCGCTATCCGCTCTGCACTGTAATTTGTATAGCCAATTACTTGGCCCGTACCCTAGAGTGAAGTGCAGCGTACTGTACTCGACTTAAACCTAATGCGGTAAGTCTCTACAAAGCAATACACTTGCAGTACAGTCAACTTTACGGTAAGTAAAGTTGATCTACTGCACTGCATGTAATATTATTCCAACAGCATTGTTTATTTTCTATTAAATACATTTACTTAATCTATTAAAGTTTCAACCTTATCGTTTTACAATGTATACCATAATCGATAAGTTAGCTTCTACGTTTGGTTGTTATAGCATAGTGATGTAATCTGCTCAAGCTTGCTAGTGAAGGTAACGTTACGATTTTATCTTGATAATTTTATTGGTTTTTATTTTACTCGTATCACAATATTTTTAATTTAAACTGAAATAAGACTTACCGATGTTGTTATCACCATAAATTTATATAAACGATGAGTTGAAACGCAAATATATATCTTTAGCTAACATTTTAATCGGTTTACACTTTTAAGAGTTTTAGTCTTTAATTACACATTATTTGGCTATTATAAAACCCATAATTTCCAGTGAAATTATACTGTTAATTTATATACTTGATTTTACCAAATTATCATCTTTGTTCATAGACCGTTAGATGTTGCAACGTTGTCGATTCGAATCGGTAGAAGTAACCATAGTATTGCGTGGATAAGTAGTAGATGATTATTTGTAAGTTTAGCAGACTGTTAGCTAGTATGCAACTAATTTGTATAGATCATTGCTGGGCCTGTCCTAAATATTAAATCGGTCAATTTACTGAAATTAACTTATAGTTAGTACAATCAACTTAAACTGCATTGAATTTAAATATTATTTTATGGTTGTCGGCTTTTTGTCTTGTTGTGTTCGTATATATTATTAGTATTTTTTTTTGGTGAAGTCAGTCTTTTGCTATGTTTTTTTTCCATTACTTTTTATATTGTAGGCTCATTCCTTACAGTTTGTAATCCTACCAAAAATTGTTATATTACTTTTGTAGGTATATTACTCAATAAGTTCAATTATATAACCAAATAAAACGTGATAAACAATTATTTCCGTATTTCATAGTTAGTATATTATTATTTACCGACCTTTTGGGGGCTGTGTTTGGTTTAGCATTTGTTATGGAATTAGTCTTATTATTTTTATCATCGATTTATCGAAATTCCCCAATTTTCCTATTTTCATAGGCTTTGTAGAAAGTTATTACATCGATTATCAGACGTTTTTCATTGGTTATTCCCAGTTTAGACAGGTATTCTATCGGTAGAGTCTAAATAATTATTCATGTGAAAAGGTAAGTAGAAGAGTAATCGTTAGATTGGTATTGTAGTAATAAAAGATAATGAATGAAGAAGATGTATTCCAGAGAGGGTACACCACGGGTGAGGGCTTATAAACCCTTTGCCCAGAGCGTACCACTCTAGAATACCTCTTCTAGACCGCTCCACGCATTGCCATGCGGTTTGGAATAGTTATTCTAGATAACTCCATGCATAATGCACTTTGCGTCTTGCAAAGGTGCAGCTTGCAGCATGATACATTACCATGCACTCTACAGGAGTGCATCTTGCAATAAAATACATTCCCACTTGGCCTATGTATACTATGTATGAGGGTATATAGTAATATCTATACAGGTAATCTTTTTTTACTCCTTATATAACGGTTTTGTATACGTAGCTTTGTAATAAGTGTATGGTTGCAAAGGTTCAAATTAGCAGTTACCGTAGTAATTGAATTATTTCGGTATTAATTGTAAAAGATCTAAATTAGCAGTTTCTGTAATGACAGTGTTATTGTGGTATTAATTGCAAGAGGTCCAAATTAGTAAGTTTTGGCCGCAGTAGTGACTATAGTTGGTTTAGAATTAGTAAGGCTTAACCGCGGTAGTAAGTATAGCTTAGGTGGAATTAGTAAGGTTTAGCTGCGGTGGTGATTGTAATTCGGTTGAAATTAGTAAGGTTTAACTGCGGTAGTAATTGTAGTTCGGCCCTGGTTGGTGTAGCTAATTGGTAGTAATAGAGTTGGTGATAGCGTCTTTTGTTATTCCCGATGAGGGTGTTTGCGTAGGTATTAATTACGTAGGAGTAATTACGCCGTTAAATATTGGGTTAATATAAAAAAATGTATCGCCATTAGTTCAGGCAAAACTTCTTTTCTTTTCCTTTCAAAAGCGCGTAATTAAAACCAATGTAAGTCACTATTTTGATTTAACTCAACCTTTATTTCAGTTAATAAATTAAAACCGCTTTGATAGGTGGGTCACTTGAACAATGCCTATATACTAACCTCTTCTTTGAATAGATGCCGCGTAAAAATAGGACGGCTAGGCGTCGTTTGGCGCGAGAGCACCGTCGCGCTGCCGCCGTTGCCGCCGCCGCCGCTGCTGCCCACAGTACTAACACTATTAACAATAGCAGAAACCCGCCCTTATCGGGTATAATCTCCTCTATCGCCGTTACGCCGCCCGCCGCCGCTACTTTTTTGGCTTCGCTAAGCCTCGCCACCGCCACCGCCCTTTCGGCTTCGCTTTTCCCCGTCTCCGTTACTCCCCTTTCTCCCCCCTTTCCCTCACTCTTCCCTTGCTTTTAGGAAGAGGAATGGGGGGCTCTTAAAGTTATAAACCTTACCTTCTCCCCGCAGGTAAAATCCCCCTTACCCGTGTGGGCTCCTTTACGCCATAAGCGTAATTTAACGTAGTTATATTAAGGTACGTATAATTTGAATCTATCCGCTTATATACCCCTAATGTTTTTTCCTTTTAAATAAGGGGTACGAGGCGGATCTGCTCCGCCGCCTCGAGCTTTGTATAGCCAGGGTACGCCCTATGTGCCATGTATCGCGTCCGCAACTGCGGGTAGGTTCGTTGGCGATTACTACGAAAGTGGGGGGCATTCGGCCCGTTACCACCGTTACGAGCGAACTAGCAACAGATACGCCCCCTTTCCATTGGTCTTAGAGCCATAGGCCGAAGCCGTATTGCGCGCCCGCCGGCTTTATGGTAAGTTCCAACCGATTTCAAAAATTCTCTTTTTTAAAGACGTAATATTCGGGGCGTTTTAAAAGACAACCGCGGTCGTAGATAACTGAAAAAAGCCGACGCTAATTTGTACTAAGAGTTAACTGGTAAATTAAAAAGTCGATAACCGTTATCGTTACCTAGAAACGGGGTTTACGTATATATTATACGGGCGATTTTGACGACGCTGTCGCGCATCATCGTAAAAAGGGTTAATACCCCTATACGCCTTTGCCTAAAAGCATACGACCCAAGGCGCAAGGCAATATCCTCGTTAACGCCGGTGGCGTTGAAGGTGGTAGTAGCGGTAACGCTAGTATAAAGGGGGAGGACGGCGAGGAGGATAGTAAGGACGCGACGGCGTCACTCTCTCCCTTTAAAAATAGATAGCCGTCTCTCGGGCCGAGTCGGCGAACCCAGATATAATGCATTATGTTACATGGTAATATTATAGCTTTTTACGAAACAATCGTTTATAAGTAATAAATGTAACTTTAAATGTATAAAATAAAAAGAGGTAATATATTAAAATCGATATGATATCTTAAATACTAATAGAGATAGAAAACAAAGAGAAACGTCTGTCGGATCAGGTCATATAAAATAAAAAGTGATAAAAAGTGGGGAGCGACGTAAAATGATAGGGTTAAATAAAGGTAAAATTAGAAAGAGGCGCGAATAGTATATTTCGGGCCGCTTAAAACTTTTTAGGTGGTTTACTTTCATAGAAATGATTTTAATACGCCTTCTAAAATGCCTTATAAAATAGAGGCATACTTATTACGGTATTAGAGCTTAGTCGCGTATAAAGTATTTAGCTATTCCTCCTCTTAAAGTAACAATTCGGATTATCGTATTTTAAACCGCTCCTATGACCGCTTTTAAAATCTGTAAGCGGTTCGGATATAGTATTCGCGACCGCTTTTGGGTTTCGTAAGCGGTTTAGAATTGTATATCCAGACCTTTTTTTTTTATTAAGGTTGCGGTTAGAACTACATATCCAAACCTTCCTTATCTTCTTTCTCCTATAGCATTTTTTCTTTTTAAGGCTACGGCTCAGACTATATATTTAGACCTTCCTTTTCTTATAAGCATGGCCTGGATTTTTTACCTAATCCCCCATTTGCTTCCTCCTTTTTTAGCCTTCTTTCTTCTCAAAGCTGCGGCTCAAACTGTGTATCTAGGCCTCTCTTTTGTTATAGGCGTGACTCGGATTATGTACGCGGCCCTTTTTTTTCTTAATTGCGTAGCCAGGAATGCTTATCCAAACTCTCCCTTTCCTCCTTCTCTTACAACCCTTTTTTTTCTTGAGGTTACGGCCTGGACCTTTCCTTTTCTTAAGGGTACGGCCTGAATGTTGTACATAGCTCTTCCCCCTTTTAAGGTCGCGGCCAGAAATACGTAGCCAAACCCTCCTTTTCCTAAAAGCGTATGAAATACGTTTTTGACCCTTCCTTTTCTTAAAAGCGTATGGAATACACTTTCGGTCTTTCCTTTTTTAAAAATCATGTGGGATACGCTTTTGGCTCTTCCTTTTTTTCTATCTCGAGGTCTTTATTCCTAATTTAAGGTATATGTATAGGAAGAAGTCGTTTTACGCCTCGTTTCCATAGTTTCATTAACTTTCTTTTATATTTCGTTAAGTAATATGCTTTTACGAATTCTGTTTAACAAAAATCTTCATTTTTCCAATCTAATACGTCTACGAGTTACGTCGTTTCGAATAAGGATTTTGTAAAACGGCTATTTATGCCTTCTAGGGTATTAATATCTTTAATTCGTAGTTAAATTCGTAAGGCTCTGGCAAAGAAGGGGTTTACTATTTGCGAAAAACCTAACATTCAGGTCGCAAAAAGTTCATAAAAATCATTTAGAAAGTTAAGTCCTTAGGTTTCCTCCTCCCAATAGCGAAAAATAGCGGCCAAGATATATATATTTTTCGTGATTATCATATATAATTCGAGTCTTTCAACTAGTGTATCAATAATATCTCAAAAGCTTAGATCGATTTCATGTATCATAGCCTTTCTAATTCCTATATATTTAACTCAAAAGTCGAAGTAAGCGCTGGCTTCCTCCAGTATTAAAAGTCTTGGGTCCATGGCTATAGGTGTTTTAGAGCGGTTAAAGATAGTAATTCCTATATACACTTAGTTTGCCGGAATGGTGTAAGTTAGTAATTTCGCGCCGTAATTGGATTTTGGGTACGTGAAGATTTTGAAGTTCAGGGTGGTTCAAGTTGAGGGTAATTTAAAGTTTAAGGTAGTTTGGCAAATATAAAGTAAATGAAATGATCCAACGGTCGGAATAAAGATTGTTAACACTTGCTAGTCTAAATATATTTCAAATGGTACTTAAATAAAATGCAATTACAAACTAAGTAGGCGTCTTACATTAGGTTTGTTAACGTTTGGTAACGTTACAATAGCCAAATGGCGAGGAAAATTCGAACGTTATAAAAACTATATTTAAAATATATAAGGTGAACGTAGGAAAACTTAAAATACACAGATAGATGTGGGAAAATAAGCGAGGCAAATGGAGTGTGATTGTGTGGAGGTGTATTATATGGTCTGGTGTTTAGTAGGCGTCCCGGATTAGTATATCGTGGCCGCTCTTGGTAAAGAGAACGGTTCGGATAATGTGTTTCTAAGAGCTCTTAAATTAACCGAATGGTTCGGATGCTGTATTCGTAACCGCTCTTATGTTTTGCGAGCGGTGTAGATTATTTAAAATCGGATGGGTCCCAATTAAGTGTTCCGAAATTTGGTGGTTTTAGCTTGCGTAACCTGATAGGTAATATGAAGCTTTCCAATAAGTGCCCGGGTACGTCAAAACGCCAAACAAGGGTTAATGGTGGCGTAACGGGGCTTTTAGTAAATATAGCGCCAAACAAAGGTTAATAGTATCGTATTAAAATTTTACTTTTCAAAGTCACTTAGCTTTTACAGTTTTAATATACATCCCGTATAATTCTTTTAAAACCCCAGTATTAAAGAATCAACAATTGAGACCGCTATAATATCCCGCTATAGGTATTTAACTTATATCTGTCTCTTCTTTCTAAGGTTATCTATAGTCGACCAAGTCAGCTACTGATTAGTGTCCGTAGGTTTTAAATACTTATTCACGTAAAAAGGTAAGTAGAGTAGTAATCGTTAGATTGATATTATAGTAATAAAATATAATGAATAAAGAAGAAGTATTTCTGAGAGGGTATGCCACGGGTGAGGGCTTATAAGCCCTTCTCCTAGAGCGTACCACTCTGTAATACCTCTTTTAGACAGCTCCAGGCATTGCCGTGCGGTTTGGAATAATCATTCCCGACCGCTCCATGTATGATGCACTTTTCATCTTGTAAGAGTACAGCCTGCAGCGTGACACGTTACCGTGCACTCTGCAGGAGTGCACCTAGCAATACAATACACTGTCAATTGGCCTATGTATACTATCTATGAGGGTATATGGTAATATATACATCTTAAAATAGATTTATTTTTGAATCAGCATATATGAATATTGGTATAGGTCAAGGTTTTAATTATATGTTTACAGTTTTAAGTGTTTTCTACATAAATATACCTATATAGAAGCCTTATATTTATATCGTTAACTTTGGAAGAAATTGCGTTTCGTATAACCTTTTTACATTGGATAAAAGTCTATTAAATTAAGTTTTCTATATCAGTAAACTGATTACTCTGCTTTCTCCCTTGGTTAACGATTATTATAAGGAATCCGATCTATAACGATAGGCTTCTGTTGCTACTGAAGGGGACACTTTTGAAAATCGTAAACCTAGCTTTCGATAGACTAATTGAGACTATATTGCTTCCTCGATCCAAATTATCCATTTTCTATTCAAATCGCTTATTTGGTTAATCGTAATTTTCATTCATTGGGTTTTGGGCTTGTATCGCAATTAGTAAGTTGTATAACGTTTACAGTTTATATATGGTTGCAATATGCTTGTTACTAGTACATTATTTTAAATACTCTTTAGTCCTTCCAGAGTTAATCTTGTCAATCTTGACCAGTCTAGCACCTCAATATTTTTTACGGAAATTGAGGTATTTGACGTCGATATCATTAATATTATGTATACAAATTAACAATCCGTCAAAGTCCAGATATTTAACCTTCATGAGGGTAGCAATTTATTTGTCATCTCAGAGCTTCGAATCTTTAATCGTACGTTGTTTTAGCATTATAAAGCTAATAGTTTCAACGAAAAGAATATCTTGAATTTGTATGTCTACCATGTCGAATTTTTTATCCGCTTGTGTAATCAATAAGCATTAGTTGTAGGTCAAGAATTCTATACTCATTTTCAATATAAAGTGAGATTAATAGTTTGGGAACCAATGGATACCTGTTTTATGTAATCTGTATCATGGATTGAGATATCGTATAATCATTTTATTGGGTATTCATTACTTATTTTCAAGGTAACTTGAGTAAAATAATCCTTTATAAATTAGTATTTCATTACGTATAAGCTTAGGTAATATCATAGCTATAAAAAGTGAAATTTTTCTTAGTATTTACTATTAAGCTTATTCATAATACAATTATTAAGCGTTAGTTGATTTTCTAAATTGTTGGTGATTTTGTGAGAATTCAAGTTTAGCTGTTATTACTGTATATTTTAGCGATTCAAGGTAACTATTCATACGTCTTATACGTGGTTTTTCAATTTACTTCGTAAATAATGTTTCATTTAAAGATATTATCGTTAGATTTATAGACACCAAAGTCGCGTTTAAATATAATTGTATAAATGTTTGTGCAAAGAGGTTTTCAATTTCGTCTTTATCGTTTTCCTTAAAAGGTTTACATAGGGGTTTCATAATTCCTTGTGTACAGAGCTTGATAATAAAATTTTAATTATTCTTATTTTGTTAACTCATGCAGTTGTATACGTACACCTCAGTATATATGTATATATTCCTTATCCTTAATGTTTCTCCATTTGAGTGATTGTCCATACTGTTTTTGTTTTATCGATTTAAGAATTACGGGAAGGGAAGAATTGTATTAGTTTATTCTTTTTTTTTCCCGGTATTTATATCTGTATTCGCTTTAATGTAAGGTTTGACCTATTTTTTAAAACACATGGAAAAATCGTTAGTAATTTTAATCATAATTTTTGGGTGTGAGATACTAAATATTTCAAACAAGTAATCTTATTTACCTGGCTTTAGTTACACGAGGACTTTGTTTTGTCATAATGAAGTTACAATATTGATTGTCGTGTAACTATTCCTGATGTTAAAGGCATGGTTTATCTGGTTTCTAGTAGATTACCTTCTTAGTTCCTTTAAAACCTCGTTGTATGCTGTAGCTTTCTTTGTGTATTTTTTTTAGTAGGGCTCTATCGTTGCAATGTAGTCGATTAGAATCTCTGGTTGATGTCACTGGTATATTGAATTGAAACTGGTTATCTGTTACTTCCATGTTTGGTAGATCGCTAGCCGGTTTGCACACTAAATTGTATGGTTAATTGCTTGATCCTTGCCTTAATTTGAAATGTGCACCTACTATATTAACTTGCAGTCAATACAGCAAATCACAAAAACAATTAATTCAACTTAAGCTCAATATAAATAAATTAATATTAGTATTGTTGATTTGACTGCATTGTAATTAACTGTTGTTTTAATAATGGCAACGGTTTGTTTTGTACACGTACATTAGTACTACTAACCAAAAATTGGCGGTAATAACTAAAGTTCTTTCTTAGTCTCTAAGTCAAACCCATATTCGTTCCAACATATTTTACACCTAAAATAACTGGAATTACAAATTTTTACCCTGTAATTCCGAATTTCGACTTCTTTAACTCACGAAAACAAATATTTCGCTACAAACTTACGTATGTTACAAACCTATACGCTACGAATTGCGTACCTTTTTCCAATAAATCTGAGTATCTTTTTCTTATACACTAATACTTTCACCGCTACCCTGGCTGTCTTTCAGTGTACCAGGGAATTCCCATTTCTATATATCACATGACAGGAGATACACGTAGCCCTCAATCTTTACAGTTAATCTATTACTATCTACAAACCTTTTAAGGGTACTATTAGGCGTAGCCTTCGTTATAACATCAATAGGTTTATATTTATCATTAATTTGCCTAAGTTTATCAATTTTCCGAATTTAGTATACCTCTTTTGAGGTTATTAAGTTTATTAGTAAGCTTTTTAATTGGTTATATCCAACTTCAATAAGTATTTGTGAAATATCCGAAGTTAGTATATACTATTAGAAATATCGAAGGCAATCTCAGATATTCAATAACAGTCTTTAACATACCGTTAATTATCATATTGATATCAAATCTTGCGATTATACCGGAAACTTTCGATATTAATAAGCTCTGTATAAAGCGTTTAGACTTAACGAATATCTAATATACAAGGTTACGGGCTATCGTAAACTTCCTATCAATGCTATCTTGATTAATGAACATTATAAGGAATCCAATATACGATATAATGTTAATATGATCCGTAAAGAAGCCGTCCGAAAAAAATAATCTTGCCGTCGTTGAATCTAAAGATATCATATTGATACTTTTATCCAAATTATCTATTTACCACTAAATATGTTTATTTAACCTATTTAAGTCCTTATTTTATAGATGTTGAGGTTTAGCCGTAGTGAAAAATTTGTAAAATAGCTTAGGTTAGAATAATATAACGATATTGGTCGCTAGAATCCTGTACTCCAAATACCGTTATAATTTTTTCACGTCGCCTTTGATGATTTTAGTCAACTTTGTGACTAAATCTTCTTAATATAGGCTTATATATGTATTACTGGTATCTTTAATATTATGAATAAGAATAAAAGATTCGTTAAAGTCAAGTTATATACATTTAATCGAAGTTTAAATCGGTTTACACGTTTCAAAACCTGACTGGTCAAAAACACGCTATTTCATTATGTTAAACCCCACTTTCCACCACAAAATCATCAATTTATATGCCAACGATACCAAAGTATTCACTTTACGTAATTGACAAAAACTGGTTTAATGTTAACAATCTTGTTCTATGCCAGTTTCTAAAGTATATTTCCTATGTCAAAAACCGATAAATACATTTTTAGGCCAATCTATAAAGAAATTTGTTATATCATGCAACCGTCCCGGCAGGAAACTTATCCCTCCTCTCCTTTCTAAATTTCAATAATATAATCTATTCAATATTTGTAGAAGATTACGTGTACGCTAGTGTAATGTCATGACTATAAAGGATAAACTTACTTCTTACGCTACTTATCAAACTAATAACAATGATAACAACCAACCACTAGCTGATCTTTGGGAGTATAATTAATTGTGTGATGATTTAGTGTTTTACTTTATTACTATATAAATACATGAATAACCTTAACCATTTGTACAGATGATTCATTGTCATATCTTTAAACTTAAAGACTATCCCCAACGTAAAAATCGTTACGTTTTACAATTCAAATTGCGTTAACGGTACGAATTAAATGATTTTCCGTATGATAGAACCGTGAATTTCAATTCGGTCGCTTTTTTAAAATAATTTATCCAACTTATTAATGTTAACTGCAACTAGAAACTCAATACCGTAGTCTCCATTAGATTTCTCCTTCCAAAAAAAATATACTGTTATGTATAACTTTCCAAGTTTATAGTCCTTGTCCATGTTCTTATTTTTAGTATATATGCCCCTTTAGGTAATCTTTTACGCCGTTAGAGTTTTATCAGCTTATTAATAATCGGGTTGAAAGGTTTATATTAGTTAATTCACTCGGTTTGAAGGTTTTCAACTTAAAAATATTTATTAAGCATAAGGGTTTTTTTTATACGATTGAACCTATGTAAAACATCAAGTAAAAAAACTATCAACCGTTTTAATTATTATATTTAGGTTACCTATACTTAGTATTTTATAAAGTCAATTCTATTTACCTTACACTCTTCATGTATTAACTTTAATTTGAAAATAATAATAAATTTGTTGTCGATAGGTTTTTCTTGGGGTCAAAGGATTTATTTATCTAGAGGCGTATCCATTCCTTCCTTAATTTCTTCAAATATTTACTATATTTTACAATCTTCTTCTAGTTGTTTAAAAAAATGACAATTCAATTGTCATATGTAAGTATAGTCCAAACACCAACAAAGTTGGTACAAGACCATTAAAACTAATAGTATCGTTAAAACTTCTTCGCACTATCATTTTCAACTATACCATTACTCTTGTTAAATTGCCGATTTTGAAGGTAAACATATTGTAAAACATTCGTAAAAATAATTATACCATTTCAACCTTACTTATATCCTAGTAAACTTTAACTAATATTTATTTGAATTAAATATCCATATATTGAATTTTGATTTAACATTTCATCATAACGAAGTTGATACGGGTATAGTAAATTAGTATATGTAGGGGTCACAGATACGCATTAATCTATTTAGCATGTGATAACTCCTTAATTTACCTTTGCCGTGTTAGTTTTCAGGAATTTGATACCGTAAAACGCTATTACAACATTAAAAACGTAAATTATACGCCCTTAGATTAAATAAAATACGTTTACAAAAACTTAAAGTTAAAGTCTTAATCCTAGTTAACGTGAATTGAAACTAGAGGAGGATGCGAAAGTGTATCTAGAAATGATAAAATAAGCCGTTTAATTGTATTTAACGTTGATAAATTTACATCTTTATCACCAGCCGATATAACGACTTTATACAACATATTAATCGCCGTGTTACTAAACAGTTGATGTAATTCACGAGGTTTAAACTTTATTAAGTTGAATATTACAACTTGTAGTTTTGCAAGATAAAATTATAAGTGTCTTAATTTCAAATGAAATGGGAAGATTCAGCCGTTAGCTTAAACTAGTTTGTTACTTTAAACATCGAAGTTAATACTAATGGTCTTGATATATTCAAATGGAAAAAGAAAGGGTGTAGAAGATTCCAAAATGTGGAAAACAATAGGCAGAACGATTATTATCGTAGTTCGCAGTCTTAGTAAAACAAGTTCTTTTTTAGGGTTAAGCTCAACTTAAACCCTATTAGTGTCCATACAATCAAGTTATGTAACAATATTGGGATCGCTTTGTAATACAACTTATTATAAATAACCTACAATTATATATTATTTTACCTCAGTATTTGGTATAATTCTTTTAAAAAACTTGAATTATGTAGCAATTGTGAATAATAATTATGCAAGAGTAGGGTTGTTATTGTAATGATGACAATAAGGTCTTTCACCTATCAGGAGGTATAAAAAAGCTTAGTCAGCTATTAATTACGTTTTTTAGAATTAAAGCCAGTTTTTTATACTCGCCAATAACTTCATATTTATTCTCTTTATCTTGTGCCTCCAAGTTTTCAATTTTAACAATATATATAATGTATTTCAAGTTGGATATGAAATAATATTGAGTGTGATATATTATTTATTTGTATTTTCGTTTGCCAATAGTACTAAATATTAATTCAGAAACTTTTTTACCATGAATCCAACATCTTTTCTCGTTTTGAAGGAATTTTCGTAATTTATTTCAAGATTTTGAAAAAGACAAATATTTTTTTTGTTATGTGCATTGGCGGTTAGGCTTCCTGGTCAAGGTTTTTTATCAATTCTATCGTGTAGGCTTACCGTATTTGAGGTTAATATAATAGAACTAGACGAGATTTTTATCGTCTTCGTAAAAGTCGTAAGCTTAAAGGTATACATTAGCTTAACTCGGCACCTGCATCATTACAGTCCTAAGTGAAAACAATAACTATGCCAAAAAAAAAACCTTTCCAAATGCCTTTTAGGCACTATAAGGCGTATTTGAATTCTTCGTAGCCCGTGATAACTTATTAGATTTTTCCGTAGAATAATATTTTACCAGCTCCTACTTTTCCGATGACTTATTGGGGAAATATAAGCCTATTAATAATTTAATTAAGGAGGTACATCTTACTTTTCGACTTTTTCTTATGTTCTAACATGTAAAATCACTTAAAAATGTTTCAGTTGGTAGGGTACTAAGTAATATTAACATTGTGATTGAAGTAATCCTTAAGATTATCATAGATCTCCTCAAATAACGAATAATTCATTAAATACCGTGAATGTTAATCATCTTTTAAGCTAATAGAAATACTGGGAAATAGCGAGTAAAAGCCTGAAAACTTAATTTTTATATGGCGAAATATGTTGAAAAACGGTAGCAACTTGACGTCGAGTAGATTGTATGAGTTACCGTTATACTTTTCTTTCCCTCCCTAAATTTAACGAAAGCCATAATTGGCGCTTGATCCATATCTACCATGGGAATATCCCGAGGGGAAAAAGTGATGTACTGGTCGTAATAACCCTTTGGATCTTGCGACTAGTAATGTAGGGTTTGGTACTAGTATTGGTATTGGTGTTGGTGTTGGTAAGTAAGATAATTACTTTTGGCAGAATTTAGAGGGGAAAAGCCAGTGGTTTTACCTATAGTAAGCTCGCGCGTAAATCTGTTTTTCCCTTGCGGTTGGTATTATTGACCAACTTGTTGAAATTAAATATATTGGGGAACTTAAGGATTGCTGTAGACTTAGTGAAAGTTTTATTGATATTAAGTAGCTTTTTGTGGTTTTTATTTAATTGACTAGTAGACTTGAAGTTGTCTGTAGGCCCAAGGGCTTATTACGTTTGGGTCAATTGATTTTTTATCGTTTTCAGCGATATTTGTATATGAAGATCCTGAGATAGATGTATAAAGGTTTCTAGAATTTATCTGAGCTTAAGTAGGGCCTTTCAAACGCGTGTGAGGGCGTTGAGGAATTTTATAGCTAGCGATACCTTTATCTTTACCCTTATATGTCCATTAATGGTCTATAATTATTACGTATTTGTAAAGTACGTTTATTCGATTACCTTTTTTTCCCCTTTTTTATAGGGATATCGACACCTCGATTAAACAGTTCAATCTTTAACCTTATCTTAACATATTTGTATATTCTTTTCATCGTATACAAAGTCTAGTTTCTAAACCATCTTTAAAAGTAATCGAGTGCGATAGGTTTTGAATTGGTTCCAGTGGGTTTTAAATCGATAAAGCGGCTGATTACGTTAGTCAGATACTTAACTATAACGTCTTCATCGGCTTCAGTAAACGAAATGTCGTCAATGTAATGCTTGATAAAGATAAGGCCGAGGGATCTCATCTCTTCCTTTTTAATGGGATCGGTAATGATATTAATTCCGACGTTTTCGGTAGTCATTATCACGAAGAATATTGAATTAGTATAAGGGAAAAGTTTGATTGATATGGGTAGATCGTATGTTATTTATCGTTAAAGTTATCATTTTTAATTCAAGGTTATGTAGGACTTAATCGTTTTGCCCTTTACAGTAGTAGTAACGAATTAGCTGTTTGCTAATTTTGGTAATTTAATGATCTTAAACCTTTGAGGTAGTTAATCTTAACGCTTTTGTTTCTAAAATCAATACAATGAATCTTCCTTGGTGTTTTAGATGTTCGCGATACCATTGCCACTTATAGACTGCCGAAAACAATTGAAAAATCTATAAGCTCTCCCTACTTACTGCCGCGAACAACTATACAACATGTAGAGGTACTACACAAAAATCTTTCCTCCACCTTGCCTAAACAAAGCAAAACAACCGGAAAGTAGCTTTTTCTTTTATTTAGCTTATTTTTGGTTTACTAAATAAGAATTGATCAGTGTTGGGAGACCTTTATTGTTTCAACTTAGTCGATTCGAATCCTTGGTCAAAGTATCCTATGTATTGCATTAAAAATAGTGATCTGTTACTTCTGAATTTAGTAGACCGCTAGCCCGTTTACGTACTAATTTTGATGGCCAATTTCTTGGCCCGTAACCTAGTCTAAAATAGAAACCTATTATATTGATTTTCAGTTAATACAATAAATCTCACACATTATAGTCAATTTTCACTTATTATAATAAACTAAATTTGGGTACAGTTAACTTGATTTTACTGAAATTAACTCCTGTTATGAAATTATTGATGAATGGTGAAAATTTACTTGTCAACCAAAAATTTACTTTAAAAACTAGTAACGTTTGCATGAATACTTTAACGTCTATAATGTTATTTAGACCCTTTATCGCTATTTAAAAACGTGTATCCTGGTTTCCAAAGCCTTCAATATTTCATGTAAGGATATTATACACCTTTTAAAGTAGAGTATACGCTGTTTTAACCTTTCCAATGATTTATTAAACTTAAATAGGTATCTATTTACATTAAATCACTATCATTTTGAAATTAACTTCGAATTTCGATATACTAAAATTAGTACTAACATCGTGAATGATAAGATTTATGAGTCTCAGTCTTGGTAAGCCTTTTTCGCTGCAACGTAGTCGATTCGAATCACTGTGATCTAAGTAACTGGTGCTGAATTGATGTCAGTTGATTGATTTGAGTTGTAAGTTCTAAGGTTGGCAGACCTTTGGCCGGTCTGCACTCTAATTTGTATGGCAAAACGCTATAGCCTGTGCCTCAATTTGAAGTGGGCACTTGCTGCACTGTACTTGCAGTGCAGTGAATTCAAATCCAACAAAATACAGTCAATTTGCAGTACGTACAATCAACTTTACTGGACAGTATTTGACTGCTATTCCAACACTCAGATACATGTCAATTTATAATATCCTTAACTTCTTTCATATATTTTTCGCCGACAACGACTTACGGAATTTGGAGCCATGAACAAAGTTTGCCGAGTTTATCTCGTAAAGAACAGATTTATTATTTGACTAAAAGTCGCTGGTCAAAATTTGATAATTAAATTCTTGTTTTTTGAATGTAATTTCAAACATCTTAGGAACTTGGATATTTTTTTTTTGGCATCAATGTCAAAGTTCTTTTAATAGTTTTTGATGCAAAGTATTCCAATTTTTCCTGTCTTGCGGATTTGGAGATTTTGTATAACTTATTCACGTATCGGTAATCAATACGTTGGTGTAATTCACGTATTTCAAACTCCGTTAAGTTTATCACCGTTTCCCGTGGTTCTAAATGATTGAATCATAGTTTCTCGTATTTAAAAGAAAAAAGAAACATTTGGCCCTCCTTGACCAGCTCATTAACGTCAGCATTATAGTTAACACCGAGGATATTTATGTATTCCAAGTAAAGCAGAAATATAGTAAGTGATTTTAAGATATAAAAGGTAATCTAGTGAATAATTGTTTGTATAATCGTAGATTCAAGTAACAATAATTTTTTATCTGGGCTGAAGCTAGATTAAATCTTACTGAAAGTTTAACGATTAACCACTATAACGATAGTACTTCCTCATCGTAATAATATGTATTAATAATACTTTTTTGTCAAGTATTTTACTACCTCTGTATTTGATATGATTCCCCAAAAAGTATTCTTTGCGTAATGATTACGAAAATCAAAGGTATGTATAGAATTAGGGGTTGGATCGTCGTAATGAAGGTAGGGGATTTTATTAAATAAGTGGTATAAAAAGTCGTATTTATTGGAATAGCACTCAATTCTAGTACAGTCAAGTTAAATATACTTAAATATGGTTGATTTTACTGAATAAAAATTGATTATAGTTTGTGATATTTGACTTTATTTACTACAAATCCAGTGCAGTAGATGCACACTACAAATTGAGGCATAGGCCAAAGCAATTAGCCATACAAATTAGTGTGCAAACCAGCTAGTAGTCTATCAAACTTAGAAAGAACAACAAATCAACCACTTTTAATACAGCACCAGGTACTTCGACCATAGATATTCGAATCGACTGAGTTGAAACGATAAAGATCTACCAATAGTGGTTAAGTATATAATGGGTTGCCTTAGGCGAAATATTCTTATATCATGTGATTTGCTTTAATGAGTTATCTTTATCGTTACATACGTTATCGCTTTCATAGTCTAAGATATGATTAAATTAGTTATTTTTAAAACCAATAAAGTATAAAGTATAAAATATTACCTACTATTTAAAACGTTGAGTAGTAGAGTAACGAGGTCACCAATAGCTAGATTTGCTACAAAATTCATAATTTTTATCAATATTAAGATCATAGTATTCATAATTACCATATCATTTTAAGTTATCCTTACATTATGGTCGTTAGTGTGGCTTCCAGTTTCAAAGCTCTAAAGTAGATTTTAAACGTATATGCTTATCATATTTACCTGTGTTGTAATACGTAATTGGTATGGTTTTATAATCACAATCACAGAAAGTGTTATGTTAGGAGTATATATTAGATAAGTCAAAGTACGCGTTATTATCATCGTATATAAAAGTCGTAATTTGTTTAAATAGCTTTTACAGGTGATATTTGGGCGTTTTAAAACGCATTGAAACTCACTAACACCGGTGATAGCAGCTTGGACCTGTTGAAATAGTATAGTTTAACCAATTTTTACTTTCTGTATCGTTTATTAGTATAGTATTAACTTGTGGAATATTAATTTGAGGATATTCATTCATGTTTCATCCTTTTTCTTTTTGACTATGATCATCTTTAACCATATTATAGCGTAATTTATATGGTAATACGTAAAGTGGACGTCATACCTAAAGTGTCGTTTTATTTTGTTATAGATTTTACTCAAAGTGCATACTTTGGTTAAAAATGTAAAGTAATAATATTTAGCGTAACCGGTGAGGATTCCGAGGAATATTAACTAGGATTTTTAAGGTTGGAACTTCATTTACCTGCAAATATTGAAGAAAAGCATCATTTTTATGTTTAATAGATTGTAGGGTTTTCCGTTGTATATTTTTACTATTGGTATGCCTTAGACACTGCAACGTTGTCGATTCGAATGGTCGAACAGTAGTATTTCCTGGTCAGATGGTAGATGTATTGTTTTAGGTTTGGCAGACCGCTAGCCGGTCTGCACTGTAATTTGTATGGCCAATTGCTTGGCCTGTGCCCTAGAGTGAAGTGCAGCGTACTGCACTCGACTTACATCCAATGCGGTAAGTCTTCACAAAGCAATACACTTAACTTGCAATATAGTATAGTCAACTTTACTATAAGTAAAGTTGACCTACTGCATTGCATATAATACTATTCTAATACTGGCGGCTTTTTAGTTTGTACGCGCACGCCAGTGTGGCTAACCAATCTTTTCCGATTACCATTAAATTGCCTCCTCGTTAACTAGCCAAACCCCTGTTAATTCCAGTTGACTTCCATACTATATTGAACTCTATTGCATGTTAATTAACCCTATTTAACCTTAATTGCGCCGTTACCCCCGAAGTCCAAGATTATTAACTCCTACAAAAAGTTCTTTTATTGTAAACTTTCGCAAACCTCTATTTTAACTTTACCACTTAAACAAATCACTGTTATTGATCCCCTGGTAGTCTTCCAATTTACCAGCATATCTCTGTCTACCATTATATAACTTGAGTTTTCTAGGCGGCCTGATTATGTAACCCTCGATACTTATAGTCAGCCTATTGCTATTTGCAAACCTTTATGTAAAAGGACTGAGGCGGGAGCTGACGCTCAAGGTGGTCGGATTCTGTCTATAAACCTCGATGAAGAAGGAGAAGAAGTCCCTGCTAGGGAGCGGCTATGGAGCTAAAATGGTACAGCCCTCTCTCCAGTCATGTAACGTGTCCTTAAGCGGTTTTTTCCCTGCTTTGAAACATCGTAGGAGCGTATAAAGTTACCAGGGTTGGATCTTTGGTAATATTATCCAAGTACTAGCCTGTAATATTACCCCTAAAGACATCCTTATCGTTTCTTTCCTCGTTTTTTTTTAATATTGTGGTATAAGACGTCGTAAGTATGAAAAAAGTACAAGCTCATTCTAAAATAACACGGTTCCATATAAAGGATACTAGGCCAACGTTATGTAAAATAGGTTTTAACGCCCTCCCCTTCCTATAAATAATCCCTAAAGTCCGAATTATAAAAAATAAAACCTTTTCCTTTTTTTAAATTTTAACTTTTTCGTATAACGTTAATACTTGTTTGTTTTATAATTTTAGTACTCCTTCTACTTAATAACGTTACGATAAGTCCTTGACTTGTTATCAAGGTAACCAAAGCTATTAAAAATATAAATTATATGGTTTTAAGTTGTTTGATCCTCATTAACTAATATAAAGTTCCTTGTCTTGAAGGTTATCGACATGTACCTTAATGAAATTTAAAACCCAACATATTTCGAATACGGTTATAAAATGGTGTATAAATCCTAAAAGGTTTTACTAAAATAGTAAAGGTAAATGGTTTCAATAGTTATAAAGGAGTTATTAACGAGTAGATAAATACTAGGGCCTGGTGCCGCTTTAATTGAATTAGGGCTATGGGTTGTAGCTTTAATTATACGTATATACCGCTGGATTTGAACCCGGATATAAATAAAGCTATTAAGGAGTTGTCAGAAACGTATATTCGGTTCGACTTTTAAGACAGAGATAAGTCCACGTATCATAAGCCGCTCCTTAGGTACTAATGAACGGCTAAAAAGCGTATAAATTTAGGTGATCGTCGTTAAAAAGCTTATAAGAGTCCGTCGTATTATGTAACGTAAAGTTAATACCCGAGGCGAGGATGTTTTTATCCCCGCTACTTCCGTACGGTTTAAGGGATTACGAGCCGTATAATTGATAAACAAGAAACGTAATGTTTAGGTAAGTTTCTTATAAACAGGTAAAAAATGTAGGGGGAGGGAGTGGTTAACGAATAGCTTAAAAAATTATTAAAAATAATACAAAAGCTTATTAAAGTTTCGGAATGTATTAATATTAAGTTGGGTCATATAAATGTTAAATTAAGCTAGCTTGTTAAAATGGGTAACAAAATGCTAGATAAGGATTCAGATCAGAATTTGGAGGATATATTTAAATAAAAGCCTGGTTATAGTCATTGGTTTTTCATATTTATTAATATTAATACGTTTATTTAGTATCTGTTTATTAACGGTTTATACGCCTCTTTATTTGGTAAAGTAAAGTATAAAATTCTACTCGCTTGTAGCCTAGGCGTAAGGGCCTATCGTTTTATTTAACTAGTTTATAACGCGATTTAAAGGTATCGAGTGCCACGGTATTAAAGAAGTTTAAAAGCGGTTCTTACGTTAGGTGTATATAATATACATATTTAACCAAAACTTATTATTTCGGCTAATTATAAAATCGGGTATATCCAATCTAAAGTTTATTACGGGCCTGTAATATATTTTCGACTGGGTATTTAAGTGTTATGACCCAACATCTGCAGGGTGCACCAGCGGCGGCCCCGCAGCCGATAACGAAGGAAATCGGTTGGACACAGCCTCTCGGCAAGCACCAGGGATCCACAACAGACACACCGTACACAAGGGTTAGGGTCAGCATGGTGTGAGACTCGATGGACTCGGTATCGAGCCAGTTGAGCTGCACACCGGGACTCGATGGACTCGACGTCGAGCCAGTCGAGCCTACACTGAAGACGTATGAAGGCGAGGATATATAAGGACACTTTCATTACCAAGATAGATAGTATTTCCTTCATAGCTCTTCAGTTGTCAATCTAAGTATTCAGTCTACCCTGAATAGCCTCACGGCTTCTGATCATCACTCGCACGAATACAGTCTTGATATTGCACCTTTTGTTACCTCTGCTACCTTACTGCTAACATAAACCCTCTGAACACCTTCTACATACTCACGGGTATTAAGTGTGATCATTACATTAAGTTTCTCTTTATAATTTTCGTTTTTAATAATTGTAATTTACGGTTAAAAGTTTTGACTTTACAAGTTTCAAAGCGGATCCAAAACGGCTCAAACGAGTTAATTTAAATACAACCAAGGATATTCACCGCCTGGTATATCGAATTTAACAACGTGGAAGTCAATTACACGCGTTACTTGGTACTTGTCATAAAGGTAATTTAACTTTTTGGAGCATACGTTTAGTTTATGGTTTTTAAAAAGAAACTAAATATCGTTCTCAACTCTAAAACGTTTTAAAAACGAGCGCCTCTTATTAATGGCTTTCTTTATACATTATTACATAGCCGTTATTACGGCTTGTATCAATTCCGTAATTTCGCGAATCCTTTAGATGAAGTTTTTAGCCTTTACGTATAATGTTGTTTTCGAAACGAGAAAACTTTATACCGGTTAAATAAAATTAACGTAATAATTATAGGTTATAAAAAACGGGCTAATACCAATAGTCGTTATATCCTTACTATTTAGTATTAATTGATAACTGAGAAATAAACAGCTTTAGTCGAATTATAAATAAATAACGAATAAGTATAAAAACGTAAAAACTTCCTAATTTACTCGTTTAGTTACACTGTTAATTTCGTGGTAAAAAAACGGTATTGAAAAGTCATTTTACACTAATTAAGTCGTAAAGTCGTTTTTAAAATCTATCTGTGTAATTTAAACCACGGTTATTAATAAATGTATGCAAAAATCCATAAAACCGCTAATAATAACTGAAAAAACGTTTCGTATAAACCTCGGCGTTTATAATAATTATAATTTCGAAGGTAACAACTTTACTTAAATGGTCCGTGATAATTATAACGCAACGTAAGTTACCCTCGTATTTCTAAGGTAAATTAATCATAAAATCAATGGAAAGCTCATTTTAAAGCCGTTCGGAAACCGAAAGAAGTTTAAGAAGCCCTTTTCGAAGGCGTCTCTAATAAGTTATATGGCTAAAAACATTGTAGTTGCGGTAAAAGCGGCGGATCGTACGATATAAACATATTTAAAAATACGTTTTGAAAATGATAACGATAATGACGTCGCGGCTTAGGTGGCTGGTAAGAAGCGAATGGTGGGTAGTTTAAATTAACACGGTAATAAATGGTACGTAAGTAGGTACTCAAATACGGTCGCGAAATTCAAAATTGCATCATCTTTCACTAGATATTTTGAAATTAAAACCTTTAAGATACGGTCGTCGTCGATATGGATATCCGGTCAAAAGTATCGTTCGCTTGTACGTACCCTATATACTAGGCGATTATAAGTGGTATCGCGTATAATAGCGATATCCTAATAACTTTAAAAGTCAACGTTAATGAAAAGTTCACTGCTTTTTAAAATTAATTAGCCGGCGAAAATTAACCGGAAGATGTACGTACGCGGAAACGGCTTACAAAACAAATTATTAGGGATGTAATAACTAAAGTTTTCGGCTTAAATAACATAGGTCCAAAAAGCCTTTAAAAATATCCAAATTTCGTCGTAATAATGCATCGGGTCGCGTGTAATCCGCTGTTTTATTCTATATTAATCGAAAGTGAAATTACAAAA
The DNA here is from genome assembly GCA_038502455.1 of Anisogramma anomala. Classification (NCBI taxonomy): domain Eukaryota; kingdom Fungi; phylum Ascomycota; class Sordariomycetes; order Diaporthales; family Gnomoniaceae; genus Anisogramma; species Anisogramma anomala. The sequence continues at coordinate 24,113,745 of JASMMZ010000004.1, read as the reverse complement.
GGCTTTTAAATTAGCGGACATGTCGTTCGGCCAACCGCCGTATTGTTATGAAGTATTTTAGGTTTTTATATTCCGTTAGGATAGTAAACCGGCGCGCCGTGCCTCGAAGCTTTATGTTTTATACTTTAAATAGATTATAATCCATAGTAACTCCTTATTATGGATTTTGTAATTATATTCAGCGGGGGATAAACTACGGGAGCAATATGTTACTAAGCGTAGGTTATCGTAGTCGTTATGTTAAAGTAGGTAGCATTTTAGAGTTTAATTAAAATAGTTGGTTTTAAAATTTGTATCGCGGTTGGGATCCTATTAGGCGGATATAGGTTCGGAAAAAAAGTTAAGTTTAAGCCGCTTGAAAATAATTTTTTTTAGGCTTTTAACGAAATAAATTACCCTTATAGGTTAAGCGTAATAATAATCCGATAATTGTCAAATGATTTTGGATAAAGTAGCAATAAAAATTTACGAACCCTAAAAACCCCGTACTCCTTGAACCGTTGTAGGGGCCGTCTATTCCCGGATAACACGTAACTTTTTTAAATTCATACAAACGCCTACGTTAAATTTGATACCTAATTTAAAATATGAAGTTATTTAAATACCGAATCCGTATTTAAAAATATTTAGGTTAAGTACTATAACGTTTAATACGTTGAAAATTCATTTAACTTTAACTATATAGTTATCGAAAATACCGTAAAAATGAACAAGGACGTCGTCGAGGTAAAATAAATTAAAAATATCTAAAGAAGAGGTGTAAAAATGATTAATATACCATTAAAAAGTACCTAAAGCGTTAAAAAGTCCAAAAGGAGTAATAAACTACTTAAAAAACCCGAAACGTATATAAAATATAGTTTTATTTATTTATTTTCCTGTTTAATACGAAACTTGTAGAAAATAATTTCAATGTTTATTTTAATCAATTATTTAGATTACCAAATATTTACAAACGTCTTTTCAATAAAAAGGAATGGGTTACGATTTGCCTTCGTAATAATATTAAACTGGCGATAATAGATAAAAAATGGTAACCTTTTTCCGGGTTTCTTAACCAAAAGGATTGAGGCACTCGTTAAGGAATTACTAATTCGAATATAACCTTAATTAAACAATTGGGTTAACGTTTTATGTAATACGAGGAGTTTTATACGCGATATACCGTATAAAAGGTTTTATGGTACTTTTAACGGTTAGCTTTGGTTATCGGTATAAAAAGGAATTTCGTAATCCGTTTTAAAACGGTAAAAGGGTAATTTATGGTCGAAGGCTTTATAGAATAAAGGTACCAATTCCCTAAAATAAATAAGAAATGTATGGTAAACGGAAATAAATAATTTCGGGATGAATATTTTTTTTAATATTTTCGAGTGAAATAACGATAAGTTATGTAATAACGGTTCAGTTTTTACGGGTGTGTCGTAGAATATCATATAATATAAGGACGTTAACCCTATTCGCATTTTTTCAACCGGCGTAAACCTTCGTTTCTAAATACAGTGGTTACTGACACGTCATAAAATTAATATATATTTCAAAACGTTGTAGGTAATTTAGTTGTCTTTCATTTAATGGGTGCCTGAAATAACGTTGTATTGTAAAGGAAGGATAACGTAAAATTATATTTGATAATCGTATTTATCAAAATCGACGTTTAAAAAGGTTATAAAGGAAATAAGTCGTAAGGGAAAACCGGGTGTTTAAAACGTAATTTTATTAAGTTATTGTAAAGGAACAGGAAAAAGCGTTAACTTTAAACAGTTATTAACCTATTCATTCTCGGCGTTATAATGTTTACAAGTTATATTTACTAGAAAGTAAATGAAATAACTACAATTATAAGGTCAATTTACTAGAAACTAAAAGTAATTTAAAAGTTAAAGCGAAGTCGTCAAATTATATCAAAGTACTATTAACTTTTATACGCGATTGTATATAAAAGTTATGCTTTTTCCTCTTTGACTTCGATAAGGTTTTCTGCCGAAATAAAATAAATTTTTATAATAACTTTGTCGTTAAAGCCGTTCGGGCGTTACGCCGCGTTTAATAAATAGGTACGGATCCAGTAACCATCCCCTTCGTAACGTAAATATAACCTGAGGTTTTTACGGCAGAAAAGTTTCGCGTAATTAACCTAAGCAACGCGTCTCTTAAAAGCGGCTCAAAAAGCGTTTACGCTAATTATAATAATATCGCTTTAGTTATCTCGAGTAAACGTATAACCGCCGTTATTCCTACCGCGGGAGGCGCCTCTGGTCACGATAATATTAATACCGTCATAACGAATACAGAGATTATAAAGGCGCCCGTTGAGAAGTTAAACGCGAACGACCCATTTAATAAAATAGGCTGGTATATCGAGGAGAAGTAACGTATTCGAAAATATATCATTAATAACTCCCTTAAAGATAACGAGTTTAATGGCGAATTCCTAGATTATGCCGTTGACTATTACGAGTAAAGCTTTTTAAACATTAAAAAAACGTGAAATCGTTTATAAACTCTTTAATTTACATTCATAAGCTAAACAAAAACTATTGTAGCCGCGTTAAGGTTATAATAATGAATGTGAAATATAGCTATAAACATATCGGGGTCGCTAATGTCGCACTTATCTCCGAGGGCGTAGTAACTTTTTATAACGGGGTTTTCAAGGCCTTTTAACTATTAAAAGATAACGTAAAATTGATCTTTTTTTAATACTAATAAACTTCCGGTTTTAATGTAACTTAAATATTATCGTAAATTTTTATATCGGAAATCGTAATTTGATACCAGAAAACTTAGCCGGTTAGTTAAAAGGTTTACGTTTAATTCGATAACTCCCGTTAAAAAAGCGTTAATATCATAATAGAAATTTAAGGAATCGTTGTTATTTAAAAACTAACGCGATTTTTAATCAAAAACGGTATAATAACAGCGTCCTTTGTGATGTACGTAAGGAAAACCTTTTAAGGGGAAAGTTAATCCGAAAATATAAACATAACGGTAACTTCGAATTATCGGATTATATTTATTAAAGCGTTTAACGTATCGGTATTTCGTGATTTCAAATATATAACGTACTTCCAAACGACTTAATCTCATTAGATAAGTTTTATACGTACAACGTCAGTAAATCGTTCGTATTAAGTCGTAAAGTAATCGTATTAAACCGTTAAATAGTTTTAAACCTACTTTTTAACCCGTACGTTAAGAAATTACTCCAAGGCCTAGGAACTCAAATTTGATAGGTTAAAAGATAAAAATATGATCCTAAGTTAAAACGGTGGAAAAGTAACTGAAATACCGTCGGCATAAAATCTAAATTTATATGTAAAGGGACTAAATCCGGAATTATCATTTAAGGTAGTCGAATTCTGTCTATAAACCTCGATAAAAAAAAAAAAAGGAAAAAATGTCCCTGTTAATGAGCGGTTATAAAGCTAAAATGGTACAGCCCTCTCTCCAGTTATGTGAAGTGTCTTCAAGCGGCTCTCTCCCTGCTTTAGAGCATCGCAGGAGCGTGTAGAACTACCAGAGTTGGATCCCTGTTAATACTAGCCAGGCACTAGCCTGTAACACCAAGGACTTATTTTGTGACGCCTTCGTTATAGAATTTATGGGGTTATCTTTTCCATCAATCCATCGGAATTCCTCGATCTCCCTCTTTTCATAGGCTTTACGAAATAAAATTACGTTCATTATCAGGCGTTTTTCGCTAATAGTTCTGAGTTTTAAAAGGCATTCGAAAAATCTCCTTAAATCGGTACAAATTAACACCGGGATGAAAGGAATTCGTAGCTGCCTAGTAATAAGGTTAAGGGTCTCTTATCATGCTATGTCTACGTCAAAACCCGCTATTATACCATAAACCTCTGATACCAATACGCTTCGTATAATCCTTTTACAATGAACAAAGGAATAGTAAATTAAATTACCGATAATGTTAAACTAATCTTCCTCTCTATTTTTGTTAACGAATATTATTAGAAAACCAATCTATGAAAATGAATCGATGTTATTTATAAAAAACCCGTCCGTAAAAATCATTGACTTAACCTTTAAAAAGTCGATTATTACCATATTAGCTCCATGATTCAAGTTTCTTATTTTCTATCTAAATATTTTATTTCACCAGTTAAAATCTTTAGCCGTCAGTATTTATACTTATACCGCAATAAATGAATCGTAAAGGGTTTCCGGTTAGTATAAGGTAGTAATATAACTACCTCAAGCACATTACTTTAGGTACCGTTAAACACTAACTTCGTTAGTCTTATTAATTTTTGCTAAAACAGTGCTGTAGCCCTTTTAACAAAATCTAAGGCCGGTATTAGTATTAGATATGTGGATTAACTATATATTAAAGTTAAGTTAGTTATTCTTCGTTAGCTTCGTTACCAGCTTGTAGTTTTGAAATTTTAACTCCTTGATCGTTTATTACTTTAACGTTACAAATTTAACCGTTTTAACGAAAAGGATATCGTTAATTTAGGTATCTATTATATCGAAGTTCTTCTTTTATGTTACTAACATATACGCATCATATATTAAAGACTTTATCGTTAGCCGGGACTTAAAATACAATTAATAGGTTAAAAACAAGTAAACACTTACTTTAACCAATTTATATAATATTCTAGCACACCGCATTACCGTTTCTAAATGATAAATAACACGTAACTCCTATAACAGTTCCAGTAATACAATTCTTCACCAATTCGTTTCTAATTATGTATAGGTTTATATAATATTACGTCTATTAAATATAAACTTGCCTTTAAGCTTAGCAAGCAAACTTGTTGCTAAAGCAACCACTAAGCGCTAGCTAATTTTTAAAATTATTGAAGATTACATAAGCATTCAATCCTTGCCTTTATCGTCACATACTTAAGCGATTAGTCGTGATTTTTCTTATAGCCACCTCGTAGTTTTACCTTTAACCTGGTGGATAATCCTCGACTTAAAAATTGTAACGTTCAGATCTTTGAGGTTAAAGTCGATTTTCGACACGAATTGTACAACTCCTCGAGTTGGTAGGCCATCTATTTTGACCCTGTTTCTTTCTTTAAAAGGTTTGCTGAAAGTTTAAATACTCCCTTATACCTTAAGCGTTACTGCCAAATTTTTGTTATCCTTTTCTTTCCTATTGACTCAAGTAGTATTGTAAATACGGCCCAGTATATATTTTTACTCTATAATGTTTTTTTTCTTTTTTGGGGGTCGCCCGCGCCGGCGGTATTTCATCGGTTTATTAATAATAGGTGGACAAGGTTCGTATTAGCTTAGTTGCTTGACTTAAGGGGTTTAGGGATTTTTATTTTTAGTACCTCTGATATAGGGTCTAACTTAGATCATTCGAAAAAATATAAAATCGTTAATAGTTTTAATAAATACTTCAAAGTTTATGATACTTAAAATCTTATATAGACCCTTCCATCTACCCAGCTTCCTCTATACAAGAGATTTACTTTACAATGGAAAAGCAAGTACGTCGATTGTTAAAGAGCTGTTTTTTGTTTTAAAGGCATTATTGACCTAACGGCGTGCCGATTCTTTTCGTAATTTTTTCAAAGCTTTGTTATAATCTATAATACGTTTCTAAATACTTACTAATGGTTAAGACTTACTCTTTAAGCGTGAGTTCGCTCTAAAGACCAAGAACGTTAACATTGAACCGTTAGGGCCTACGATATCATTAAGACCCTTTACTACCATTTGTAAACGTGCTTTCGGATCCGTAAAGCTTTTAATTTTTAATGTAAGAATATTATACGCTTAGCGAAGTAGAGCTTATGACCTTTTAACCTTTCCAATACTTTATTAGGCTTTTACAGGTACCTGTTTACATTAAATACCTATTGTTTTAATATTCTTTTAAACCTTTGCCGCCGTAAAGTTGGTATTAATATCGTAAACGATAATGTCAGGTGGACATAGGTACATGCTAATATATAACATCGTTAACGTTTTACATGTATCCTTTATCTAAAAAGACTTTAGAAACTTAACTTAACAAAAGAAGGTTACGAAGTTAACGACGTGAAAAACAGGCTTATTTTCCAAATGAAATACATGAATAAAGATCTTGAAATTAAAATTCTTGTCGTCTTGTATTGTAAAATTTAATCCATGAGGTACTTAGGTATACGGTTAACAATAGTAACATAGCTTTTTAATAGCTTTTAAGGAAAAGTATTTCACATTGTTATTCCTTACGGATTTTAGGATTTATATAACCTATTAATAACTAGGTAGTTATAACGCTGGTATATTTAACGTATTTCCGGCTCCGTCAGGTTTAATACCATTATTTCCGGACCTTAAAGATAAAACCATAAGTACTTCCACTTAAAGGCAAGTAAAAATCTTTAGACATTTTTGACCAATTCGTTTACGTTAACGTTAAAGTTAATGCCGAGGGTCTTTATATCTTCCAATTGAAATAAAAAATGGTAGAGGACTAAAGAATTTGGAATGTAATTGTTTTTATAACAGTTTAAATTACCGTTATCCCTAGTAACGATAGTTGTTCGCCTCAGCCAAAACTAACTTTAGCTTTACTCTTATCGTAACGATTAATATCAGTAACTGTAATGCTTTCCCTCCGCAATGTTACATACAACGAATAGCCTTTTATTAAGTACCTTACTGCACTTATATCTGGCATAATACCTTAAAATGTGTGGTCTGCGTATCAATCGTAATGGTTAAAAGTATATATTAAATTAGGAGTTTGGTTAGGGCGAAGGTAAAGATTTTCACTACCTAAACGATACAAAAAGGCATGGTCGGCTAGTTGCTGAGCCATCTATTAGGAACAATGTCTTCGTATTACTTGATTTACTTAAAAATGTTAACGACGTTAATTGGCTTATCGCCTTTAACTTCCACAATTTAATCTAAGTAATACTATTTCAAAGTAATAGGGTATTAGGCGTAATATTCCACATTCCGGTTATTAAGTTCGGCCGGAGGGTAATGAATTAACTAATAGATAAGTTTTTTAATAAATCTAACTTTTTTACCATTTTACGACGATAATATTAACGGTTAATAGTTTCGCTTAAGGCTTAGCCTTATTGGCGCTAACGTAACTACTGCCTCCGGTCCAAGGTTAAGATTAATAGACCAGACCTTAGGCGTTGCAGGCGCCCGTACTTACGGTCGATGTAATTTATTACCGTATGGTTTTCTTCATTTATGTCAAGGAAGTTGCCGGCTGAGGAGTATATACCAAGCGAGTTCGGTGTGTAAACTATTACGACGGTAAACGAAAAACGTAATTAGCTAAAGAAGCCCTTATAAGTAAAATTTGGGCGTTATAAAGCGTATTCAAACTCGTTAACGCCTGTGACTGTTACCCGTACCTGTTTACGAAGTGTAGATTCGCCAACGTAGGCTTTCTCCATTACCTTTTCATATAATTTTAGTTTGTCCAACATCTAATTAAATACATTTATCGGTATTTCCTCATTTTTTTCTTTACTATTATTGTAATTCACCTCATAGTATCCCAGTTTGTATAGTATTACGCTAAGTCAATATTATACTTGAAGTAGTTCTTTATACTATTGTAAATTTCACGGAACGTGGTTACTTACGTTAGAAAATTTAGGTAATAGTCTATTACGTACGTTATAGGGATTTCGGGAAATAATAAGTAAAAACCAAAAAGAGAAACCTTCATCTACTTATAAATATTTCAAAAAAGGCATTATCTTAATGTCGAAAAGGTTGCAAAACTTCCTGTCGTACTTCTTCATGTCATTTTAGATTTTGGCGTAGTTCGTTATAAGCTTATTATTAATATTAATCATTTTAATAGTTTTAGAGGAAGGTCATAATAATCGTCCCAACCTTAATTGGTGTTTCCTGGTAATTTAAGACTTAAAGCCTCCGAGGTATGGTGTTCAGTGTAATTTCTAGTCTCCTAGCTCTATAGGTAAAAGCCTATGGTAGGACCTATAGTGGACTTCCGCGCATAGGTGAATTTAAAGGGGAAAGGTTTTTAAAGGGTTTAACAAGTGAATTATTGAGAGGTAATAGATATTTAAAGGTTTTGGGAAGGTTAACGATCTTATTAAATTAACTGATGGAAAGTGTTAATATTAATACCTCTAGCTGTATTAACGACCATTGCTTTATGTACCCTATTGCCGTTAAAGACATACTCCGCGATATCACGTAGAGGTATTAAACTATCGAATAAGTTAACAGGTTCCTGATCGTTAACGCGTAAAAAGGCTTAACTTAATAACGGGTAGGTTAAATGTCCCTTAAAACGTATGTAGAAGCGTGAAAATCCCTTAACGCTTTTCCCTTTTCCTTCAAGGTTTCAAAATTTAAGATCTTAAGGGTAGTCTTTTTATTAGGCTAGTTTAAAAAAGGTTTTTGCCATTCCCACTAGTGTCTTATTAGGAATGTAGATATTATGGCGTGTAACCTCTCTTTTCAGCTTAGTTTTAATCGTACGTTGGATCTTCTTTTATATATCGAGGATCTAGTGGTTGAAAAACTCGCAAAAGTCTTGAAAAGCGCGGGCGCCGCGACCGAACTCTTTATCGGCGTCAAACTAGAGGATATATTGGCCAATATAATTAGTCAAGTAAGCTTTAATTAAGGTTTTATTACTATCATTAATCCGGAGTTAATGATCGTATTGGTTAACGAAGACTGATTTGAGGATTTTAATTGCTTTTTTCCAGGCAAGGTCAGTAATAGCCTTAAAGTACGCGCTGGTAGCAGATATATTGACAGGCGTGTATGACGAGGAACTTGATAACCTTGGGCGTAAAGACTTGGTGTTTTGACGTGAAGTTGCGTGGAAACTTATTGATTTGACGACTTGGAGGTTTGGTGTGAGGTCGCGCGACGTGGCTTTCTGGGCGCGAATTTGTGTTTTTGCTCAAAGCAGCGAACTTGACGATCGAGGTAATGTAAGGAGTGAAAAGAGTGAAGTAGGGTGAAGGTTTTTATATAAAGGGTAAGGTCGAAGGCCGTTGTTGGTGGTAGAGTGCGAAGGTTGTTTGTTATAGGCCGTGAGACTTAGTCGTTTTTGCAGAAGTAGCACCCGCAATAGTACTGACTTAGCCTTTTGCCAACTTAGCGAACTTTGAGACTTCTGACAGTCAATCTCAACGTCTTTAAGAAGGATTAATGAATATTTCTCGGTGTTTTCGATAGCGATACCGTCGCTACCTGTAAGTTGCCGTGAAAACCGACGTAGTTTAGAAGTCTTCTCTACTGACTGCCGTGAAAACCGACGTAGCAGTAGAGGCCCTTCGCAAGAATCTTTCCTCTATTCCAACGGTCGTATAACTTAAAGCGTAACCGGAAAGTAGCTTCTTTTTCTCCTTTGCTTATCTGTGCTTAATCTAGTAGGAAGACAAGCACTAATCAATATTGGTAGGACTTAGACGTTGCAACGTTGTCTATTCGATTGGTCGAAGTAACAGTAGCATTGCGTGGTCAGATGATAGATGTATTGTTCTAGGTTTGGCAGACCGCTAGCCGGTCTGCACTGCAATTTATATGGTCAATTGCTTGGCCCGAGCCCTAGAGTAAAGTGCAGCGTACTGCACTCGACTTACACCCAATGCGGTAAGTCTCCACAAAGTAATACACTCAACTTGCAGTATAATATAGTCAACTTTACTATAAGTAAAGTTGACCTACTGCACTGCATGTAATACTATTCCAACATTTACATTATTTTAAATTTTAGCGAATTTCATGAGAATCTTGTAGTTGATATTATTATTTTGATTGGCTTAGGGGGTAAGTTACAATAATCGTACCAGTCGTCAATGGTATTCTTTTTGTGGATATTACTCTATACCCTCACAGATAGTATACATAGGCCAAAGAGCAGTACACTATATTACAGGGTGCACTCTTATAGGCTGCATGATAACGTGTCACGCTGCAGGCTACACTCTTGCAAGACGTAAAGTGCATCATGCATAGATCGGTCTGGAATAGTATTCCAGACCGACGGCAATACGTGGAGCGGTCTAAAAGAAGTATTCCAGAATAATACGCTTTAGGCGAGGGCTTATAAGCCCTTACCTGTAAAGTACATCTCTAGATACTTCTTCTTAGCTTAGTATATCTTACTTTACTTTATTACAATACCAATTTCCTTTTAATTACTGTTTTACTTGTTTTTTTTTACGTCAATAAGTACTTGAACCCTACCGATACTAATTAGCAACCGACTCGGTCGACTACAAGTAATCTAGGGAAAAAAAGACCAACATACGTTAAATACCTATAGCAGATTATTATAACAGTCTCAACTATTTATACTCTAATACTTTGTTTTTATAAGAATTACACGTCGACGTATACGAAAATTGTAAAAACTAAATAACTTGAAAAAGGAAAACTTTGACACGATATTATTAACCCTTATTTAGCGTTTTAAAGTACCCGTGCACTTCTTAAAAAGAGTCCTATCACGTACCTAGCCACGTAAGCTCAAACTAATAAGTTTCGGAACCCTTCGTTAAAACCCATTTGATTTTTTTACGAACCATTTACTTTAGAAAACCCACGATAGATTACATAAAAATAAACAACACGATCGCTTTACTAAATCGGTTATACACTAGGTAACTAATCGACTCCCTTGACTAAGTTTTGCCACAACACACGAATAAGAATAGACTATCATACCCTTAAACATATAATAACTTAACATTTCCTTTGCCTTGCCTAATTTTCTATATTCTCCCTGATTATTCTAAATTTACCTATATTTACCCTATATATTTCAAATCTGGTACCTATTACGTTTTCAATTTTCCTAACCTCTTAACTAATATAGCGTTACCAACGTTAGAAAAAACTAATATAGGACGTTCAACTGGCTTATAACTTTAATAAGCACTATTTTAACCTCTTTAACTACTTTATTCGCTTTATGTTCGCCAAATGATTATAAGATTTGAATATACCTAAATATATTATGAGATTTCTAGACTTTAGCATATCGCCTACCCACCCTAAGATAATCGCAATTATATCCCTGAACCTAATAATATTAGAGGAGTCTAACTCTTCCTTTAACATCCTGAATAAACATATGGAAATCAAAATAACTGTAATGAAAGAAATCGATCTAAGCTTTGAGGATAACACTATCGATTTACCAATTAGGTAATTAAAACCATATATTTTAAACATATATATCTTAGCCGTTATATAACGTTACTAAAAGGAGAAAATCTTAAAACCTAACTTACTAGACGAATTCCATAATAATTTCTCGGTTTGGACGTTAGATATATGATAAAGAGCAAACCCTATTATTAGCAAAGCCTTACGAATCCAACTAAAAACTAAAAGAATTAATACCTTAAAAGGTAGAAATAGCCGTCTTGTAAAGACCTTATTCGAAATAGCAAAACTTACCGACATACCAGATTAGGAGGATAAAGATTTATACCTTACGGATTTTATAAAAGGATGTTACCTTATGGAACTAAAGAGACTATTGTTGGAAAGAGGGGGACTATACGTAAAACTGTATAGTTCTATACCCCAAAACAAAAGCAGGAACCACGAGAAAGAAAAACGCCTACGATCTTTATCTACTATATAAGTATAATACACCCCTATACTGGCCTACACCGTAAGGTAAAACCGAATACCAAACCACTTCCTAAACCTAGAAAATAACCCGACCGGCTATAACGGAGTCGGCCGAAACGTAAAGAGTAACCCAACCGGCTATAGTAAAATCGGCCGAAACGGAGAGAACAACCCGCCCCAAAAATCGACAATCGGCCGGAATATAAAAAATAACCTAACCTAGGAAATAAAAAGTAGCTTAAAAAGCCAATACGTACCATATAAACGAATGTTTTTTAACCAAGACCCTTACCTCAACCTCCAACTATATCGTTTTCCTACGGATAAAAACGACCTTATGATATCAACTAATTTTACAAGGTTATGAAATAGGGTTATTAACTATAGCGGCGAGCCGTACGACTTATTAAATAACAAGATACATATTATACTTAATACATGTAAAAGACTAAATATTAAGCTATTAAAATTCCACGTTATCTTACCCGGTATTTTCTCCGAGTAAGTTAAGGAATAACGTAAATACTACCTTATACAAGTGAATATATTTACCGAGTATTTTTACCGCCTTGAATCCCACTTTAATACCGAAATTAACTATAAGTTTTACGACAGGGACTAGACTGATATAACGTGGAAATTTATAAAAACCAGTAGCAAAATACCGATAAAAACCTTCAGGAAATCCTTACCGCCTTACTAACCAAGTTCCGGAAATGTTAAATAGATTTCGGACTAGAATATAAAAGCGATAAATTGTTTATTTAAATACTAAGAAAAGAATGCCATAAAAACCCGGATTTCGACCTTATACTTTTTAAACTGGAAAAGAACTTGAAGGCTCTTTGTATAAGCATTGAAATATTGTTCGGAAATTTTATACGCCGATAAACAAGTTTCGAATTAATATTCGTAGCTGATAAAACAAATAACGAAGCCTAAATTACTAAAGTAAACCTTACCAAAACAATCAACTATGTTTTAAGCCGTAGATTTAAGGTTTACCTGAGGTAAAACGTGAACCTGAAATACAAGTATTAAGGAAAAAGCCTTAGTAGCAAAAATCAGGAAAGATTGTTCGGAAATGGAAAAAACTTACCGAAACTATAGTAATACTTACAGAAAGATATACGAAGTTTTATAGGGTTGTAAAAGTGGTGTATTGTATAAGATAAAGTTGACTATTAGTTTATAAACCACCCAACCTACGAGTTAAGTTAGATTAAACGACAATTTTAAGCTGACTACGTACTTAAGGATCGGATAAAGGCTAATTTTATAATATACGTAGCTAAGTACGAAAATAGGTATAACGAAATTAATACCTACTCTTACGATAATATATCCGGAAAAGATAACCCTAAAGGCGATAATGCCTATTTATTATCCTGAAACAAAGAAACCGCCTACTGTATTTTTACCGAATTATAAAACGTCTTCTTTAGGTATATTACGGGACTGGATTACGCGAATAAAGTGTTTAACATCTATATAGCATCATAATTTACGTTATTGAATAGGTACGGAAATAGTTTTCAAAATATTATACCTGATACTAAAGTAATCAAAATATCAAGGTCCGGAAAACACTAGTTAGACGCGCTTACGGCGAAGTTTCCGAAATTTTAGCCAAACCGAACAGGAAAGTACCGACAAGTCTTATTTAATAAAGGTAAGGCGTTTTCGTTCGGAAAAATCATTATAAATATACATTTCGAGCCGGTTAAGTTTTATGTAATAGACTTCAAAACACTATTTTTACTTCTACTAGCTAATATAAATAAGCTCGGAATCGAAGTCTGGAATATAACTAACTAACTTATCCGCACCTTAAATAGTGTATTAGTATCGCTTCGGCTTAAGTTAAGCTACTTATAGTTTTTTTTTAAAAGAATATGTACGATCGAAACAGTTTACTTAGTATAACCAGAACTACGTATATTATACCAATGATTCTGATACCCGTCTATAAAACGCGTTTTACGCCTTTTTTATACCATAAGCTATACGAATATGGGAAAGGGTATATTTAAGGCTATCTATTTTTTTTTCTATAAGTGCCAGCTATACTTACAGATATTACGATGGTTTAAGTTTCGCTTTTAAAAGATATAAACTTTAATTACAAGATAATCGTCAATATTATATATTTAAATGATCAACTAGTTCTTTACGCTTCCAACGTAGTAATATAGTTTTAAATCGTTCAATTTACATGAAACGACTTTATTATAAACTATTAAAACGATATAGTTCATTATTGGTTTAACGTTTACTTGAGACCTTTAAATTGGATTATATACGACGTTAATACGGCCTTTAACTTTACCAAATATCGTATTAAAGCCCGGATAACCGGTTATAAGTGTAGGTAAATCCTAGTAAAAGTCTTATGGGGTATTGAAAAATGTAAACCATATTACGAACCGTTAAAAAAATCGTATATAGTATTGTCAAAAAAGTTAAAGGGTACTAGTTTTAAGGAATTTATCTTTTAAATAGCGATCAACACCTTTAACAATAATTTTGACTTAAATTGGCTTATCCTTACGTTTTTTTCTCTCGGTATTTACCTAAGGATCCATATAAATTATACACAGTTATCATCCATAGTATAAAGAGCCAATACCATAGCAAAATCTATGGTAGCATTACGATCTCTACGGGCTAAAAACGATGTATCCAAAACATTAGCTACGAGAAATAGCTTACGTAACACCGGAGTTTTGAATTATCACGATAATTTGAAGTTTTAGTTTGGAAAATGAAGGATAAATAAACTGAACTGTAAAATATTAATGAGTTTAAGAGTTATAATATATAAGTCAATTTACCGAATGGTATAAGTTTGTTTCGATGAATAATGGTATGTAAGTATAAGAGAAAGGTAAAAATAATCGGTTGGGGACCTTAAAACGAATAGAATCGCCTATATATTACCCCCCAAAACGACGGGAATGACCAGCATCGCTTATACGCCACCCCCTGGAACAACGATTTGAACCCGACTCCGAATCTAGCTTCGGCTTTAAAATACACTTGTAATCCGATTATACTAAACAAAAACAGTATATTTACGCTAACTTTACCAAAACCTTGCCGCCGAAAGCTATCCCTTGGTTCGAAAACGAAAATTCGCCCTAAGACCTTTGCCACGGACTCTTTTATCACGTCAAAAGAATTGGAAACCGTTATGAAAAGACTTTCCCAGTTATTAAAAGATATAACGACAAAGTCAAAAAGGATATTATAACCTAGTTACATATATTACAAAGAACTAGCTACCACCTGGTTTTTACACTCGTAACCTCCCTTAGTAAATCATATAACCTATATATCGAGCTTCAAAATATAACGTAAGCCTATACATAATCCAAAGAACGGCTAAAACTACGGGTTTACGAAAATATGCTAAAGAACCTTTAGTAATACTACCTGTCTAAAACAATTTTACGTATTTCAAAATCGCTTTACGACTTATCCAAAGCTGGTATATAATAATATAACATTTATTAAAAGTACTATAAAAAGCGCCTCGAGATAACTAACTTTATATTTAACCCATGCATATTAGTATTAACTACCCGTTTGGAGGGCTTTACACTTACAAAAATATAAACAAACGATACTTTAACCTTATGTAACACCTTGTTTTCCGCGACTAAAAAGAAATTTTTTTGGAAGCCGGTTTAAAGGCGAGGCTCAAATACTACTTAACAAAGGATGATATAATTCATTTTAATAATGCTACGATTATACTTCGAAATGGCATTTTGGGACTTATGTAAAAAGTATAGTTAGATAAGGAAGTTTTTATCGGTTTAGATAATGTAAAACAGGCCAACGAATATTAATGCCAACGCGTACGCGAAGCTTAGGTTATATCTTTGGTATAATCAGAGGTGGTATTTGATCTTTCGGTCATCGCGTAATATCAAACCGACCTAAAGGACGATATATAAAACGCGTTTAACAAACGCATTTTATAACAAATACATAATTTAAAGCGAGGTTTACAATTTATACCGTTAGATATACGTATTATATAGTTATTTGGTTTTACTGACAGCTTTTTTACTAATAATAGCAACTACAGTTCATAAATCAGCTTCGTTTTCATCTTTGGTAACAAATTACCGGCTCGGAAGGGTTTTACACTTCGTAAAAATATTATTTATTAGAGCTCTCCTAAGTATAAAAGAGTTACAAAAATCGTCTTCGCTTTCGAGATCTATAATATAAATAATGGTTTCGATTCGAGTATTACTATAACGATAATAATCCGGATAATCATTTCTAACCTTAGTTTACGTCCTATCCTTTTGGTTATTTATACTAATTCTTTCTTGCTTTATAAAGACCTAATTAAATTAGGTACCACGAACAAAAAAACGACCAATAATCAAAATTATAACTTTACGCAGGTTATACGAACGCCGGAAAATCGAGGAAATCAGATAAATTAATAACAAGTTAAACTTATCAAACGTAATAATAAAAGAAACACCGAATAACGCCTTAAAAATACTTATATCAATAGGTACGTTGTTTATTAGGGTTATTAGAAAGGTTTTACGACCCTAATAGTCCGCTACCCCGATTTTCGATAATTTGGATCGGCTTATCCATATCATTCGCGCCGATCCACATTTTACCTCTACCTGATACGACTATTCGTATCAATTTTAGCATATTACCTCTTTTGTTTAATATTTCATACACTGATTCTGGCATATTCCCTTTTTTGTTTCACATTTACCAATTTTCGATAACTTAGATCGGCTTATCGATATTATTAGTGCCGATCTACATTTTACCTTGATTCAATACGAATATTCGTACCAATTTTAGCATATTACGTCTTTTATTTTACATTCCATACACCGATTCTGACACATTACCTCTTTCGTTTTACATTTTATATTTCGTTTATCACTTCAAACATTTGATTTATAGAGAGCCATAAGATTACTATATAACGTACTACATTATGGCTGGATAAGCCGGCATGGCTGAAGTAGTATTTATTTACTAATAAAAGGAAAGAACAACGCCGTCGCATCCCTATCATCCTTCCCGTCGCTCTCCTCCTTTATGACAACGTTACCGCTATTACCGCCAACGACATTATTAGCGTTAGCGAGGATATAGCTTTATACCTTATTAATTATGCCTTTGAGTAAAGGTATAAAGAAGAGATTACCCTCCTCGCGGCAACGTGCGATGATGTCATCGAACTCGCCTACATAGTACATGCGCAGGCCCTGTTTCTAGGCGGCGACGGCGGCTGCTATCTACCTAGTCCTTCGATTAACGCCTATTACTAATTATCATCGACTTGTTTTGGTTACTTACGGCGTTTTGTTTCTTCGATTCGCCCTAAACGAAGTATTTTTACTACAGGATGGTGTTTTTTTTGACTCGCGCTAAACGAACGTTTTTACCAAAGGATATTTTTAGGATTTAGTTTAAACTTACTAAAAAGCCAGCGGGCTCGTAATACGGCCTCAGCCTACGGCTCCAGGACCACCAGAATGGGGGCGTATGAACTACCGGTCTCCTCGTAGCGGTGGCAGCGAGCTGAGCGGCCCCCGCTTTCGTGGCAATCGTCAATAAACTTACCCGCAACCGCGTACACGACACACGATACGCAAGGCATGTCTATTAGCGGCCTAAGGCGACGGACCCGGGTACGCTACGTTAACGCTTAACGCGTTAAAAAAACCTTACGTTATACCCTAGTGATACGAAACTCGAGGCGGCAGAGAACATCTGCCTAGTACTTTTTATTAACCAGAAAAGGGGTTGAAAATATATAAAAAGGAAAACTAAAATATACGTACCCTGGAGTAACTACGCCAGGTTACGCTTACGACATAAAGGGGTCCCTACAGGTAATAAGGTTTTTACCAGTAGGGAGAGGTTAAGGTTTATAACTTTAGGGACCCCCTACTCCTCTCCCTGGGAGCTGGGAAAGGGAGAGGTAAAGAGGGGGGAGGGGGGTGTGGCGGTGGCAGGAGAGGCGGCGGCGGCGAGGCTTGGTGGTGTAGCAGCATACGGGGTGGCGGGGGCTAGCAGTGTGACGGCGATAGAAGAGATTTCGCCTGACGAGGGCGGACTACTACTGTTAGTAGTGGTATTAGTAAATATAGCAACAGCTATAGCGGCGGAGGCGGCGGCGGCAGCGGCGGCGGCGACGGCATGTTACCGTTTACGCGTCAAACAGCGCCTTACAATACGGTTTTTACGCGGTATCTATTCGGGGTAATAGGTAAGTATGTGTATAAGCCAAGTGACCTATATACCAAAGCGGCTTGGTTTGATTGGATAAACTAAAAGTTAGATTAAGAAGGGACTTACATTAGCTAGGACTACACGCTATTAAAAAAAAAAAGTTTTACCTATAGCAATAGCGATATATATTTTTATACTAACCCACCACGTGATTACGCAATTACCTTACGTAATTACCCTTACACAATTACCAACCATATCGCCTCTATTTAGTTACACTAACCAAAACCGACTTATAATTACCACCGCGGCCAAACTTAATCAATCCCAGTCGAACTTACTAATTTAGACTTTTTACGATTAATATGATAACAACACTGTTACTACTGCTAATTTGGACCTTTTACAATTCATACGATAATAACACTATTATTAATGCTAATTTATACCTTTTAGAATCAATACTACAATCATAATAATACTATTAGTCTATAGGTACGAAATATACAAGGAAAAAAGAAAAGATTACCTGTGTAGATATTACTATATACCCTTACAGATAGTATATATAGGCTAAAGGGCAGTGTACTATATTACAGGGTGCACTTTTACAAAGTATACGATAACGTGTTACGCTGCAGGCTGCAATCTTGCAAGACGCAAAGTGAATCATGTATAGATCGGCCTGGAATACTATTCCAGGCCGACGGAAATACGTAGAGCGGTCTAGAAAACGTATTCCAGAGTAATACGTTCTGGGCGAGGGTTTATAAGCCCTTACCTGTAACGTATACCTCTAGATACTTCTTGACGTAGCATATCTTGAATTACCTTCACACAATACCAATCATCGTTTGATTACTCTAATACTTGCTTTGTTTCACGTGAACAAGTACTTAGACCCTACCGAAACTTTTCAATAAACTTAAGCTTTGGGTTTTTGGAGTCGTGGTGGTAAGTGTAATTGCTAGTCGTTTGGCTTAATAGGTCAATTTTCGTGATAGAACTTGTGGTGGGATTACTTATATAAGTGTACTTTTCTGAGCTTTATATAATCGCGTTAGAAGAAGCTTGACCTTCGGGATTTTGAGGAAAAGCTTGACGATTTTGAAGATTCTCTTTAATTAAGCGTTGGATGGTACTAACTTGAATTCATCGTACCGCATTAGTAGTCGATACTTCACGTGATCTTCTTCTCTGCAATGCGTATTCCGTGTTACCACTGGTTAAAGCGTGAGTTTAAATTCCTAAAAATTCATAGGCGGTTAATTATCGGGGTATAAAATAGTAACTAGAGAATATAATGGTTTCATCTAAATGGTTATGACGTGGCGGTTTCTTTAAACATATGTAAGGGCGTTGGTAATCATTTACAATGTTTTTTCAATTGTATGTTTTAAGGTTCAGGATTTGAATGACAATCTTCCGATTATACTAACCTAAAAAAAGTCTTTGCCAATCTATTTAAATTTTTGCTTTGGATAAAGATTCCCCGTTCATAAAAAGTTATTTTTCATTTAACTTCAACGCTTCTTTAAATCATCCGTCACATATTCATAATGAAATATTTCAAGAACTTGAAACATTTTTTTAACAACTTGTACGCTACGACTGAACTATTATCTTCTAAATTAATCCAAAATATAATAATCTACTAAGTTGGTTCAATATTCCTTGGTTAAAGTTTTATTGACGTTTTTACCCTAAAAATATTCATTAAAATGTTTCATGAAAAGGAGTTTGAAGGCTTTAATTTCCCCTCTTCGTTTCCGATCATTCTCTATCTTAACGTTCTGGCTAGCATGTGAACTTAAGTTTAGGTTAAGAGGAATCTAAAAATTTGAACGTAGGGACTCAACGTTTTGGAACTGGTGTAATGTGACTATTTATCGCGACTTGACGATTTTAGTAGTTGTGTTAGATATAGAAATCTTAATGTGCTTAGAAACGTATCTGATTGACGATTTTGTAACATTGGGGGAAAAGATGAATATAAGAGGCAAAATTTTATATTGTAATCTGAATTTCATTTCTGATTAAATTCATTGTTTATTATTACAAGAGTTTCAAGTTGAAAAGTTTATAATTTCAATTACAATTTAGTTGTTAATCCAAAGTAGGGATCTTGGTAACTATGCAACTGTTTTTTTTTCATGATTTAAGACTTTTAACGTTTAATTTCAATAGTTTTACTTAAAAAAAGTTAGATAAAGATTTCTTGGTAATCTCGATAGCGGTACCATCACCGCCATTGAACTGCCAATGAAACTGAAGTAGTTTGTAAGCTTCTATTTCATTTATCGCTGTAACAATTGATGTAATTTGCAGAAACTTCCTTGAGAAAACATTTTTAACTTTTCAATTACACGAAATATAACCAAAAAGTGGTTTATCATTCTACTTAAATTATTTATATTTAATCCAATAAATTTTAATTAGTGTTGGTAGGCCTTTAGACGTTGCAACTTTGTCGATTGAAATAGGTTGAAGGAATAATAGTATTACGTTGTCAAGTGGTTAATCGTTATTTTGAAGTTTCGCAAAGTTTTGGCTAGTTTACAGACTATTTTCATGGTAAATTACTTGGCCCATACTTCATATTAAATGGGGTACTCTATTGAAATTGTCTTGCAGTCAGTATAGTTAACTTTGACAACACTTCAATTTAACGCTTTTCTCACAATCTTAAGTAATTAATAGGTATTGGTTAAATGTAAACGTTATAATACTTAATGAACTGGTAAATTGCATTGAGTATGGTAAAACGAAATAAGGATTTACTTCAACTAATCCAGAAAATGATCTATAAAATGGTTTGATATATGTTATTACCATTGTAATAGGGAATTAGTCCACTAACTCTTTTAGTAATTCTGAAAGTATAATTTGTTAAAATTGGTCGCGAATTACGTATAAGTTTACATAATGTTACGGTTATTAAGAGTAACCTTAGAGTTTGCGCCAGTAGTTAAAATGTTAGTAATTAGGACTATAAACACTGGCTTCTCTTCTGAATTAGAAGCGATTACGTAATGATTAATTCTTTATCTTTATCAACATACTTTGAAGCGATCAATATTCACCTTTTGTAAATATGGTTCTTAAATTTTCTAATCTTTTGAACTATTATTCATTTTAATATTGTTATATTTTAATCTTCGAATTATATTAATAAAGTAGTTCAAATTACGTTTTTAGTATGTGTACTATTACTTTTCACTTGGTCTTTTCTTTAAGATGAATTTCCCAGCGTATTGAAAATACCTTCAATGTGCAACTTAAATACGAGTTTGCTATTTGAGTTTTCTTTCCTATATATGGGTTGTAGTATATATTTTCCTAGGTTTTCAGTTTTTATCTATATCTTTATTTTCATTATATAGTTTCGTTTCAGGTACTCGTCCATCCCGTCGTAGTTTTAACAAATTATTAACGATTTCTTTACCAAGGTTGTATTAGTTAATACGCTCGACTTAAAAATGTTTATTGGATTTAATGAGTTATTTTTACGATATAACTTTCGCAATGTGAAAGGTAAAAAAACCGTGAACGGTTTTCATCAATGCGTTTAGGTTAATGATAGTTAATATGTCATAAGGTGTATCTCATTTATATTGATTTTCCACATAAGAATTTAACTTTTCAAAGGCAAAAAGACACTTTCATCGTCGATAGTCCGTTCTTAATGTTAACGGTATCGCTAATTTGATGGCGTAAAGATGTTTTCCTAATTTCCTTCAAGGCGTTCATATTTATCACAACTTCATTTTAGGTATTCAACTATAGTGAAGATTCAATCATCATATGTAAGTAAGTTAGAAAAAATAGTAATTTTGGTATTAGATCTTTAGAAATCATAATATTATTAAAGATTTTCATTGTTATCTGCAGTCTTACCTCCAAGTTCCTAAAACTGCCGACTTTTAAGGTGAAGATATCATAAATTTTGCGCAAAAACGGGTATAACTTTTTATTCATATCAATACCCTGATAAACTTTCATAGAAACTCGTTTACATTGAATTCCTATTGACTTCGCATTCACTTAAAACTTTATCGTAATAAAGTCAATACTTGTATCGTCAACTCATACGTTCCAAAGTTCTATGTATATGTTAATCCATAGGGTTCTTAACGCCTCCCATATTTCCTTTGCTTCAATAATTTTAAGGAACTTAATATCGTGAAACACCGTTACAAAGTCCTCGACATAAAGTCCAGACTTATTATCTAAATGATACATATCGGCGAAAACTTTAAACTTATAGTTTTGATTTTTTTCAAACGTAAATTTGACTATTACGTGAGTATCAAAGAGAGTTTAGCAATAATAGATAATCTTTCTCATCGTTTTCAACGCTAAAAAATCCATATTTTTGTAACCAGTTGGTTTAAAAACTTTGTATACCCTGTTTTGCGGCGTAATCAAACATTAGGTGTAGTTAACGAATTTCTGACGATATTAGGTTTAATATAATTACCTTTCACCCTTGAAGATGAAACCATAATCGTTTCTTTTAACTAATTATTAAATCTGAATATCAACGTTATTGCCGAGGTTCTCAATATCTTTATTATAGAGGAGAAATATGAAATGGCACTTTGAAGGATGTAAAAAAAAAATTAAACAACTGTAATTACCATAGTCAATCAAAGTTAAAATAATTCTTAAGAAAGATTAAATGAAATTTTAGTTTTACTAGCATTCATGTAGTCAACTTCCGTAACAGTATTAATATACTTTCGAAACACAACATATTACTGATAACCTCTTATAAAATATCGCGTGACTTTAGTATGCAGCATAATACTTTGAAATTATCAGTTCTAGTAACGATCAAAAATCATAAATAAATACGTAGATCCAAAATAGTTATCATCATCATAATAATAAGGGTATTTACCTGTCAGGAAATATAATAAAACGAAGTCAGCCAATCGTTACATTACTTGAAATATAGATCCAGTATCTTTATACCAGCCAATAAACTTAGATAAATCGTCTTTATCTTTTATTTCCGTACCTTTAAAGTTCACAATAAGTTTCATATATTTCCCGTTAAACGTAAAGGGGTGTTAATTGTAATAAATGGCTCGATGTCCCGGTGGCTCCATGTTACAATCCTTCTCGCTGGTATCTATAGGATCATTTGGTAGCATCTATAGTGGAACATCATAGTTATCATTGCACAGTAATATTCAAATATAAAGAAAAATGTAGTAAGTTACATTCATCTATCGGCCCTTAATAACAATATCTTTTATTAACCAAAAAAATTATTCACCTCAAATCACAGGTTTCTTGGCCTCATTTTAAGTAAACTTGTGGGATTATCTTAAAATATTTAGGGAATGATATCTTGCTTTTTACATATGTTACAGTTTTGACTTTCAGACCAAAGTCGTTTTATAACCAAATTTCGCAAGCTTATTATATTTTCGGTTAATGTAATAAGTGTACGAGGAATCTTAAAAATTCAATCGTGATATTCGTAGGTTTATGGGTACATAACAATCAAGTTTAACATAATTATTATCACGTTCGTAAACGAGAAAAACATTTAACAAAAAAATCCTTTAAAGTTAACGTTAAAGCACTATAAAACGGATTGAAACTTCGAAAGGCTCGTAACATATTAACTAATTTACTAACGAAATATATATTCTCTCATTCTCACATTTTTCATCGCTTGTTGGTAAAATATTAGCCTATTTAACATTTGATTAGGGAGTGATATCTTAATTTCCGACTTTTTCTTGTAATATAAAGCATGTGATCATGGAAAAATATTCTAGTTCATTAGGTACCAAGCGAAATTAACGTCGTACTCGAAATAACATTTGAAATCATCGTAAATATCCGGAAACAACAAGTAATTCGTTTAATACCAAACATAATAATTCTAAGCTAAGCCAGTCAAAATCATAGGAAACAAACAGTAAAACTTGGGAAGTTCAATTACTATTTAACGGAAAATATTAAAGAATAATCGTAACTTAATATTCAGGAACTTTTACGCCTTACCGTTATACTTTTTATTGGTGTCTCAAATCTTTATAAAGGTCATAATCGTTATATAGTCCATATTTACCATAGAAACATCGCAAGGGGATAAAGTGCTATACTAGTCGTACAAACCCATTAAGTCTCTTAATTAGGAGTGCTGATGATTATATTAGTTAATAGGCTAACTATTTCTAACAACGTTCAAACGTAAAGAGCGAATGATTATACCTATTATTGGTTCGCTCGTAAAGATCCTCCTTTTATTCAGTTAACATTGGTATTATAAATAAACCTGTGGGAATTATATGTGTTATGGGACTTAAATATTTCCGAAACTTTGGTAATAATACTATTAGTATTGGAGGACTATTTAATAGAGTTCCTATATAATCAATGAATAGATTTAAGAATTTTCTACTTTCAGATCAATTTAGTTTTCATTGTTGCTGATAGCAATAGGGCATTGGGTTGCTTATCTAAAAGGGTTCAAAAACTGATCTAAGCTTAAATAAAACCTTACGAATGTATGTAACAGCGTTCAAGAGCGCTATCGTTAACAATATATTTTATGTTATGTTCAGGCATCAAATTAAAGGTCTTGATATATAACGCATTCGTTCAATACGTTTTCCAAATTACTACTTTTCCCTCTTTTAACCAACAGATAAATTCCTCGTTCATGTAATTGAACATTTAACCTTATCTTGAATTGCATAATCACTCATTTCCACATTTTTGAAGTTCACTTACTTAATTATTAAAGTAAAACCGGTTGAACTGGTCTGATTCTTATTTAAATTATATTCAATTAAAATCTAGGATGAAGTATCTGATTCATTTGGTTATATACATTGGGAAAAAGTCTTCATATACGTGTATTAACTATAGATTGTTGTCAAAGTTCTAAATGAATATAAATTCGAGGCTTTCACTTGTTTTATTTCTAATGTCATCGGTAAAGACATCGATTTTAGCGTTTTAAATTCCTATTCCAATAACATTTAAAGGGAAAAATCAATATAATGTAACAGGAAAAGCTAATGTAAAATGGTAAGTTATAGTATATTTACCGCGGAAATTCATATTACAAAGGGTCTCAGGATTTGGCGATTTGTGGTTAATGATTATTAATTGTAATAGTAATTTGTTAACTTTAGTAACTATATATCTTTGGTGATCGTGTCTCAACCAAAAAATCGTGTCAGTTTTAAAAACTTCTAGATCTGGAACGGTTATTCTTTAACGCTTTTTTTTTAAATGAAGTTTAATAAAAATAGCTCGATGATCCTAACGATACTGTCGCCACCTATATACTGCCGCGAACAACCATACAACCTATAAACTCTCTTTACTTTCTACTGCGAATAACTGAACAATTTATGGGGACATTTCATAAGAATATTTCCTCCACCTTTGCTAAAACAAATCGTAACATCTGGAAAATAATTTTTTTCCCATCTAACTTATTTATGCTCTGCCCTATAAACTCTAATCAGTATTGGTATTCCGTTATCGTTACAACGTAGTCTATTCGAATCGCGTTCTAAGTAATTGTCATTGCATAAAAATTATATTTTTTTGTAATTTGATATCACTGGGCAGCGTCCACTAAATATAAAGGCACTCGCTTCTACGAAATGAACCTGTAGACTCCAACAGGAAGAATCGTAACCCAAGTCCTCACGGGTTTTATATAAGCTTTAGAGATCCAAAACCATCCTTCCAAATTATACCTTAAGGTGCCCTACAGTTTAAAAACCCGTAAGCGTGAAACCTATAGCCCTGATTGTGCCGAGAGGTACGGCTTAATCAGTTTCCGCACGGAGCCTTCTTACGCTGGATATGCGACTATAAATTTCTTTAAATAAGGGATATGATAAAGTAAAATTATGAAGAAAAAGCCAGTAAAAAGGCCAAAATTGGAGCGCGATATAGTCGCATATAGTGTTGAATTCTATAAAATATCATTCTGGAACCTTGATTTGTTTGGTAAAATATACGTCGCGCGTCTAAAATAAATTCAAAGAATATAAAACAAAGCTATTACCTAAATAGACACTTATTAATTACCTTTTGTATATATTATATGAAATAATACCCTATATTATTGAATGATCTTTATATGAAGTAAATTCTTCTTCGTAAAGGTTTTTGTAGTAGTTTAATCAATACCGTTATTAAGAAAGAAAACAGTGGTTTGTACGTAAGCTATTGTTATATATACTGCATGTTAATACTATTACGCGCCCATATTTAACCCCTTAGGGTTTTTGAAACCTAAATACGTCTTTTGACCTTTTCCTCCTAGTATTAATACATCCGCCTTCGATTCTTTAGCCCCCGCCCCCGTTTTCGCTAACCCCATTTTCCTCTTTCATTCTTAGCCTTATATAGTGGATATCTGTTTCCTTTCAGCGGGATTTCATGACAGGGTTTATATTGGCAAAGAAGGACCGAACGACAAATACGTTGGTTACTATTGTAAAAACCCTCGTTAGTTTTTTATACAAGTGTCCAAAATTAGCAAGTGGTAGTTACAAAACGTATAGGCATCTGCATTTATGTTACCGCCGTTGCGACTAGGCTGTTAGTTGCCTACTGCGTCAGCGTTGCCTTCGAAGTATCAGCTAGACGCCTAATGGCCCTCTAATGGCCTTTGAGCGCTATTGTCGAAGCGGTAAAAGGCGACGCTATGCAGGCCTCGTCCGCGGCGCTATTGGGTGGCCGGCGTGCTATGTTAGCGTGCCAGTTTTTCTCCGGTGATAGCGATGGAGCCACCGGCAGCGATAGCAGTAACAATAGCGGCAGCAATGGCGGTAGCGAAAGCGGAAGCGATACGAGCTCGATTAAAAACGAGTCTGTCGCGCGCGCCCCCGCCGTCGCCTCTGCTACCTCTCCTTCCGCCCTGGCNCTCTTCACCCCACCCCGCCCCCTCCCCCCCCTCAACCGGGCAGGCCGCGGCGAGCGGCAGCTGTTATAGCCCTTATGGCCGCCGTGGTTGAGTTGTTGAATTTATGAGGCTAGTTGTATATAGTACAACAGCACTGATACTGTTGGAGCATTGTTGGCGCTGGTGGTCGATTGAAATTAATGATGTGGTTCTTTCTAAGTTTGTCGGACCGCTAGCTAGTCTTCAGGTTAATCTATATAGGTAACTTCTTGTTCTATGCCCCACATTGAATTGAGCACTCAATCGACTTGACTTGTAGTTAATACAGTTAAGTTGTAGTTAGTGCAATCAATTTACAATGAGTACAATTGACTTATCTATACTTCAATTGACAGCTGTTCCATCAGTTCAATTATATAAATGGGTATAAACCAACATTGTTACATAAAAAACACAGGCAGGAATTGATTAGTGGTTTTTATAACTCAAAATTTACAATCTATTCATTGGTAGGCCTTAATCTTTGCGATGAAGTCGATTCGAATTGTAGTTAAAGTAACTAGTATATTACATTGAAAGTGTTAATGTGTTACTTCCGAGTTTCATAGACTGCTAACTAGTTTTCATACTAATATATATAGTCAACTACTACTCATAACCTAGTCGAAATGGGCACTCTTTATTCTTAAATTGAAATTAATACAGTCAACTTATAGTTGGTAGAATCAACTTGCAATTAATTCAATTGATTTGGCTATACTGCAACTAAATATTTCTCAGGTACTGACGAGTTTTTTGTCTCTTTGTATATTCGTTAACGTATCTTATTACCAATTTATAGAAATCGTTAAAGCTCCTTCCATCTCCGTTGGTAATACCCCCATTTATTCAGCCTATGAAGTCCCCAAAGTAGCTTCAATTATAGTCCACCACCCTATAATTTTAGGCGTTAACATCGTCTACTTCCGTACATGAGTTATTCTTTACGAACTGATATGCTATCAATTACGTACCTTTTACCAATAAGTTTAAGTCCATTTTTTTACATATTACTTCTTTAGTACTCTTTCAGTTGGAGAAGGTATCCCTATTCTTTGGTGTTACGTGCCGGACGGTTTACGTATTTCTTAATTTGCACAATAGTAGTTTTAAAGCGTTTATACGCTTCAACTAGGTATTTAACTTTATGTTTCTTGGTCCTATAATTCATTTTGAATTATATAAGGTATTCGTAAAAAAATGAAAGGGGGCTTATGGTAGTCATTGGGATTACGTCTCTTTATTTTTACACGTATCCAGGTTTTAGTTAAAAAAAGTATAACTTTGAAACCTTTTTCCATATTTCTATCAACTTATAGGAGTAATGGACGGTTAGGATACTTATAATCTAGATATAGCCGGTTATATAAAAAAAATTCTAATGTAATAAAAGATTCCTTGTTTTCATTAATAAGAGTAATCTTCGTTTTTTGGGTGTAATGTATCTTTTTCCACAATTGATGTTTTCAAATCGCCTTATTTTGCGACCTATAGCCAGTAAATGTGTTTTGATTCTTTTTCTCAGTGTTTATAAAATTTCGTAAAATAGGGTACCATAAGGTGTATAAATCTAATGGCGCTGAGATATGTCTTCAGTATCTTAATAGTAGTTGAAAATGAAAGGTTTCTTGAGCCTGGCGTACGTTTAGCAGTGGTAGAAAGTCCGATACCATTGATTTATAAACCAAATGGTTTAATGTATTGAAATCTTGCAAAGAATTCCTTAGTTAATAGTAAGACTTCCACTTTAATAAATAAAGCAAAGCTTTGTACTAGATGGGTTTCTTGTTTTTTGGTGCTATTCGAAAATAAAACCATATTATCAATACATTTTCAGGGAAAATCATGATATAGCTTTGGTATACGGTTTATAAACCTTTAAGTGAAGTCTTCTGAGTTTTAAAATCTTACCAGAGTATCCTTACTATATTCGAGAGTGATGGTAAACGAAAATAGAACGTTTTTTATAATTTCAATATAGAAAGGGTTAAAAAGAACACTTGGTGGTGTCAACTGAGAAAATGTATTTAAAGCCGCGTAATATATCGATGATATTTACCTATAAAGATAAAGGATAATAGTCTGGTACATTTTATTTATTGAAATATTCGAGGTAAAGAACTCTAGGTATTTTCTTAATTGTATATAATTTACTTCAAATTATAAATAATCATAAAGAAAATAGCGATAAATTATCGATATATTATATACGGTTTTCTTTATATAAACCGTGAAACTATTGGTTAAGTTAAACTTTATTACGATGTGAAATTGGGTACCGATGACGGTAAAGTTTGATGTTTTATTGAACATTTATAAAAGGAACCTTTATTCTTTAATAGGTTGAAATTTTAACAGGACCCAAGTTTTGCAAAATGTCTGGGAACTTATTGCAAGTTTGAACTAGTTCGTTTGTATTAGAGACATGTGTCAAATTGACGTGTATGTTATGCTTAATCGTGAGTATAGACGTATTGTTGGATGTTTTGATGTTGAATGAGGTAGTAAAATCGTTAAAGCGAGGTTTATCCTATTGATTTTCGATATCAAAGTGTCACGTTTTCTCTGTATAGTCTTAGATTATATATAAGATTACGTCGAGGAATAGGGTACTAAATTAAGGATTAATAAGAGTTTTCGATATAAGTTAAATTCTCTGCAGTCTATACACTTTCTTAGAAGTATGGAAATTTAGCTTAAACTCAGCTCATATTATTGGGTTCTCGAAACCTAAGTCTTTAGTGAAAATAAAAACCACTCAATGACCCACAACTTTACCAGTAAGCTAAGAAATTTCGGAAGAAATATTATCCACTTCCGCAACTTATAATAAAGCCTATACCATCTTACTTCAACAGGCGTGAAAGTAGGCTATATTGTCGTATTTGGTAATGGTACCGACACGTGTATATTTATAAATATTTCCGGTAATATTTCTAGGATTGTACAGTTAAAATATGTGATATGTAGTAACGTTAATAATAGATTTTTGTGCGTATAGATGTTGAGATTTAAATATTAAAACCTAGTTTTTGAGAAGCTTTATATTCTTAATATTGATATATATTGTTTATCTTGTTAATATAATGACAGCGGTAGTTTGATGAAATACCATATGGATAATAAAATTAGCAGCGACTTTGTAAATTGTGAAAGGGACTTTAAAACGATTGGTTTTAAATCTGATAACTTTTTTTTACATATAGATATCGGCTTTTAAAGTCTTAAGTTTTTTTATTAGAAAATAAAGTACTAGTATTCAAACATATTATTAAACTTATGGTTAGAAGTTAGCAATGTTTAATGAGTTTCGGGAATAAATTTCATGGGTGGTCTTATAATACATAAAATAGTTTGGAATTCGTTTTCTAAGACGTTATTTTCGATGAAATTCGGGAAATACTTATTTAACTACGATTTAGCAACGGAATTCGATATTCTTATTTGCACCTATATCTAACAAAAGGGTATAGTTTGGGCTTGAGAGTGTATCGTATACGATTATCTATAGGAATTGATAATCATTTATATCGAGGGAGATTTCCATATTAATAAGTTTTGCTACGATAGCTTTCATATTTCCGGTGTTAAGTGAGACGTTTTTATAGTTAATTAATTGTGGGCTAGTAGTTATCAATTGGTTTTATGTAATATATTTTTCTCCTTAGGAATTATAAGCTTAAGGTCTTCATTTGCTGACAAGATTTTGAATGCTTAAAGATAGTGTTTTGAGATTTGTAAGCCTATTTTTATTATATATTAATACACTTATTTGAAAAGGTAAGGGTTTCGGATTAAAACCCACATTATTTATTTGTCAGAACAATAAAGAATGTGTCAGAAGCTGGTGAATGGGCTATTGGTTACCAGGGATCTAGCCTTGGTGATTTCTATGCTTGGAAGAATGCTCTCACCTGTCATGTGACTAGGTCACCCCCATTTCTGTAGCTCCATAGCAACTCCTTAGCAGGGGTTTTTCCTTCCTCTTCATCGAGGATTATATACAGTATTTGACAGCTTTAAGCGACAGCTCTAGCTTAGTCCCTTCATAAATTGTTTAAACTCATTTTGATTTTGATTAAAACAGTTAGTATCGTTTAATTTCGATTAAATATTGTAAACGTTATCACGGAGTTTGCGATAGCGGTTACAGTTTTTATCTCAATAATTATCGTTATAGCGGCGGCGACCCTTACGGTTTTTTTTGTATTTACCATCACTTGGTAATGTCTACTACTAGAGAGTTACTAGCTGTTACAAAATAGTCCTGTAGATACTGGCGGGAGGAATCGTAAAACAATCTCAGTTGAGGCCTGTGCGGGTCCATGGGACCCTACACCATCCCTCCAATTAAGACCTTAGGGAGCCCCGTAGTTTAGAGATCTAAAGGCGTATGAATTGTGGTTTTGGTCTGGCAACATAAAGTTGCCGTTTTATTCCCCTCCCAGCGCCTAATTACGCCAGGGATATGATTGTATAGGCCTTAAAAAGGGACCTTGTAAAGTTGTGGTAGCAAAAGGAGAAGCCTATGTAATAAAGGTATTAGTAATGTCAGAATTTATAAATACGCGTTAGGGTCCGAGCATATATATAAGTAAGCGAATATATATACAGCTTCTGGCCCGTTGTTATAATAACATATTACTGGACGACTTTCATACATGTAGCGTCCTGTATATTATATTTCAATATAAAAAGGACCCTTTATTTTATCACGCGTTT
Organism: Anisogramma anomala; assembly: GCA_038502455.1. NCBI lineage: Eukaryota > Fungi > Ascomycota > Sordariomycetes > Diaporthales > Gnomoniaceae > Anisogramma > Anisogramma anomala. Next base: position 24,082,271 of record JASMMZ010000004.1, on the reverse strand, counting down.
ATTTGATACCTTTTACTATAATAACGAAATTACGCATATACTTATAAGTAATCTTATACCTTATATTTAACCCCTTACGATCCTACGGAGCGCCTTTCCGTGATATAAGTCTTTTTAATGATGTAAATAGTATCCTCATTTCGAAAAAACCGCCCCTAACGCATCGCACGTTGTAATATATGTTTTTAAGTCTTTTCCAAGTGGTTTATGACCCTCATATGAATTTTACGCGTCCGTACCTATTTATTTCCCCCCTTTTACTTTTTTTTACCTTTACCCCCACATTACCTTTACCAGCCTTTCATAATCGTACGGGGTACAATTTTATATGGGTTATATTAGATTTCTTTCAACGGGAGCTAACGATGGAGTTTATATAAAGGGTGAGACTCGGGAATCTGATATACCTGTTATAGCTGTTAGGGTCTCAACGTTATGGAAAAAGTGTGTTCAAGTTACTATACAAGAAGATATTGTGTAGGCTTCTAGATTAAAATATTCTAGAATCTATATAGAGGACTTGATATATGATCAAGTGTATCCTCATATATATCTCGATCAAAGGTCGAGACTCCGTACTCGTTAATACTATGGTATATTAGGAAATACTAGTTCATATATACTAGTAAGTACTAGCCCAGGCAGTATCTCTGTGCTGAATCTCTATACTAATCAATACTAGTCTTTACACTAGTATATACTATTGCTTGTTAGCGATATTAATATGTCCGGTGAATTCGTTATCTTTTGTTGCTAAGAGATTTTATACATATTATTTATACCAATTACTAACTAGCTTTATAAGACCTGTTGTTAAGTTTACATAAAGTAATTATAATTGTTGTATATTTTAATATACCCCCTCAAGAGTTATTATTCGTTTTAAAATGAATAAGAAAAGACAATTAAAAACAAAAGGTAAAGGATAAAGTGAAAGAAATGTAGTGCGGAAAAAAAGAAAACCCGTAGGTGGAAAAATTAAAAAGACTTGTGTAGTCCAATTTGGACCAAAAAAAATTTTGGTTTCCCTTTTGTGAATATTCCAACGTTTACACCAAAACCACTCCATCATTTTATACTTGTAATACTATAAGGTAATTTGAAGCATGAAACTTTATAAACTATCAATTTAATTTTAACTCAAGTTAACTTAGCCAAGCCATTACATCCTTATTTCGTATTTTTTCCCTCATCAATAGCTTTGTTAACCTGTTGGCCAGTTATTTATCCGTAAAAACCTACCTAATTTATATAGTGCCACGCTCTACTTTATTATTTATGAATTGTTTTCAAGAGTTATATGTTAAGTATATTAATAATACTTAGGGTTCCTAAACAACTCAATAGCGTCCTTATAAATACAGTATATAGTAACGATAATATGAATACGTAGCTTTCTAAATAAGTTCCTTATCTAAAGGGTATTTTAAGTAACCCTAATTACTTTCACGTTTTTAGCATCTATAGAAAATACTTATACTTTAAATCCTCTTTTAAATACCTAGTTGAACAAACTATTGACGATTTGAACTGTATATCTATAGGTAAACTTTCCAGTAACCTTATTTCCTTTTAGTCGGGATTATACCAGCTGTTAATTTAAAGCCTTCAAATATATTTATGGTAATCTTGGCGAAAGTTTGCAATGTTCCAATAGGGATTTACTAATAGGTTTTCATCCCCTACTTGTAGTCTATTGTTATGATACTATGTAAAGTATTTCAAGGAATAAGTAATGAATGTAATGTTTCTATATAGAGAATTATAGAAAGAACGTAAAAACACTAATGTCAGGCAGTCGATATCTGGCTTAGTTTTACATATTGCATAGCTAAAAGCCCATACATTTAATTAATACCTCGTGGTTTGTAATATATTAACCTAATGTTCATATAATATGGCATGGATGAATAATCTGGAAGCAATAGGGATATAGGTCAAACGTCTGCTTAATTCCTTTACCTTACAGTTTAAAAACCCTTTGGATATACTTCTATGCCAAAATAATCGTATATGTATCTCTATTCCTCAAAAGATGTACCCCTAGGAAATGCTTCGTCTCTCCTAAGTCATTGTACTTAAATTTCTTTCCAATATATAACTAAATGATTTTAATCTTATTTGCATTAACTTCTATTGTTAGAAATTTATCAACGTAAGGATATATAATATATTACCGAATATCATTAATATATACCACGTTGTTAAAGATCAATATTTTATACTTAAAGATATTCAATCCTACCCTTAGCCTCTTTAACTATTATCTTAAAGCCTGTTTAAACCCGTAAAGTAAAGCGAGTAGTTAAAAGATTTGGTTAACTGTAGTATAAAACCCTATAATATTTTCATTTAAATACTTGAAAAAGAAGTCTTTAATAGTTTCCGGGATTTCCATTACACTAGCTTTTTCAATTCTCCGTTTATAAAAGCCGAGAAGATGTCGATTTGTTCGATATCCCATGTATAGGAAACAGTAAGCGTAACTGTAATCCTCCCTGTATAAGACTTTTCTATAGAAGCAAAGGTTTCAATATAATGAATACCGTACCTTTATTTAAACCTTTGTATTACAATCCTGACCTTATAAATTTCGATATAACTTTTAAAATCAGGCTTAACCTTTGTAACTTCTTTTATGGTTGGGGAATAGAGGTTAATATTACTTTTCATAGCTTTTAAGACTTCAAAGGACAGTAAGTTCCATATCTTACTATAGAAAGCCTTTTTCCAATGCTCAGAATATGGACCCTCTAAAGCTTCCTTTATAATTATCTATTTCTTTTGTTTGTTAACTGAAATTATAAAGTAGATCATATTTTTATCAATAACAGCATTTGCTGACAGAATTTCCGGTAGGCTGTTTGTTATTTGTTATGTTGTTCAACGAATACTCCTTTTTTACTTGGAGTTTGGAACTACAATCAGAGTGTTATAAGGGATACCAACCTAAATAGTTTTAATATATTTTTCCTTTACTATAAACTTACGAGGTCCTGTAATAATTCGTTTAAAAACCGTTAAGCTTAAAGTGTTAACGATCTTACTCTTTGAGTTCCTTAGCCGGTCTGGAAAATAAACCTTGAAAATATGCTAAAGCTTTGTGATATTAAAAAATATTACAAAAAAGAATTCCATTTTTTCCTGTTAAACCAGTCTTTTAACCCTTTACTCGTTTTAAAAAGGGTATATAGATGATAAAGACAAAGCGGGAAGTAAAGGCAAATTTAACGTTAGGTCTAAAACCCCTATGTCCCTTTACTTCATCATAAAGACTCTTATAGGGCGTGGTGTACTGGATCCTGCTCCTGTTTTTAGGCGTTAAGTTGGTTATAACCATAGCTATTTGGCATAGATAAGGCTACAAGAAATGTGGTACCTTTTCGACAACGGTTCAGATCTTTATCGTTTCCAAAATTCACTTTATTAAAGTGTTTGGAAATACCGTTCTGTTTAAAAGTATATGACGAAAAAAGCTTAAAGATAAAAGCGTAATTAAAAACCATATTACAAACTAAAGAGTTAATAAACTCGTTACCTCAATTGAAAATTGAATAATTTATAGTATACCTAATGCGTTTGATTATTTATTTTAATATATAGTAAACTGTTTTCAGTCCCTTACTAGGGTACGAAACAACTTTATTACAAACACTAAAGGTATACTTAACCTTAATAGTTATGAAGCTATGAAATTCGCCTCTTAAGCTTACAGTCTTTTCTAGGAAACTGTTCAGGGTCTATATATAACTTCATTTCTTTGAGATACCATATTAAACGCTTGGTCGCCATTGATTGTTTTTGGAAAGTTTATAGAAAACACAAATAAGGTCGAAACGCTTCTTTTCCTAGTTTTTTTTAGGGATGTCCAACAACTAAAATTATTCCTTTACTAACTTTGGATTGGTGTAACCAAACCTGATATGTTAGAAGGAAGTATCAAAGGACTTGGTAGGAGCTATAGCGATATAATTGTAATAAAACTGCTACGTGGCTTAAGTAATAGTATCGTTGTTAGTTATGGTAATAATAATTTCCTTAATCTGTAAGTAAACCAAAGATAAGTTTCGAACTCTAATTCTCAAGTTGTAAAGATTTAATAAGTTGATCAGGTTTATAATACACTTGACGTAATGAAAACCGTTGTAAAAAGTTAGGATATTATAACTGTAACCTTGTTTAATCTTGACTAATATCTGAACTATTCCTTTCCCAATAGTCTAACCAAAACCACCCCTTATTCGTAATCCAGTGTAGTTTTCGCCTTATATTTCGAGAATAAAACTCATTTCTCGTTATTAAAAAATGACAAGATAAACCTAAATTCTCTTTCATAAAGTCTTGAAACTAGAGTTTATCAATTGCAAAACAATATTGTAGTGTAAAGAAAAAAGGAAAATATGAAAATTTGACGTTAAGTTTTGATAAATTAACGTTAAAAGTAGGGCCTATATGGTGGCAATACCCGATTCTGGTATAGCTCCAAATCAGTCGCATTAACAAACTAACGTGAAAAGTAAATACTTGAATATTAAAAGTGAATACCTTAAAGCGAGTTCACCCATGTAAGATATAGTCTTTTATTAGCTCAAATTTTCCAGTATAAAGACCTTTAAACGGTTTTATGCAATAAACCTATCAAATTAAATATCTGATTACGCAATTAATAATAGGAACACCATAAAGTTATAATGCTATAAGTGGAAAATATCTTTTACTTTACCGTTATTAATTGTAATAACATCTAATGTTTCTTCCTTACTAATAGATTTACCTTTATTCGAAGGCTATAAATTGAGGTGTAATACCTAATAAGCTTATGCTATGTATCTACTGTAAAAGACTATAAGGCAATTTTTTGAAACTAACCAGTACGCTAGTTACGTTTAAAAAGTAGCTTGTTTTTCGGTTTTCTTTAAAGTATATAATTTAACGTTTTTTTTTTCTCATTAAAGCCGGTTTTTGTCTTGGAAGTCCGACTATAGTTTACGTAGTGACAAAAGGAAATCTTTTTTTAGTTTACTTTATATACGAATTATCCACACTAAAGTCTCAGGCTTAATATATATCAAAGATTTTAAGGAATAAATGATATATTGAACCTAAAAGCCTTCATAAATTATGTTCATTTTGATATTGACAAATGATATTACAAAAAAGCTAGGGCTAAATAGTGTAAGAGGCGTAAAAACGAAGTTTTTTAAATGGTTCTTGATAATAATCTGGCTTATTGCCTTGACATATACCAATTAACTTTAATGAGGTTTCACATGGGTCTTTAATACACACGATAATTGCTAAATGGTCTAAAATGATAGGAAAAGTAATTATATTATAGGTCCGGATTCGTATACATATATTTTTCAAAGTTTTTACATCACTATAATTGATAGACGTAAATAAGTTAATATAATCTATTCTAATCAAAATTATATTGATCCTTATCTTCATTATGACTTTCAAAATATTCAAATATGTATTAATAATAGCATAGGCTTTAATTACTATTAGCTATATTTTTGTATTTTAAAAGATCAACTTTTCAAAGTCTTTTAGCTATTTAAACTTAAGCTCTGATGATTTCCTCCTCTCCTTAGCGTTAAGAAGGGGTTTTTTTTTTTACTTCCCTTCTCCTCCCTTATTAGTGTAATAGTGCCTACCAATTTATGTAGTTAAGGCTTCATTAACTGGTCGCTTGAAAGGCGTTTTATGAAAACCAGTTGTCATTCTATCGTATAAATCGATAGTTGACTTGAGATTTTCCCTTTCAGGGTGGTTTAAGATATAGAAAGCCCTAGCTTTTGCCTCCTTATTAGCAAAATTATCAGTATTAACAACTCAAATTTCTTACTTAACTTTATCCCTACGAGTAATACGAGTTGATTTTTGCCTTTTCTTTAACAAGGTGTTAGAGTCCAAAGCCCCTGAGATAATGGTAGTAGCCTTAAAGCGTAGGATACAAAGGGATACGGATTGAACCAGAGAAGTAAAAGAACCTTTAGGTTCAAAGGGTCTGGAAATCATAAAAGTCCTCTAGTAAAAAATACCATTATTATTAATACTACCGTAAGACAGCTCTAATGGCGGAAATAAGCCACGTTTTAAGGATATTAATAAGGTATTTTTAAAGGTATCAAATGGTTCAAGGGAAGTGGATATTTAGATTTATATATAAAGAAATAAACTAATTCAGTAATATGAAACAGTAGGTCACAATCGTATGTATAACGTATTCAAGGTACAATGCAAAAAGATATTGTATAGGCTTGTATATTCAAGTATTTTGAAACCTAAATACAGGACATGATATATAATTAAGTGTATCCTTATAGCGATTTCCATTAAAGTTCTAAATTCTTAATTACTAGTATATACTAGTAAGTACTAGTTCCTCTGTGCTAGTAAATACTAGCTTAGGTAGCATCTCGGTACTAATTCTTCATACTAGTTAATACTAGTACTTGCATTAGTAAATACTAGTACCTGTTAGAGTTATCTACATCTCTGGTAAATTCTTCATTCTTTGGTGTTAATAGGTTCTATACTTGTCGTTTGAACCAAGTAATAACTATCTCTGCTAGTCCTGTTATTAAGTATATGTTAAGTGACCATACCTATTGTATATTTCAACAAAGTATAATTTTAGGACTAAGAGGTAATCGATAATAGTAACTAAGCGTTAAATCGGGTGAATCCATATCTATATAAACGCCACAAGATCTTGAGCTAATTACCGTATCGTGGTCGTTATGAAGGCGCCTTTTTGGCGCCTAATCGCTTTTTGGCGGCTTTTTTTGCGTCGTTGTTAAAGCGGTTAAAGGCGGTGCGTTGTAAGCCGCAGAAGCGGCGTCAATGGGTCGATAAGGCATTATTACCATTAAGGGGGAGGGTATTAATAGGGACAAAGATAACGGCTTAAGTAACGGCAGTAAAACGGGTTCTATCGTTAATAGTCCCGTTCTTATCGTTACTTTCTCCGCCCTTTTTTCCTTTTTCGCTGTCGGGTTTACCTTTGTTTTCAATTCGTTTCCGAGTCCTACTCCTGTCAATGGGTAGGGATGTGTTTGTAAAGCTGTAATCGTAAAGGTTTTAATAATGGCGGTGGTAAAATTATTAGATAAATAAAACCAATAGCCGGATAATATATATTGGATAGCCCGACAGACCTTAAACGTAAGTATTGTTAATGGATGTAAACCGAATTCATTATCGGCGTGCGGAAAACGCGGTTTATATAGGTTAAAACATTAATTTCTCTTTACTATCGAAAACAAATTCGTAAAATGTATAAATACCCGGAAATTCAAGGGTTTTATAAAGACTTTATATATATAAGTCTTGCGATCCTATATATTCAGGGGCTTTCTGAAAAGTTATAGTTACAATTTCCACATTTTTCAAAAAGCTGAATAGTAAATTAAATAAAAAACGTTTCGTTTTTCGTTATATTGAAGGTTCAATCCTTGAATATCTCATAACCGGAAACGCCGATAATAAAATATAGATCCTTACGCCTATATTTTATAGTTAAAAAGCGGTATAATAGGAGTTATAAAAGTAATAGTAAAAACGGGGAAGATTTTAGATATCTAGATTTATAATGCTTTGTAACAGTATTAATTCCTTACGTAAAACCTTATCTTTTATATTAAAGGGAGAGATTCCCTTCGTTTGAATTCTATCATTCACGTTTTACCATTTTTAAACGAATTTTAAGGTAGGATTTAACTGTATTAGCAAAATGTTCATTATAACCATTGAAATGTATAAAAAACATAATACCAATATTTATTAACTTATCCGTAGCTTCATTTTGGTTAATATTTATATAACCTAAATATTATTTTATTATAACATAGTTAAAATAGAATTCGATTATTACATGTAATTCTCTAAACCATTATTAGCACAAAGTAACCAGTTCTATTGAAGCCCTATATTATTAATATATTATCAATATATACCGTGAGTTTCTCTATATTAATACAGACAACTATTTTAAAATTAGATGACCCGCTGATAAGCTTTACGTCGAAAATATATATAGTTGGGTAAAACCCTCTAAAACCCTCTGATATTATGCAATCGTTACTGTGAATTACTTATTTTTATCCGAAGTATTTTTATTTATTGATCAATAATTAGAAATATTTGGTAAATGTTATGATGTAATTTCTATTAAGGTAAACATATTATTTTCAAACGTTATATCAGCGTTATTGTTTGTTAACTCACTTGAAATATAGTTGAATATCTTAACGAAATATTGAATGGTTAGTAAAATTAGTCGTTAAAAGTTGGAAATTTTTCGTTAATTGTAAGTAATTGTGGTTGGGGTTTCTTTGCCAATCTTTGTCATCGTAAGTAAAGGAGGTTTTTGAAATCGGTAAGAAAGATATAAACCATTAGTAATTTTTGAAGCCGGTTAGAGCGTCAGAAACCTTTATAGTGTAAAGGGTTACTTGGTTATTACCTGGTAAAACGGCCGGGATTTAAAAAGAAGTGGGAGGTTGTAAAGCGGCAGCCGCCTCCGTAATCCGCTATATAAGAGGGTGTCGGACATCGAGGATTTTGATATAATAGGCGTAGCAGAGATGCTATTATCTAAGGGAGACTTTATTAGATAATATATTAAAGTTTCTAAAAGCGGCGACATTGGGTAAAGTCATGTATATAAAAAGGAGACCACTCTTACTCTAGCAATTAATTGAATAGTAATCTGGTCCTGAAAGCCGTTTTACCCATACCGATAATATTAATTTTTAACCTAATAAATAAATATAAGTACGGTTGTAACAATGATAAAGATATATAAAAGGTATAGTGGAAGCCCGTATTTCGTATTTAAAAGTCCCTTATAATACCGAGCGACTCTTGATGCCTTCACTCTGCGTTTTTCAATGTAAACCCTTTCTAATATGATTTTATCAAATTAAAGCCCGAATGTATATATTAGAATTCGGTATTCAGAAACGGATTCATAATAAATTAACCGCCCCTGTGTCGGTGATAATGTATGAGTTGCCTTGTTTCGAAAGGCTAGACAAGCCTTATCATCAATTATATCTAAATTCTAGTTAATTATAAACTTTTTCAATTATATTACAATTAATATGCTTGTATCCGAATATGGGATATTAGTAGTGCAATGGGTCGTCCTATTCTTCCTACCATTAAGGCACATTTGAATTCTTATATTTTCGGTATAAATCTAACGTAATTTCTAACTTATTGCTTGAAATATTTAAGGTACGGCTTATCGATCGCCTAAATATGAGCTCTGTGTTAATGAATAATGAAGTTAAACTTTGTGGTACAAATATTCTGATATTGACTAACATGAGTTGTTTTAAAAACAGCCATTTTGAAAATCCTTTTTCTGTATATAAAGTGACTAATCAATTCATTTTCGCAAAGTCACTTTTAATATTACGGTTGTTATCCAACCCAGCTAAATGATATGTATAGCTATTGAATAAATCGCTCTCTCTGAATAAAAATTTTTCATGTTTCCCGCTTGAAATATTTACGATTTTAATACTTTAATCGATGAAACTACCCTATATGTAGTATAATTCTATAATTCTGTAATTGAAGCGATGTATCTCGCAAAATATACTCGTTAACAAACCATTAATAAATGTAATGATAACGCCTACTCTGAGGTAAATTAAAGGTGAGTTATATAGGGTTTTACATATGTTGCAGGTATTTGTAACATTTCTTTTATAGTTACGCAACCTGTGGCAATACCCATTAGAGATTATCAAGTGTTTTAGTGCTATTGAATCCTTACAAAAATCTAATATTATACTTGTAATTGGTATTTAATTCTAATTAGATTCTTCAACTCTTAGTGTAGTTAATGCATCTATATGTACACATTTTCCTATCAAAGCATTTGTTAAAAATCAATCAGGCGCTCCTTTTCTGGATGAAATTACATATCTAGTTTGAAGATTCGGGGTTCTAAAATCGAAAAACTTATAAATGAAAGCGGGTTTTGTTAAACCTTCTAAGAGGTCACGCTACTAAAATTCCTAATTTAGCATTAAAACAACTAAACATATGCCTAAAAGACCACATAAGGTATACATATTGATATAATAAATACCACACAATTTATTTAATTGGAACGAATTTGAGAGTGATATCCTACCATTTCAAATAATATAGATCCGATTGAAATCTATTTGGATCAGATAATAAAAATTTTTATTGGTAGGGCTTTAGACGTTGCAACGTTGTCGATTCGACTGGTCGCAGTAATATTAGTATTGCGTGGTCAAGTGGTAGATGTTTTCTTCTAGGGTTGGCAGACCGCTAGCCGGTCTGCACTATAATTTGTATAACCAATTGCTTGGCCCATACCTTAGTGTAAAGTGTGGCTTACTGTACTCGACTTACACCCAATTCAATGAGCTCATACAAAATAATACACTTAACTTGCAGTTAGTATAGTTAACTTTAATGTAAGTAAAGTTGACCTTCTTTACTATAGGTAATACTATTTTAATACTGACGGCTTTTAAGTTTGTGCGTGTACGCCAGTGTGCTTAACCAATCTTTTTCGGTAAGCGTTAAAATGCAACCTTGTTAACTGGTTATACCCCTGTCAATTTCAATTAACTTTCGTATTTAATTCCACCCAATTACGTGCAAATTAACCTTAATTGCCGTCAATTACCCTACAACTTCGAGGTCCGCCTTTATCGACTCTTATAAAAAGTTTTTTCGCTATATTCATTTGAAAACCTTTATTTTAGCCGTGCTAATCAAACAAGTTGCTATCGTTAATTCTCTGGCAGTCTTCCTGTTTATTAACACATCCCTAACTGTCTCTACGTAACTAAGGCTTACCGGGCGGCTTATTAACATAGCCCTCGATACGTATAGTTAGCTTATAACTATCTATAAACCGTTTCATTGACTTATTTGGCGATGCTTTCGTTATGGTATTAGTGAAATTGTCTTTACCGTTAATCCATCGAAACTCCTTAATCTACCTTTTTTTCATATACTTTACGGAGTACCATTATGTCGATCATTCGGCGTAATTCGCTAGTAGTTCTGAGCTTTAAAAGGTATTCAAATAGACTTTTCGAGTTGGTAAAAATTACCACCGAGATAAAAGGAATATTTAGTTACCTGGTGATAAGGTTAATGATTTTTTACGATGCCATGCCTATGTTAAAGCTTGCCATTATGGCGTAAACCTCCGAAGCTAATACGTTTAGTGTAATCCTTTTGTCTTTGATAAAGGTTTACTGAATTGGGTTACCGATAATATTAAATTAGTCTTCCCGCACATTTTCGTTAAAGAATGTTATTAAAAAGCCGATCTGTAAAGATAGTTCGGTATTATTTGTCAAAGATCTATCTGTGAGGATTATTATTCTAGCTTTTGACAAGTCGATTAAAACTATATTAATCCTTAGTCCAGGTTTCGCATTTACTATTCGAGCCTTTTGTTTAGCCAGTTAAAGTCTTTATATGTTATATTTTTTGCTTATGCCGTAGTAGATAGGTTGTAGAATACCGCTTATTTGTACAAGGTAGTAATATAACTGCCACGAATACCTTGTTTCAGCCACCGTTAGTTTTTAGCTACGTTAGTCTTCTTAATCATATCCAAGTTAATGTTTTGGTCCTTTTGGCTAAAACTAAATCTAGTATGAATACCAAGTATACTAATTGACAATTAGTTAAAGTTAAGTTAAATACCTTTCGCCAACATCGTTACCGGCTTGTAATTACAAAAATTGGAATCCATAATTGCCTATTATTCTAATACCATAAAACCAGCCGTTACGACAAAAAGAGTATCGTTAGTTTACATACCTATTAGGCCAAAATCCTTTTTTTACATTACTAGTAAATACGGGTTGTATATTAAACACTTCATATTAAGTTACAACTTAAAGTACAACTAATAGGTTGAAAATTAATAGACGCCTATTTGATCTAGTCCATATAGTTGTTTAATATATTGTATTACCGTTGTAAAGGGGTAAGTAACACATAACCTTTGTAATAATTTCAATAATATAATCCGCTATAGATCCGTTGCTAACTACGTATATATTGGTATTATATCACAATCATTAAGCGTAAACTTGCATTTAGTTTTGGTTAGTAAACTTACTATTAAGACAACTATTAAACGTTGACTGATTTTTTTAAATCGTTGGCAATTACGTAAGGATTTATGTTTTGCCTTTATTGCTGTATCTTTAAGCTGTTAGATATGAGTTTTTATATGATCGCCCCGTGGTTTTATTTTTAACCTCGTAAATGATCTTCGACTAAAAAATCGTAATATTCGGGTCTTGGAGGTTGAATTCGGCCTTCGGCATAAATTATACGACCCCTTGAATAAGTAGGCCATTAATATCGACCCTATCGTTTTTCTAAAAAGGTTTGTCGAAAGTCTTAATAATCCCTTGTACTCGGAACTTTAGTACCAAGTTTTTGTTAATCTTTTCTTTTCTGTTTATCCAAGAAATATTATAGATACGGTCCGGTATATATTACTCTTTTTTAAAGTTTTTCTTTTTTTAGGGTTGTTCGCATCGACGGCGTTTTATTAGCTTATCGATAATGGGTTAAGAAGTTTGTGTTTACTCGACTGCTTAGCTTAAGAGTCCTTATCGTTAGTAACTTTGATACAAAGCTTAATTTAGGTGGTTTGGAAAAGTATAAAAACGTTAATAGCTTTAACAACTACTTCGAAGTTTACGATACTTAAGATTTTATATGAGCCCTTTTATTTACCTAGCTCCCGTTACACGAGGACTTTACTTTGTAAAGGTAAAGCAAATAAATCGATTATTATAGCACCGTTCCTGGTTTTGAAGGCGTTATTAATCTGGTAACATGCTGATTCCTTTCGTAATTCCTTTAAAGATTTACCTTAAGTCGTAGCACGCTTTTAAATACTTACTAATAGCGGAGATTTACTCGTTAAACGTGGGTATGCTTTAAATACCAGTAGCGTTAGTACTAGGTCGTTAGGGTTACAGTGCTGTTTAAGCTCTTTACCGTTATTTGAAAACGTGTCTCTGGATCCGTAAAGCATTTAATTTCCAACGTAAGGATATTATACGCTCGGTGGAGTAAATCGTGTGCCCTTTTAATCTTTATAATGCTTTAGTAGTCTTTTACAGGCACCTGTTTACACTAGATACCTATTATTTTAGCGTTTTCCTGAAACTCCGCCGTCGCAAAATTGGTACTAGCATTGTAAACGACAACGTTAAGTGGACCCAGGTACGTGTCAATTTACAATATTCTTAGTGTTTCCCACGTATCATTGACCTGAATAGACTTCAAAAACTTGGTTAAATATATTTAATAGCTTTTCATAAGTGAAGGCGTTGCCTTTTCCCCAGAAAAATCCTGTGTTGAATTTCAATCAGTTGAACTTCTGGGATTTTACATCAATATTTTCGGCCTCTCAACCATAAAAAAAACTAAACGTTTTCGGAATCTTTCGTTCTTTTGTAATTTCAGGGCACTCGAAATTTATTTGGGAGAATCAGAAATTTTATGATTAATAATACTATTGGTAGGCCTTAGATCATTACAACGTTGTTGATTCGAATGGGCTTCGAAGTAACAGGTGTATTATATTGGTTAAGTGGTTGATGTATTGTTCTAGGTTTTGCAAACCGCTAGCCGGTCTGCACTGTAATTTGTATGGCCCATTGCTTGGCCCATGCCTTAGAGTGAAGTGCAACGTACTGTACTCGACTTACAGACAATGCGATAAGTCTCCAAAAAGCAATACACTCAACTTACAGTTCAGTATAGTTAACTTTACTGTAATTAAAGTTAATCTACACTGCATGCAATATTTTTTTAATACTGGCAGCTTTTTAATTTGTACGTGTACGCCAGTATAGCTAACTAATCTTTTTCTGGTTACCACTGAATTGCTTCGTTTACTAGCTAGACCCCTATTAATTCCAGTTGACTTCCATATTGAATTGCACCTGATTGCATATAAATTGGCCCAATTGACCCTATTTGACCTCAATTTCTCCGTCGCTCCGAGGTCTGAATTCATTAACTCCTACAAAAAGTTCTTTTCCCCACACACCTTTACAGGCCTCCACTTTTACTGTATTATTTAAGCAGATCATTATCATTCATTCTTTGGCAGTTTTTTATTCTGTTAACACACTTCTATTTACCGTCACGTGATCCTATATTTTCGGGCGGTCTATTAAAGTAGCCTTTGATTCGTATAATCAGCTTAGTACTCCTTATAGGTCTTTCTAGAGCCTTGTGGAACAATGCCTTTGTTATAACATCAGCGGTGTTATGTTTGCCATCGATCCATCGGAACTTTTCAATTTCCCTCCCCTCGTAGGCTTCATGGAGTGCCATTACGTTGATTATCAAGCGTTTTTCACTGGTGGTTCCGAGTTTTAAAGGTATTTGAAGAGGCTTTTTAAGTTGGTATAAATCACCACCAGAATAGGAGGAATCTTTAGCTGTCTGGTGATAATGTTAATAGTTTCTCATAGTACTATACCTACTTTAAAGCCCATTATTATGCTGTAGACCTTTAAAGTCAGCACGCTTCGTGTAATCCTTTTACACTTAACGGAGGTTTTGTATATCAGGTTGGCCATAATATTAAATGGTCTTTCTTCCTATCTGTATAAATAAAGGTTATTGAAAAGACGATCTGTAAAGATAAGTCGGTATTATTTGTAAAGACCTATCCGTAAAAATATCAACTTGGCCCTTAAAAGATCGATTGGGACTATATTGATTCCTCGGTCAAAGTTCCTCATCTGTCACTCGAGCCTTTTGTTTAGCAGGTGAAAATTCTTATCCATTTTCTTTTATATTTGTGCCGCGATAAATAGGTCGTTAAAGGCATCCGATTGGAACAAGGTAACAATATATCTGTCTCTAGCATGCTGTTCTAAGTACCGTTGAGCCTTAGCTTTGGTAATCTTGTTAATTACAGTCAAAATAGCATTTTGACCCTTTTATCGAAAGCTAAGGCCGGTATTAATAACAAGCATGCGGATTAACGATCCATTGAAATCAAGTTGGCTGCCTTCCGTCAACGTTGTTACCGGCTTATAATTCCAGAACTTAAAGTACTTAATCACTTATTGTTTTAGTGCTACAAATCCAGCTATTACGATGAAAAAGACATCGTTAATTTGCATGCCCACCACGCTAATGTCCCTCTCTTACGTTACCAACAAATACGGATCTTATATTAAATACTTTATTACCAACCGTGATTTAAAGTACGATTGGTAGGTTAGGAAGAAGTGAACGCCTGCTATAACCAATCTATATATTGGCTTAATACAACGTATTATCGAGCCTAAAAGGTAGATAACACAGAGTTCCTGTGGCAGTTTTAGCAATACGATCCGTTGTAAATCTATTAATAGTTACATGTAGGCTTACTTTATATCATGGCCATTAAGCTTAAATTTGACTTTAGTTTTAATTAGTAAACTTGCTACTCAAGTAACTACAAAACGCTAACTAATCTTTTAAATCGTTGACGACTGCGTAATAATCTAGTCTTTGCCTTCATCACCGTATATTTAAGCGATTGAACGTGATTTTTCATACAGCCGCCCCGTGGTCTTGCTTTTGACTTCGTAGATAATCCTCGACTTGAAAATCGTAACGTTTAAGTTTTAAAAGTTAAAATCAGTTTTCGGCACAAATTGTACAACCCCTTGAGTTAATAGCCTGTTAATCTGAACCTTGTCTCTTTTCTGAAATGGTTTTCCAGAATTTTTAATAATCTTTTACACTTAAAGCTTTAGTACTAAGTTTTTGTTTTCTTTTTTTTCTTACTTACCTAAGTAGTATTGTAAATGCATCTCGATGTGTATTCCTCCTTTTTAACATTCCTTTTTTTTCGGGTGTTGTCCGCATCAGCGGCGTTTTATTGTCCTATCGATAATAGGTAAAGGGGGTTCGTGTTGGCTCAGTTGTTTGGCTTAAGGGGCTTTAAGGTCTTCATATTCTGTAGCCCTAATGTAAGGCTTAACCTGGATAATTCGGAAGTGTAAGGGACCATTAACAGTTTCAACAATCACTTCAGAGTTCGTAATAATTAATATCTTATATAATCCCTCACATTTGCCCGGCACCCGCTATATATAGACTTCACTTTGTAACGGTAAAGAAAATACGTCGATTATTAAAGGGCCATTTCTAGTGTTCAGTGCGTTATTAATCTGGAAGCGTGCTAATTCTATTCGAAATTTCCTTAAGATGTTGCTATAAGCCTTAACAGGTTTCTAAGTAATTGCTGGGGGCGTAGATTTACTCGTTAGTTATAGATACTCTCCAAATATTAGAAGCGTTGGCACTAAGTTGTCAGGGCCTACAGTATCTTTTAGGCGTGCCTTCGAATCCATAAAGCTTTTAATTTCCAACGTAAGGATATTATGCACTCGACGAAGTAGGGCGTATACCTTTTTAACCTTCTCAATGCTCTAATAGGCTTTCACAGGTACCTGTTTACACTAGATATCTATTATCTTAATATCTTTTCAAAATTCCACCGCGGCAAAGTTGGTACCGGTATCGTGAACGCCGACTTGAGGTGGGCCCAGGTACATGTCAATTTATAGCATTATTAACGTTTTTTACGTATTCTTTTCCAAAAAGGACTTTAAAAATTTAGCTCTGTGAAAAGAGGTTACGAAATCAACAACATAAAGAATAGGCTTATTGTTTACGTAAAATATATTGATAAATATTTTACAGTTGAAATATTTATTATTTTATAATGTAAATTAAATTTCCAGGGGGCTTGGGTATGCGTTTGGCAATGGTGACAAAGTCTTTTAATAGATTTTAGGGCAGAATATTTCACATCGTTATGCCCTGCGGATTCTATAACTTTATACAACCTATTTACAGCTGAGTGATTGAAATGCCGGTGTAGTTAGCGCATTTACAGCTCTGTTAGGCTCAACACCACTGTTTTCAGGCTTTAAAGATAAAACTATAGGTACCCCTACTTAAGGTTGAGTAAAAACATCTGGTCGTTTTTAACCAATTCGTCTGTATTAATGTCGAAGTTAACGCCAACAGTCTTTATATTCTCTAAGTAAATAAGGAAAGGGGTAGCGGACTTAAGGATGAAAAACGTAATTCCTCATACAATTGACTAAATTACCGTTATCCCTAATAACAATAGTTGTTCTTCTGGGCTACAACCAACTTTGGCTTTGCCAACATCGTAACGATTGATTTCAGTGGCTATATTGTTTTCCCTTCGCAGTGCCACGAACTGCGAATATCCTCCTGTTAAGTACCTTTCTGTTTCTGTGTCTAATATAATACCTTAAAACGTGTGGTCTGTGTAACGATTACAAAGATTAAAGATATATAAGGGGTCCAGGGTTTGGTTAGGGTAAAGTTAAGGATTTTTATTACCTAAACGGTATAGGAAAGCTTGGTCAGCTAGTTGCTGGACCGCGTAAGAAGTAGTATCTTTATACCACTTAATCTGCATGGGGGCATTTCTATTAATTGGCTTGTCACCCTTAAAGTCTGCGATTTAATTTAAGTGGTCCTATTTAAAAGTAGTAAGTTACTGGATGCAATACATTACCCCTCTATTCTTTCGCTCAGTAGGTAGATGCCGAGTTAACCAGAAACTAATCTTGCTACGGATCTAACATTTCTTACTACTATTACAACGATAATGCTTACGGTTAATAGCTTCGCTTAAATCTTGGCCTTATTGGCGCCAGCGTGGCTGTTGCCTTTAGTTTAGATCCGAGGTCGATAGGCTAGACCTTAGGCGTTATAGGCTTCCATACTTGCGATCGACGTAATTAATTACCATAAGATCTTCCTTATCCTCGTTGGAAAAATTGGTAGCTTTGGAATATATACCAGTCAAACCGGAAACTCAAGTAGTTACGGTTGTTGGAGAGGAACGTAATTGGCTGAAAAACCCTTCGCAAGTAGTATCTAGATATTATAGGACGTATTTAAATTTATTGTAACCCGTAACTACTTGTCGGACCTGCTGACTTAAGGTACCTTCACCAATTCTTGCGTTCCCTATTACTTATTGGTAAAGTATTAACCTGTTAAGTATCTGGTTGAGAAGGTCCATTTTCACTTTCCAACTTTTTCTTATAATCCAACATATAGGACTACTCAATAATATTCTAGTAGGTGAAGTATTGGGTAAGATTGATATCGTTTTCGAAGTAGCTCTTTATGCCATTATAAATTTCGCGGAGAGAGGAACTGTTTTCCAGGTACCGGAGCAAGTAATTCTCGGCTTAGCCGGTAAGGATTCTAGGGAACAGCGAGTGAAAACATAGTAATTGAACAATTATTTAACAGTAAATGTTAAAAAATGAGCTTAATTTAACGTCGAGAGGATTGAATGGCTTACCTTCATACTTTTCTCGTCTTTTTGAAATCTTAATAAACGAGGTGATTGCCGTATATTCTGTATTCACCATGAGAACATGTCGAGGTAAAAGGGTAATATACTAATTATAAAGACCTTTTATATCTTTTAGCTGGGGAAAAGGTTGTGTTTATTGGAATTAGCAGGCCAGATAGTAACTTTTGGCTAAGTTTGGAGGGAAAAAGCTATTAGTCGTGTCCACCGTAGGCTCGCACGTGAAGTCGGTTCTTCCTTGATTTGGCTTCTAAAACTAGACGTGCTGAAAATCTTAGGGAAAATAGGCTTGAGGATTTCCGTTATAGGGGACTTGGCGATAATTCTCTTGGTGTTAAAAGGTTCGTCGAGGTTCCTATTTAATTAATTAATGTAAAGCGTCAACATTAATACCTTTGGCTGTGTGGGCGGCCGCTACTTCACGTGCTTTGCCGCCGCTAAGGGCGTACTCCGCGCTATTACATAAAGGTACCGGACTGCTGAGAAAGTTAACAGGTTCTTTATCGCCAACACGTGAAAAGGTTTAACTTAACTAAGGATAAAGAGGAAGTCCTCTAAAACATATATAGGGTCGTTGTGGTTCCTTAACGTCTTTTCCCTTAGGGTGTGGCTTTTAAAGGCGTCTTAAAGCTAAACCAGGTCAAAGAGTTTTTACGTTAGCTTTATAGTGCCTTGTGGTAACATATAAACTCCTTATCGCTTAAGCTCTACTTTAACCCTTAACTTGACCCTTTTTAAAACTGAAATCCATATGTTAATAATTCAGTCGCCAAAAAGGTTTCGGAAGTTGTTAAAAGCGTGGTTAAAATCTTTAATATTGCTATGCTTAACGATATAATAGCTGATAAAGTTGATAAGGTGTTTTTCTGTTGATTTTTCATCGATATTTAATGCTCAAAGGTTTTCGTCGTAAAAATTGGTAAAAGCAGTTCCGAGGGCGTTAATTTCCTTTTGGATCTTTAGGGTAGGTACTATTTCGAGGTTTAGGGCGATATAAGACTTGTTGAATGAGGGACTTGATTATCTGAGGCGTAAAGTCGTATGGAAACTTAGCGACTTGGCGTTAGGTCGCGTAGCGTGGTTTTTTTGGCGCGAATTTACGATTATTGGTATTTTCGATTTAAGCAGCGAACTTAAATTTTAAGTTAGTGTAAGGAGAAAAAAAAAAGAGTAAAGTAAGGCAAAGGTTTGGTGTAAAAGGCAAGGTCGAAGGTCGTTTGTTATTGAAGGTTATAAGTCAAGGGAAAAGGTTATTTGTTGTTATAGGCCGCGTAACTTAGTTGTTTTTCTTACAGTAGTAGTACCAGTAGTAGTATTAACTTAGCAATTTGCCAAATTGCCGAAATTTGAGACTTCTAACAATGAATCTCAACGTTTTTCTTTAAGAAGGGCATGATTAAAATTTCTTGGTGTTTTTAATAGCGATACTGTCGTTAACTTTCAGATTGCCGTTGTGAGACTGACATAGCCCAAAAGTCTTTTTTGTTTTCCTGCCATTGTGAGACCAATACAATACTAATAGAGGTTTTTCAAAGAATCTTTCTTCTACCCTAGCCGCCATAGCCGTAGAGCGTAACCAGAAAGTAACTTCTTCTTTTACTTAGCTAATTTTTGCTTAACCTAATAATTACTAATTAGTATTGATAGGCCTTAGATTGTTACAACGTTGTCGATTCGATTAGTCTTCGAAATAATAGGTTAATTTCATTGGTCAAGTGGTGGATGTATTGTTCTAGGTTTGGCAGACCGCTAGCCAATCTGTACAGTAATTTGTATGACACATTGCTTGGTCCGTTCCCTAGAGTGAAGTATAGCGTACTTCACTCGACCTACACCCAATGCGGTAATTCTCCACAAAGAAATGCACTCAACTTGCAGTTCAGTATAGTCAACTTTACTATAAGTAAAGTTGACCTACTGCACTGCATGTAATACTATTCCAACAAATACCCTATTACGCATAATTGTTAAGTCTACTTCAGGAACCTTGAAAAGATTTACTAGCATAAGGTAAAAAATAAGGACAGCTTGCAATAAGTAAACATAAAAAGTGATTACGTTATACGTAGTTTAAAGTTATCGATCCTACGCTTGAGTAAAAGGAGTCATTTAAGACTATAGAAGCATATATTTCTAAACAACTTGAATTGCATTACGTTAAACAAAAAAAACTTGCTTTTGTTATTCAAAGAATACTGATCAAGGTCATATATCTTTACCATGAAAAAGCTATTTTCAATCACGAAAACAACTCATTTTAACCACTGTTATCGAATCTATTATGTTTGCAAATCGCCGTTTGACTCTGGAAAAAGTTAACTATAGCTTCTCAGAAGATAAAATCGCTTGTATTATATAGGAATGTAAATAGTATCCTCTAACATTAGTTTAAAATCCTCTGCCCACTATTTTCCTTACAGATTATCAGGTAATGAGAAGTATTATGAACCAAATTTTATTGGATATAATATTTATAGATAGGTTAAATGATCGGCTTATCAATATATCTATTAACCAAAATTTATACTCTTTAAATGTGGTTAAGTTGCTAGGACACCTTAATCTAGTACTAAATGCAGTTGATCGCCTGCTTTTGAAGGATGACGAGCAACCTTATTAGTTGGATAATATACCGGTATTTTGGAATAGTATTGCATGCAGTGCAGTAGATCAACTTTATTTACAGTAAAGTTGACCGTATTACGAGTGTATTGCTTTGTGCGGACTTACCGCGTTGGGTGTAAGTCGAGTGTAGTACGCTTCACTTCACACTAGGGCACAGGCCAAGCAGTTGACCATACAAATTACTGTGCAGACCGGCTAGCGGTCTGGAAAACTTAGAACAATACATCTACCACTTGACTAATATAATACTACTGTTACTTCGACCAATCAAATCAATGACGTTACAACGATATAAGGCCTGCCAACACTAATCAGTGCTTATTTGTTTAAGTATTATTAGTCAAGTAGAAGAAAAAGCTACTTTCCGGCTGTTACGTTCTGAGTTATCGTTAGGGTAGAGGAAATATTCTTGCGAAAGGCCTCTATAAGTATTGCGTTAGTTCACAAAAGCAGTAAAAAAAAAGATTTTTGAGCTACGTCAGTTCATAATGGCAATTTGAAAGTAAGCGACGGTATCGTTGCTTAAAACACCAAGAAATCTTCATTAATATTTCTTAAAGACGTTGAGATTAATTATTAAAAACCTTTAAGTTCGGAAAATAGGTAAACGGTTAGGTTATTACTACTGCAAGTGTTACTTTTGCAAGAAAAACGACGAATTCCCTACGCCAAATAACTATAACAAGCAATATTCGCTCTTTTCCAATAACAAACGACCTTCGACCTTGATTTTTACACCAAACTTTTACCCTACTTTACTCTTTTTACTTCTCACACCATGTCAATCGTCAAATTCACTATTATAAGCGAAAAAATCAAGTCACGCTAAGAAAGCCACATCGTGCGACCTTACACCAAGTCGCCAAGTAACCAAATTCCTATGCAACTTTACGCTAAAAACACCAAGTCTCTATGCCTAAAATCACTAAATCCTTACACCAAAGATTACCAAGTCCCTTTCCCTACAGGTCCTACACGTTTTACACAAGTCCAAACATTAAGATAACTACTATAAGCCCTTACTTTTAGGCTATTACCGACCTTACTTGAAAAAAAGTAATCAAAAACCTCAAAACAGCTTTCACCAAGCATTATAATTACGACCTTTGGGGAGATGACATAGACCAATATTTAACCAAAAAGAAATTAACCAACTTTGTCAGTTACTTTATCTTAAAATGGGATAACGATAAGAACTCTAAAGACGTATTTTTAAAGTTCCGTAAATTTTTCAGCAACTGGATAATTAACATGGTAAAGGTAACCTAAAAGACCAATAAGTCCAAATTAAAGGCTAAACTTAAACGCCGACAAATATTCGTGTCAAAGAAAAACGCTATTAGGTTGGCAAAAATACTCTTCGAATTGGTATAACTTAAAGAATACCTTTAAGATCCGCGACTTAAAAAAATAGCGTTATTAACGAACCTTAATAACTATATACACCTTCTAAGGGACCTAATATTTACTTTCAGCTAAGTTAAGCCTTATTACGCGTTAACGATAAGGAACCTGTTAACCTGCCTAACAGATTAACACCCCCACGTGACAACGCGAAGTACGCCTTTAACGGTAGCAAAGAGCGTGAAGTGAAGGCCGCTAACGCGGCCAAAGATATTAACGTTGACGCTTTACACCAGTTAATTAAGCAAGATCATTAGGCCTCCCAAAACCTTTAAGTACTCATCGCCCCTTAGCAATTCGATCGCTAAACCCCTTAAAAACCTTCTCCCTTTAGATTTGCTTACACAATAAAGCCTACCACAGGTCTTACCATAGGACTTTACCTCTCGGGCTAAGCGATTAGCAATTACCTCTTACCACGTACCTCGGAGATTCCACGGCTTAAATCACCAGAAAACACCATTTAAAACTGGGATAACTATTACGACTTTCCCTAAAAAAAACTATCAAAATGGTTAACATTGATTATAAGCTACTCACATACTTCGCCAAAATCTAAAACAACGTAAAAAACGTATAATGAAAAGATTTATAACATCCTTGAAATTAAGATAATGCTCTTTTTAAATATTTACAAGTAAATAGAGGTTTCTTTTTCAAGTTTTTACTTATTATTCCCCGGAATCCTTATAAGGCACGCTAAGGACTACTACTTAACCTTCTTTATTAAAGTTACCACTTTCTACGATATTTACAATTACGTGAAAACCTACTTAGAATACGATATCCATCTCGCCTAATACTATACAAACTAGGCTACTATAAGGTGAATTACAATAATAGTAAATAAGAAAAAGAAGGAAACTTCAATGAATATCCTTAACCAGATGCTTGATAAGCTGAGGTTATACAAAAGAGCAATAGAGACGGTCTACGCTGGCAAAGCTACACTTCTCAAACAGGTATGGGTAGCGGTCACGGGTGTTAACGAGTTTAAATACGCCCTATAACACCTAAATTCTATTTACGAAGGCTTTTTTAGCCAATTACATTCCTCGCTTACCACTGTAATAGCGCGTATACTAAACTCGTTTAATATATACCCTTAAGCTAGCAACTTTCCTAACGTAAATAAAGAAAACCTTATAGTGGTTAATTACATCGACCGCAAGTACAGTTACGGGCGCTTACAAGGCCTAAGGTCTAGCCTATCGACCTCGGCCTTAAATTGAAGATAATAATTACGTAAACGATAATAAGGCTAAGATTTAAGCGGACCTATTAACCATAAACATTATCGTCGTAATAGTGACAAGAGATATTAGATGTGTAACAAGTTTAGCTGTTAATTAACTCGGCACCCTCCTGCCGAGCGAAACAACAGAAAGGTGATATATTACGTTCAGTACCCTACCACTTTTTAGCAGGACTACTTAGACTAAGTAACAAACTTCGAGTGTAACGAGATAATTTACGGCAATACCTCCAAGTGAAACAATTGACATAAAAATATTACTCCCAACGCATCCTAATAACTATCCGACTACGCCTTCCTATACTATTTGAGTGGTAAAACCTTTACCTATACCTTAACTAAACGCTTAATCCCTGAAATATCTTTGACTTTCGCAACCGCATCGTGAACTATACTTTTCAAAGTATTATACTAAATATAGGAGCAACAAGGTACTAAATAGGAGGCTATTCGTAATACATAACACTACGGAAGGAAAGCACTACAACTACTAAAATCAATCGTTACGATACTGGCAAATCCAAAGTTAACTTTGGCCCAAGTAAACAACTATCGTTACTGGGAATAACGGTAATCCAAACTATTATGAAAGCAATCACGTTTCATATCCT
The DNA here is from genome assembly GCA_038502455.1 of Anisogramma anomala. NCBI lineage: Eukaryota > Fungi > Ascomycota > Sordariomycetes > Diaporthales > Gnomoniaceae > Anisogramma > Anisogramma anomala. The sequence goes on along the minus strand of JASMMZ010000004.1, from coordinate 24,057,946 downwards.
TAAACCCCTTACCCTTTTCCTATTTTGCTTAAAGGATATAAAGACCCTCAGCGTCAACGTCAACTTCAATGCAGACTAATTGGTTAAAAACAGCAAAAGGTTTCCACTCCCCTTTAAGTAAGGGCACCTATATTTTCACCTTGAAAGCCCAAAAACATTAATATCAAATTTGACGGAGATGGAAATATGTCAAGTGCAACAGCGCTTTAATTATCTAGCCGTTAATAAGCATGAAAAAATCTTAAAGTTTGCAGTATATAAAGATATGAAATACTCTGTCCTAAAAGCTATTAAAAGGCTTTACCACTATTGTTAAACGCATACTTAAGCCCCCCGAAAACTTGATTTTATACTAAAAAACAATATAAGGACTTTAACTACGAAATCTTTATTAATTTGTTTTGCTTGGACAAAAAACCTAATTCTTCATGTAGTTAATTTCGAAACCTCTTTTTATGTAGCTAAGTTTTCAAAGTCCATGTCGGTAAAGGATACATGGGAAACGTTAAGGATGCTGTAAATTAATACGTACCTAGGCCCACCTAATATCGTCGTCTACGATACTAATACCAACTTTACGGCGATGAAGTTTTGTGAAGATACTAAAATAATGGGTATCCACTATAAATAGGTACCTGTAAAAGCCTACTAAAGCATTGAAAAGGTTAAAAGGGTATACGCCCTACTTAGTCAAGCGTATGATATCCTTAGGTTGGAAATTAGAAGTTTTACAAACCCAGAGGTACGCCTACAGATAGTATTAAAAGATCTAAACGATACTGTAAGATCTAAAAGCTTAATTCTAACGCTATTGGACTTTAAAGCGTACCCACGCCTAACAAGTGAATCTCCGCTTTCGGCAAATACTCAGAAAAGTGTTGCGGCCTATAACAAAGCTTTAAGAAATCTACGAAAAGAATCGGCACACTACCAGCTTATTAACGCCCTTAATACTAGGAACAGACCTATAACAATCGATGTGTTTACTTTTCCGTTACAAAGTAAAGTCCTTGTATGGTAGGAGTCGAGCAAATGGGAGGGTCCATATAAGATATTAATTATCTAACTTCGAAATAGTTATTAAAACTTCTAATAGTCTTATACTTTTCGAATTACTTAGGTTAAGCCCTATATTAGGGTTACTAACGATAAAGACCTTCAAGCCAAACAACCGAGATAATACAAACCTCTTCCACCTATTATCTATAAGTCGATAGAACGCTGCCGGTGCAGACGACTCCCGAAAAAGTGAAACGTTAAAAAGGAGGAATAAACACCGAGCCTTATCTATAATACTGCTTAGGTAAATAGGAAAAAGAAGGATAACAAAGACTTAACACTAAAACTTCGAACGTAAGGAATTATTAAAACTTCAGGCAAACTTTGTAAGAAAAGAAATAAGTTCAAAATTAACGGCCTATTAATTCGAAGGGTTATACAATTCATACTAAAAACCGACTTTAACTTTAAAAACCTAAACGTTATGATTTTTTAGTCGAAGATCATTTACGAAATTTAAGGTAAAATAACAGGGCGGCCGTACGTTAAGTTACGTCTAATCGTTTAAAGATACGAAGATAAAGGTAAAAACTAAATCCTTACACAATAGCTAACGAACCAAAAGATTAACTAACGCTTAATAATCACTTTAATAGCAAGTTTACTAGCTAAAATTAAAGGCAAGTTTACGTCTAATAGCCGTAATATAATGTAAGTCTATACGCAATTAGCAACAGATTCACAACGGATCGTATTACTAAAACTACCATAGGAACTCCGTGACATTTACCCTTTAAATACAGTAATATAATATATTAAGTCAATATTTAAATTAGCTAAAGTTAATGTCCATTATTTCCAAACTTACACATCTTATTTTAAGTCACAACTAATAATAAAGTCTTTAACGTAAGACCCATATTTGTTGGTAACGTAAAAAAAGTACATCGATGTAATAAGTATACAAACTAACGATACCCTTTTCGTTGGAACGACTAACTGTATGGCATTAAAACAGCAAGCTATTAAAAACTCCACATTTTAAAATTACAAGCTAGTGACGACATTAATGGAAATTAGCCAACTTAAGTTTAATAAATCGTCAATTCGTATACTTGGTGTTAACGCCGATCTTAATTTTTGTTAAAGAGGCTATAATACTGTTTTAGCTATAATTGAGAAGACTAACATGGCCAAGGCTTGACGATATCTTGAATAACATGCTCAAGGAAACTATATTATTACCTTATACTAACTAGAAGCCTTTTACGATTTATTCATCATCGTACAGATACAAATCAACGGATAAGGGCTTTGACCGGCTAAACAAAAGACTCGAATAACAGATGCGAAACCTGGATCGCGGAATTAATATGGTTTCAATCGACTTGTCGCAGGCTAAGCTAATAATTTTTACAAACGGGTCCTTTACAAATAACATCGACTTGAATTTACAAATCAGCTTCCTAATAACCCTTATTAACGAAGACAGGCGGAAAACCCAATTTTGTATCATCGGTAACCTAATCCACTAAACTTCCGTTAAGTATAAAAGGATTATGCGAAGCGTACTGGCTTCGGAAGTCTACAGAATAATACCGGGTTTTAATGTAGGTATGTCATTATAAGAGACCTTTAACTTTATCACTAGGTAGCTAAAAATTCCTCCTATCCCAGTAGTAATTTATACCGACTCGAGGAGCTTTTTCAAATACCTTTCTAAACTCGGAAACACTAACGAAAAACGCCTAATAATGGATGTAATGGTACTCTGTAAAGCTTATGAAGGGAAGGAGATTAAGGAATTCCGATGGATCGATGGCAAAGACAACTCTGTTAACTTTATAACGAAGGTGTCTTCAAATAAAACCCTGGAAAGGTTTGTAGACAATAATAGGTTGACTATACATATCTAAAAATACGTTAACAGGTTGCCTGAAAAGCCCAAATCACGTAATGGCGGCAAACTGAAAGATTGTTAGGGAAGCGAAAGGATTGATAATGGTAATCTGTTTAAGTGACACGGTTAAAGTAAAGGCTTACGAAGGCCTATAGCGAAAAAACTTTTTATAGGAGTTGATAAACTCGGACTTCGGAGCAACGGAGCAATTAAGGTCAAATGGGATCAATTTGCATGCAATTGGGTGCAATTTAGTATGGAATTCAATTGGGGTTAACAGGGGATTGGCAAGTCGACGAGGTCGCTATTTAGCACTAACCGGAAAAGATTAGTCAACTACACTAACGTACGCGCACAAACTAAAAAGCTGCCAGTATTAGAATAGTATTGTATACAGTGCAGTAGGTCAACTTTATTTACAGTAAAGTTGACCTTACTGCAAGTGTATTGCTTTATACGGATTTACCGCATTGAGTGTAAGTCGAGTGCAATATACTGCACTTCATACTAGGGCACGGACCAAGCAGTTGGCCATAAAAATTACTGTGCAGACCGGATAGCAGTCTGCCAAACCTAGAACAATACGTCCACCACTTGACCAATGCAATACTACTATTACTTCGACCAATCGAATCAACAGCGTTGCAATGATCTAAGGCCTACCAATAGGTATTAGATTAAATCTTGGATGAATTGCTAACTTTGAACGAATATTATCTTACATTGCATTTTCTGAAGGTATAAATAAATGATTACATGCGGTTTCGCTTTTATATTGGTTATTGTAAGGATACGGTCTGGCACGGCATTTTTTAGGATCTTACAGGCAATGAAAGCGATAAAAATATGCTTTTTAATACTTTAAAGTTTGGTTACCTCTTTCTATTGGTTAACAGTTTATTATATAACCTTAATACGAGTAGATATAAAAGACTTGTAGGTTTTAAAACACTTGTGTGGGAACTTTTTGTGGAAACGTATGATGAAAAGCATCATTTCGAACCTAAAATAGTAATAGCAACCTTGGATAGAGTATATTTTGTTTTAAAGCGTAAGCCTATGAAGGTATATTTTAGGGAGTGCATATAATGCAGAGAATTAAGTTACTGTAACCAGAAACCATTTGGCCAGTTTAAGCTTATTTAAACATCGAAGAAGCTAATATATATAACTTGAATCGACTTTATAGTCGTGTTACCAACGGTGTTATTTGAAGGCATACTTTAGATATAACCTGGAAATGATTTTTTTTCATGTATTGATGCTTGTTATATACAAAAATTCTAGGGACTACTCTTTATTCTTAGCCACATTATATATATAACAAAAAATCGAGTTGTTATTCTGATTCGACAATTTTTGTTATACGACTGGCCTTGTCAACAACGAATCATCTCAGGAAAAAAATATCGAATTTGTATTAGCCTTTTGGTAAATTTTTTAGAAATATTTTAGACCTTGTTAAATAATAATAATAGTCTATTATCTACAAGTCGACAAGCAAGTAAAAATAAATAAAAAACATTCGAGCTAATCTTGTGCCACTTCGTAGCCAAATATCATGAATAATATTGGGTTAATATTATACCTGTTGGAATAGCAATCAAATGAAGTAAGTCAAATAAATCATACTTATATTTAGTTTATTGTACTGACTTTCAATTGACTACATTTTGTAGGAAACACTACATTAACTATATCTTAGGTGCAGAAGGTGCCAAATTTAAAGTTAGGCACGGACCAAAACATTTGGCCATACGAATTAGCGTTCAGACCGGCTAGTATACTGCTAAACTTAGAGCTTCAAACTAAACTACCAATTTCAATGCAACGCCAGTTACTTTAACTACAGTAATTCTAATTGACTACGTTACAACGATAAATACCTACCAATAATAACGGCTTTGTAATGGGATTTTAATAATATATATTGGTGTACCGCGAAAGCTAGTCATTACTAATATATTTGTTCATTTAAATTTATCATATTAACAGATGTTTTTATGCAATTTTACCACGTAAACAAACGAATATTGAGTTTATGAGAGAATATTTGCGATGAGACGTATAATTCATGATAAATATAATTATTACAACGGTGAAAAAGGAATAGGATTGAAACTATCTTTGATATAAATTTGTTATAAGTTACAAAATATGGTTAAATTTGGAAAAAAAACCTATAACTCTTGTTATAAATAGGGAAAGTTATTGCCACTATATAAAGGGACGTATGAAATTGTAAAACAAGTCAATAATTCAGTTTTTACCCTATATTTTTCACTCAGATCGTATATTTATCCAACTATACGTATTGCATATTTATGACCTTGTTGCTACCTCACAAACTCTACGTTAAAAATTTATACTACCGTTTAAATAAGTTAAATATGAGAACGATATATCAAATATCGAAAATTGGAAAGTGGAACGTATACTAGCTAAATAATTGGATCACCGCCGTTGTAAAGGAGATTGAGTTTGATATCTTCTCAAGTAAAAAGGCTATACGGCTTCCGACAACAAATTGAAATCAATATCAAAATTAAATTATCTTAATTTAATTAAGGAATTTGAAACGAGCAATAGGAAAATTGTCACTGGTATTATACAATAAGAATATCATTTTTTCTTTTGTCTCCCGGCATTTATTATACTAAGTAGCGGTACTTACCTTACTTTCTCTACTTTCTTACAAGACTGCCTACCTTTGAGAAATTAATACGTACTTATAAGTCATTCTTCTCATGAGTACTTATTGTTATAATAATAGTCTGGTGGATTCTTACCTTAGTATTTATCTTCAAATACAGTCTATAATACTATAATACGTTTACACATACGGACAGCATAACATATTACCATAACAATAACGGTCTATATAATTATTTATAACTTTGGATTAAAATCTCGTCTATTAGTAGTTTGAATGAACCTATTCTCTCTTTATGAATGCCTTCTAAAGTTCTACATCAAAAACGAGAAGCGCCTTATAATCAATATCATGGGTTTGTGTAAATCGTATGAACGTCGCTAAATTGTAAAAAAAAACCGATATGGATCTATGGGAAATCTAACTCAACGGATACGATAACTAATGGCGCTCCGAATAGATTATTGAAAACATTTATATTTATAAGCACTCTTTTTGTTAGATTTATTGGTAAGACCGTATAACTTAGCCCGTAATAGGAATCTTCACCTTGTATTTTATTCTATAGGGTTTTGTATTTTATGTTTTGAATTCGTTATTAATCCCTTACTATACATTTCATTTTTATGAGAATGTTTGCCTTTTGACTGATACATTATAATTTTTTTTCCTTTACTATCTGTCGCTCTGTTAATGTATTGGCACTCTTTATGTTTACTATTTGCTATTTTAGTAACATATTGTTACTCCTTACATTATCCAGTAGCTGATTTATTAACATATCATTTCTCTATGCATTTACCATTTCCCGTTTCATTAGTATATAATCAACTTTTATATTTATAATTAATCATATATGTTGCGATTCTTCTTTTTGAAATACAATTTTATTTACATAGATGTTTGCATATAAGCTGGGTTAAACCGGAAAACATAAAAGGTGGCAATTTAATGTTGCAGAATGAAAAAGGGGAGCAGGCGACCTTTTCTTTATCATCGTCTCTTTCGGAGATCTAAAAGGCCCCTACGAATTATATAGCAATTACCACGTTCATTAAGATTTGAGAAGGAAACAAAAAGTATAACGGTAAGCCATATAATCTTTTCGACGTCAAGTTAAGCCCGTTTTTAAATATCTACCGACAAATAAGGGTTAAATTGCCAGGTTTTCACTCGCTATTTCCTTATTTTTTTACCGGTTAAGCTGAGGATTACTCTTCCGATACCTAACGAATTATTCCTCATTTCGCGAAATCTATAATATCCTAAAGGGTTATTTTGAATACTTTATCAATTTTGTCGAATACCATATCAACTGTAATATTATTAAGTGTTTTTATATATTGGATTATGAAAAAGAGTCCAAAAGAATGATTAACCTCCTTAATTGGATGTTTAACAGGTTAATATTTTACTAATAAGTAATAGGAAACGTGGAAACTAGTAAAGGCACCTTATGCCAATAGGTCTAGCAGGCCGTTACGAGTTATAAAAAGTTCTAATACAACTTCTAATACCCAAATTCTACCCACGAAGGGTTTTTTTTAGCTAACTAAGTTCCTTATTATCTACCGTAGCAGATCGAGATTTCGGTTCGACTAGTATATACCCCTAAGCCCCGGAATTTACCTAAGATAAAGGAAATTTCTCCAAAACATACTATATTAATAGTAAGTACAAAAGGCCTAGCTAACATGGTAAATGAAAGACTTGGGACTAGAGAAGGGATTACTGCAAAGATTATTCCTTTTCCTTTAAGTTTTTCAATCAATTAAAGAAGGTTTCTTTAAATATCAAAAAAATTGGATTCACAGTAAAAAAGATTAATGGTGTATACATTATACTATCGTCGAAAACCGTAAAGATATTAAAGTTAAGTAGAAGTAAAATAAAACTAAAGCCATTAACTAATATAAAGATACTAATACCGACTCGGAAGTAATATAATAACTCGCTAACTACGTTTTTTTGTATCGCCTTATAGGTAAAGACCTTTACCTCCGACATAACGATAAAGACCCTGGCTTTATACACCTCTTTAACGTTTAAAATTGCTACGCAGAGCAGGTTTTTCAAGGGATTATTCCGGATACGAGGGCGGTACGATACTCAACAAGAGACTATTTGTAATACGTCGCGTGGCGAAAGGATATTTATATTGCTACGAAACTTGATTACACGGATATTAGAAAAGCTAAGGTTGGCTTTAATTTTAGAAAAAAGCTATTTTTATTAGGATCGACGACGGTTAAAATTGTTATTCACCTTATTGTTTTCCATATTTTAGAATCCCTTACCCTTTTTCTCCTTTACCTTATAGATATAAAAAAACTCGACGTTAATGTTAACGTTTATATTGAGGAATTAATACCAGGTAAGGCTGGTAAAAGGTTTTTATTTAGCCTTCAATAAGGGTACCTTTGGTATTATCTTCAAGGGTTAGAGGAAATAATGTTAAACGAGACGGAGGCGGAACTTTGTTAACTATATCGTAGGTTTAACTACCCGGCGACTAATAAGTTTTAAAAATTTTAAATGAAATTATATATGAAAATGTGGACATACCAACGTTAAAAGCAATGAAACAGATTCATTACTATTATAAAAGATACTTCCAAGTCCCTTTAAAGTTTAACTTCTTGGAGAAAAATTAAAACTTTAATTCGAAAGTCTTGAAAAACGTGTTTTACCTGGATGGTAAGCTAATACTACGTGTTATAGACTCCACCATAGCTTCTTACAACGTTAAGTTTTTTTTTGACACAATTATGGCGAAGTAAACGTAAAAGGCACTACACGTTTTGTGAATTAACACGTATCTTAGGCCACTAAACGTACTAGTTTACGACTCTAGCATCAATGTTACTACGATAAAGTTCTAAATTAACGTTAAGTAAATAAGAATTCAGTGTAAATAAATCATTATTAAGGTTTAATAGGATAGTATTAAGGTCGAAAGGGTATACACCCTTTTACGAAGGGCTTACGATATCTTTATATTGGGAATCAGAAGCTTCACACGCTAAAAAGCACGGCGTTAAATAGCAGTATAAAGTTTTATCGATACATTTAACCTTAGCGAATTTATATCAACTTTACTGGTATTTGGAGTCTACCCACATATAATAACTAAGTTGCCGCCCTTGCTAAATACACAAAAACTTATTATACTATATAACAAAACCTTAAAGAAGGTAAGAAGAAATTCAGCCTACCGGCAGATTAATAATGCTTTTAATACTATAAATGAACCATGAACAATATATCTACTATCCCCTCATCTTTAAATTAAAGTTTTTATGTAACGCGAGCCTGGCAAATAAAAAGACCGTATAAAATATTAAGCATTATTAACTTAAACGTAGTGGCTAAAATTACTAACGGCCCTATAACTTTTCGAATTATATAGGTTAAGTTAAATCAAAAACTTTTTGAGTTTGATAAAAATCCTGACGTTAATAACTTTTTAACCGAGCGGATTAGTTAATATAACCCTTCCGAACCGATCGTTAATAAGCTAATGAAACAACGACAGCATAAACGACTACTTAAAAGGAGGATATATACTAAAGAGGAGAACGACGATGGGGACTACAAGCCTGGTAGAGCGTATACAACGTTTTAGGTGTAATAAAAGGAAAAGTTTAACGGAGAACTTGCCCTAAAGCTATATACCGAAAGAATTATCACAACACTGGGCAAGCCTTTTGAAAAAAGACACCAATAGGAATTGAACGGCCTTTTTTTACAGAGAGTTATATAATTTATGCCGTTAACGTAATTTGAAAACCAAGACATTATCATTTTTAAACCTAAGATAGTTTATAATTTCTAAAGTAAAATTACGAATGGGCCATACGAAAAGTTACGGTTAATCGTTGAAGGATACAGTAATAAGGGAAAAAACTGTATCCCTACTAATTCGCCTATAATTTAAGAGATTATCTAGCGTTTGATCGTTATAATTATTACCAGTTTGACTTTTAACGTAAAAAGTTAATTTACAATTAATAGCCGGGATATTAAGTAGGCTTCAACGTGATCTACCACCGATTTTTATTGAAATGTATTGTTAAAACTACCAAAAAAACTAAGAAACAAGTTTTCGGCCGGTACGATAATATATTGTATTAAGCCTCTATACGGATTAGCTGAGACAGGTATACACTGCCTCTTAACGTACCAAGCGTACGTTAAAAATAGGCTGGGTATTAAAACTTTAATATTTAACTCATGCCTGTTAATTATAAAGGGTAAAGACTTCGATATCGTAAGTATGTAAACTAACGATATTCTTTTCTTCGTAAATACTGGGTTAATAATAGCGAAACAGCGTACCATCGAAAAATCAGGCCTTTAAAAATATAAGCTGGTCAAAACGGTAACTAAAAGCATATAACTTAACTTGAATAAATGTTTAATCCGCATTTATGATATTAAGACGAAAAACGACATTTATATCATAATAATCTAAAAGGGGCAAGCCACAATTCTAACGATTATAAACAAGGTCGACGGGGCAAAATTACAAAAATACCTGAAATAAAAGGCCTGTACGGCTTATATCGCTGGGTTATTTTAACCGAAAACATCTTACGACCTTTCTATTACAGTATAAGAATGAGATCCATAGGGTAAGGATTTGAAAAGGTTGAATAGGCGAATTTGATAGAAAATGGACCATATAAAAAAAGAATTAATATAGTCTTTTTAAATTTGGCGAAAGCGAAGTTAATGATTATTACAAACGGGTTATTCGCCAATAATACTAATCTTGTATAGAAAATCGGTTTTCTAATAATTCTCGTTAACGAGTATAAGTTTAAAGGGTAATTTACAATCACCGGAAATATCATATATTTGATATCCGTTAAGTATACGCTTATAATCAGGAATTCTCTGGCTTTAAAAGTTGACGATATAATAACAAGATTTAACATCAGTATGGTAACCAACAGTATATTAAGGATGATTATAAAATGACTAGAACTACCTCTGATACCTATAGTAATATATACCAATTCCCGAAGACTTTACGAATGCTTATTAAAGTTGAGTACGACGAATGAAAAAAAGTTTAATGATAAACGTAATAGCTTTAAGGAAGGTATATGAAGCCCGAAAAATCGATAAATTCTGTTAAATTGACGTTAAAAAATAACCCTTTTAACACTATAACTAAGGTCACGCTTAATAGCGCCCTGGAAAGGTTTGTGGATAATAATACGTTAATTATATGAACTGAAGGCTACGTGAATCGCCCGGTACGTGACGTGAAGGAATAGCATAGCTCTGACAAACTGGAAGATTGTCAGGGTAGAAATGTTGATGTTAACAGTAGTAAAGGTTGCAATGGAAGTGATTTAAATTACTGACAAAAGGTACCTAATTGGTAGCGTATTTAATTTTCATAACCATGTAGCGAAAGATTTGTATACGGGAATTGAGAAACGAAGACCTCGGAAGGGTGAATCAAAAGAGATATAAGGGGCCGTAATTAAGGTTAATTTTAGTGCTGATTAATCGGAATAGATAGATGTCTAGCTTGTTATTGGCTTATGAATTAAAAGGGAGGTTTAAAAGTTGCCACCAATTGATACTAAGGTATGCTGGCATGCAGACACAAAATAAAAAGCCGCTAGTGTTAGAATAGCAGTCAAATGCAGTACAGTCAATTCAACTTTACTTGCAATAAAGTTGATTGTACGTACTGAAAATTGACTGCAGTTTGTGGGATTTGAATACACTGCACTACAAGTGCAGTGCAGTAGGTGCCTACTTTAAAGTAGGGTGCAGGCCAAAGCGTTTAGCCATACAAATTAGTGTTTAGACCGGCTAGCGGTCTGCCAAACTTAGAACCTATACATCTCAATTAACAATATCAACGCAACACAAGTTACTTCGACCACGTTGATTCGAATCGACTACATTGCAACGATGAAGGCCCACCAACATTATCTTTATAGTCTTACCCCGTTGGCCTTATTGATGATCGTCAAGCTTATAACTTACCCTTTTTGATGTATACTAATATAAATGCTGTTTTTAGCCTTAATACTATAAATACGGATGAACGATTTATTAAATTTAAATTATATGCCCTTTATCCACATTTCGACTAGCTTACATCTTTAAAGGCTTAACTTCTCGATAATACGCTGTTTTTCTGCTACAAATCTAATATCTTCTAAAAAAAGGGTATCGTTAATTTATATACCTACGATACTGAAATGTTCGACCTTAATAATTAATACCTACGGGTTAAACGTTAAATACTTTATATCACACCTATTTTTCAAATACGACTGGTACGTTAAAAACCAATATAAGCTTACCTTAGCTAATCTATATAAAGGCTTAATACAACATATCACTGTACTAGTCAGAAACTTGTCATTTAATTCTTTTAACGATTTTAACAGTACGATCCATTGAAAATCGGTGACAAACTACGTATACATTTACGTAACATTCCGGCCATTAAGTATAAACTAAACTTTTACGCCGCCAGTCAAATTGACAGTAATTATAACGATAAAACGTTTGCTTATTTTTTGTATTATAAGCAATTAAGTAAGGATGTAGTCCTTACATTTATTACCATATCATTAAGCGATTAGCCGTAACTTTTTATACGGCCGGTCCATGGTTTTTCCCTTAACCTCTTAAATTATTCTCGACTTAATGATAATAATATTTGGGCCTTAAAATTGCGTTAATATTACAAATTATATAACCCTTCGTAAAAAAAAAGCCGTTAAATTTCACTTAATCACTTTCTTCAAATGGTTTACCTAGTGTATTGATAATGTTTTCAGCATGTAATTTAGGTGTAATTTTTCCATTAGACTTCTCTTTTTGAAATATTTACTTCGTTTTGTATACTTTACCAGACCCATAATTTTTTTCGCCGTCCTCTTTTTTTAATAAATATCCTCCTCTTAGGTGGTTCTTCACGCCGTCGACGTTTTATTAGCTTATTAATAATCGGCTAGGTGAGGTTATATTCATTAATATATTCGGTTTGGTGATTATTTTCATTAGGATCTTTATCGAATTTTTTGTGATCCTTATTTAGCTTAACTTATATAGCTCACAACATTATAGAATCGTAAACAGTTTTTACTACTACGTTTAAATTGGTAGTATTGAAGATTTTATGCAGCTTTTCCCCTTTACCTGGCTCGCGTTACGTAAGGAGTTTAATTTAAAGGGAGAGGAATAATATGTTTATTATCAATAGTCCGTTTTTAGTATTAAGGGTATCGTTAACCTAGCGGCTTTCCGAATTCTTCCTTAGTCTTTTTAAGGCCTTATTATATTCCACAATGCGGTTTTAGGTACTTAATAAGGGTAGCTACTAAATTATTATACGTAGGTAGGCCTTAAATTCCAATAAAGTTAGTTTAAGTCCTTTAAGGCTTATAATATTGTTACGACCTTTTACCGTTATTTAAAGCTGTATTTTTTAGCCTATAAATCTTTTCATTTCCAATGTAAAGATATCATAGGCCCTTCATAGGGGGATACATACCCTTTCGACTTCATTAACACTTTCGTAAGCCTTAATAGAAACCTATTTGTTTTTAAACCCTATCGACTTAACATTAATTTAAAATTTCATCGTAAGCAAGTTGGTATCGACATTTTAAATCGTTTGGTGGCCTAAGGTACGTGTTAATTTACAAAATACGTAATGCATCCTATGTTTTTTTTAGCTATAATGGTCTTAAGGAACTTGGCGCCGTAAAAATCCGTAGCGAAGTTTATAATACATAGTACTAATTTGCTTTTTAGGTAAAATACGTTAACGAAACCTTTCGAATTAAAGTCCTGATTTTCCTTTAACGTAAACATAAACCTTAGGGGAGATTAGGAGTGTATTTAGTAGTAGTAACAAATCCTCTTAAATACCTTTAACATTAACAGGTCCATATCTTCGTAACTAATTACCTTTAAGACCTTATAAAGTTTATTAGTCGTCAGATGGTTAAACCTACAATGTAATTAACGAAGTTTCACCTCCGTTAGGTTTAATACCACTACTTCATCTTCAACCTTACATCAACTTTCTCAGCATGGATGCATGGACCACCTTGTTAAGGAAAGTAGGGGGCCTACAATATAAACCCTAATAGTGCCTACTTCCGAGGAAAATTTTCAGGCCCAGCTACTCTCAATACTATTACTCCACATGCATTTTATTCCACCACAACCTCTTTAATCGGCTCTACTACCACTTGAATCTTTTCCGACGACCCCTTTTTAGCCATGAAGATCTTCGTCGGCCCGGTGCACTTCTCGGGCAGCGGTGTATCCAGAGAACAGCCCTCACAACCAGCGATTCTATCCCTCGCTACTTGTGTCAACGTGGCCCTTCAGACTTGGACTTAAATTGAAATTATAATGCAAGTTTCATTTCTTTTATGTTTTAAGGTTTTGAATAGAGACTTTATAAGCGCTAGCACTTAATAGCCTATCCGCACCCCATTATTTATTTATTTATTTATCTTCAAGCCGTCGCTACCTAAACTGGCGCCTCGCTTGCTCAATGGAGCCTTTTGACTTTAACTTGTACTGTAATACAAGTTCAATTCCTTTTTCGTTTCAAGGTCTCAAAGAAAGACCTTTACTTTAAGCGCTCGTACTTGATGGCTTATTTATTAATTTATATTTAAGCTGTCATCACTCATATTAGTACCCCACCCGCTCAACAGAGCTTTCGACTATACTTTAGATACCTTCATCTACAAAAGACTTTTCCCGGCATAACAGCGCTTAGTAGTATACCCTTTTACTATTCTTTTACACTTTTTAAGCTTACGGTTCGTATCAAAAAGGTGGCTCGGGTTATTACTTTCATAGTCTATTATCGAGTTGTAAAGTATATCTTCCCCACCGCTACGAGCTTTCAACTAAGATATATTTGTTTTATATATCCTTTACTCTTCTAGAGCTTTTAGATCCTCAATAAGAGTAGGCTTCGAACGGGGACTAAAATAGCCATACAATACGACCCAGCTAAGGTTATAGTTTTCATACCCATATAATATTACGGGTTTCTAATTATAGGGTTACCTTAAGGCCTTAATTGAAAAGCTGGCTTAAAGTTCGATTTCTGAAGGGTTTCCTTTTTATCTTTATGCTTTTTCGTTCTTTAAATAAAAATTGTAAAGTTGGATTCTTCTTTACAAGTATATTTGGTTAAAGTTCTTTTCCGGAACACTTAATTGTATATACCCTACTTTACGTAGCACTTGGACAAACTTATATAAATATAATATATATTTATATCTCCTGTAAGTATGTATCATATAACGAGAACTAATACGGTTTATTTTAAGAACTGAATGTCATTCAATACATATGTACAACACATTACCCGAAAATTATCTATAGGTGTATAGGATCAGGTTTTTAACCTTATGTATTAATTTAGTTAGTAAAGCTTTTAATGGTCTCTTTTTAAAGGATTTCACGATATAGTTTGGAAGTAATAGGAATTTGCAAATAGAATGGTTATTGTGGGTAGAAACACTTGGGTTGCAAGCTTTCCCGCCGGTATATGTACGTATTTCACATTAGCGAGCATCACACGGTACTAGCTATATAGTCTGTACTGCCCGGCGACAATAAATAATAATAAAAATTACCACTACTTTCAGTCTTTAAAGATAAAACCAGAGGTAACCTTATTTAAAATTAAGTAAAAACCTCTGGCTTACTTTAACTTATATTAATTCGTTAATTTCAACTTCAATGTTAACGTTAAGGCTTTTTTTATATCTTAGAGGTAAAAGAAAAAGAGTGTAGGGAATTTGAAGATGTGGAAAAAAATATGGTTAATAATAGTTTTAACCTTCGTTAATCCCAGTAAAAATAGCTTTTTTCCAAGGCTAAAGCCAACTTTAACCTTATTAGTATCCTTTTGTAACGCAACGTATTACGAATAGCCTTTTGTTAAGTATCGTGTCGCCTTTGTATCCGGAATTATCCCCTAAAAGACCTGCTCTGCTCAACAATTTTAAAAAGTAAAAAGGTATAAAAATGTGTAGTTGGCGAGTTATTATACTGTTTCAAGCTAATACCAATTTCATTACCCGTATCTTTGTATCAACCGATAGCTTTTAACTTTTTCCCCTATTTTTTAACTTTGTTTCCTTTGAATTATATATCTTATTCGAGGTGATCCTAGTTGAAAGTATGGGAAAATTACATATAATACATCAATTTCTTTAATTTACCCTTGACAGCAGTATAACTTGTTAATTAACAGCTCTATTTATCGTAAATCCAATATTTTTTAATGTTTGAAGTAAACTTACTTAGCTGATTTAGAAACCATAAGGAAAAAGAATATCATTTTTCGTAGGTAAAGTTCCGGGTCCTCCATTAACCGTATTAGCCGAGCTTTCTATCTTCACATTCAATATAATACGCGTAAAGAGGGTATTTTTATCGTTACTAAATTTAGAGGCTTAAGGGTATATATTGGTTAAATGAGAAATTCAAACTATTGTAATCGCTAACGAGAAACGTAATAAGCTTAAAAAAAACTCTTTGTCAGTAGTATCTGGGTATTGGAGGGTGTAGTCGAACCCCTTATAGCCCGTAAAGGCCTGCCGAACTTTCTGGCGTAAAGTGCTTTCACTAACTTTTACGTTTCCTATTACTTATTAGCAAAGTATTATCCTATTAAATATCTGGTTTAAAAGGTTTATTTTGCTTTCCGATCATTTTTAATAATTTAGTACATAAAAACATTTAATAATATTCTAGTCGGTATAATGTTAATATAGTGCTTAAAGTAATCTTTTAGGCTATTGTAGATTTTTAAAATAATAATAATAATAATAATAATTCGTTGGGTACTAGAGGTTATAATCCTCGGCTTAACTAATAAGGATACTATGAAATAACGAGTAAAAACCTGGAATTTTAACTCTTATCTGGCGGAAGATGTTTGAAAACAGGCGACACTTAACATCGAAGAGATTATACGGCTTACCGTTATACTTTTCTTTTCTTCCCTAAATCTTAACGAACTTAGAAATTACCACGTAATTTATATCTACTATAGGAATAGGTCGAGGGGAAATAGTAATGTACTAGTCGTATGGACCTTTTAAATCCATTAACTGGAAAAGGTGCTAAGCTAATTAGTACTAATGGTTAAGATAATTACCTTTGGCGGAATTTAAGGATAAAAAGCTAGTAATCGTACCTATAATAATCTCGAGTATAAATCCTATTCTTCCTTAATTTGACTATCAACATTGGATGTGTTAAAGAGCTTGGGGGAAAGAGACTTGAGGGTTTCTACCGCGGGGGACTTGGTAATAATTCTCTTTACATTAAGGGGTACGCCGAAGTTTCTACTTGATTAACTAGTGGATTTAAAGGCTTACAGCGTATAGGTTAATTAATTCTTCACGGCCAGTGGTATTTGAACGTTAATTTTACGTGAAAAAGTCTAAAAAACTTATCTAGTCTTGGGTAAGTCCTTATGAACGTATATAAGGGCGTTAATAAATACCGTTCCTAGCAATACATTTTCCCTTGGCTTTAGTTTATTAAGGAACTTTACCTGTGGCGCATTCGTAAATAATATATGTTAAATAGCCTTTTTTACCGTCATTCGCAGGTAGATTAACACCGCGGTTATATAATTTATCTTTCGCTCTTATTTTTTTCTTATTTATCTGCATTTATTTATATGTTTATAATCTAGTCTCTAAACTATTTTTCAAAGTCGTTGAGTGTTTGGGATCCTTAAATGTTTCTAATAGTATTTATATCGAGGATATATTACCTAATTACGTTAATAAGGTACTTAAGAGTTAATTTTTCGTCGACGTCCGTAAACCAAAGATCCTTGTAATGTTTTTTAAAGATAGTACCGAGGTCTCTGATTACCTTTTTTCGGTTAGGATCGTCAATGGTATCAAGTTTGGTGTTCGAATAGAAGTCAAGTGTAGTGCAGATAAGTCAACTTTACTGCAAGTAAATTTGATTGTACGTACTGCAAATTGACTGTAGTTTGTGGGACTTTATTATAAGTGCAGTGCAGTAGGTGCCCATTTCAAAATGGAGTATGGGCCAAAGCGTTTGAGCATACAAATTAGTGTGTAGATTGGCTAGCGGTAAGCCAAACTTAGAACTTACCCACATCAATCAACAATATCAACGCAATATTAGTTACTTCAATCATAATGATTCGAATCGACTATGTTGCAACGATAATGGCCTACCAATACTAATCAGTGCTTATTAGGTTAAGCACAGATTGACTAAGAAGAATAAGAAGCTACTTTTTGGTTACGCTTTGCAATTGCATAAGGTAAAGGGAAGATTCTTGCAAAGCGCCCTAAGGCTACATCTGCTGTTTATAGGTAGATAAAAGGATGACTTTTAAATAAGTCTACTGTTTACAGGTACTTGAAAATGGCAACGGTATTGCTATTATCAAAAATACTAATAAACTGTTACTAGACTAGTTTTGAAGAAAAAGTGTTGAGATTAACTACCTGAAAGTTTTTAGGCCAGCAAGTTAGCAAACGGCTAATCCAATACTACTGCGGGTTCTATTACTACAGAAAAACGATTAAGTCCCTGCATCAAACAAACTATAACAACAACGATCTCCGACCTTACCTCCTACACCAAAACTTTGCCCTACTTCACTTCTTTACTCCCCTACTCCAAGTCAATCGTTAAGTTCGCTGATCGGAGCGAAAATATGAAGAGTCGCCAAGTTACGTAAAGAAAGCCACGTTACGCGACCTTGCACCAAAACGCCAAATCCCATACGTTTAAGATCACAAAGTTCCTCGCTCTATACGCCCTATACGTCCTATATAAGTCAGAACGTCAAAATAGCTACTGGCTACACTCAGTTTGAAACTATTACTCATCTCGTCGGGAAGGAGGTAATTAGAGTTTTTGGTGGCACCTTTGAAAAACACTACGACGAAGAACTTTAGTTTACCAATGCTACTGGGAACTTAGCCCCTGAGCATCTTACTAATTACATCCGCTATTTAAGATACGAACGTTAAAACTCTTTTCAATTACATTAAGTTTTTGAGGGACTGGACTTTCACTATATAAGAGAAAACCGAAAAGTTGGTAGAGTTAAAGTTAAGGATCGACTTACATAAACAAGGGATTTTACTACCCTTAAAAGTCGGTTAAAACGGCAACCTCGCCAATATATTTTATGAGTACACCACGGATAAAAACTTTTAATAGACCCAAAAAGAAAAGAGAAAATGGATTGCTAATAACAGTAACCCTCAAAGTCTACATATACATTCATAAGGACCTACTCATAAACGTATAGAATCAGTTGACATATACCTTACAAGCTCTTAGATCCACTAGTTAATTAAATAGGAATATCGACAAACTATTTTACATCAGGAGAATTATATCCAAGTCCCCGGCGATAAAAACCTTTAGGCTTACTTCCTACAAGCTTCTCAACACGTCTAGTTTCAGCAGCAAAATCAAGGAAAAACAGGCTTTACTCGCGAACCTACTATGGGAACGACTACTAGCCTCTTCCCTCCAAACTCAGCCAAAGGTAATTATCCTGCCCACCAATACCAGTAATAATATCAGTCTCTTTTTCAGCTAAGTGATTTAAAGAGTCCTTACGACCAGTATATTATCCTTCCTCCTCGATGCGTTCCTATGGTAAATACGGTTTATACGGCAATTACAATATTCGTCAAAATTTAGGAAAAGAAGAAAAAGTATAATGGTAAGCCGTATAACCCCCTCGACATTAAGTTACGCCCATTTTTTAACATTTACCACTAGATGGAGGTTAAACTACTAGGTTTTCAATCGTTATTTCCTAATATCCTTACCAGTTAAGCCGAGGATTACTACCTGTGGTACCTAAAGAATTACTCCTTATTTCGCGAAATTTATAATAGTATAAAGGGTCATTTCGAGTACAATATTAATCTTATCTAATACCATACCGACCTAAATATTATTGAGTGGTTTTAAATATTGGATTATAAAAAAGAGTTGGAAAATAAGAAAGACCTTTTTAACCAGAAGCTTAACAAGCTAATGCTTTACTAATAAGTAATGGAGAACGTAAAAGCCAGCGAAGTCACCTTACACCAATAGGTTCGGTAAGAATTTACAGGCTACAAAAAGTTTGAATACGCCGTTTAATACCTTGATACTACTTGCGAAGGGTTTTTTTTAGCTGATTACGTTTTTCATCAACAACCGTAACTACTTGAGTTTCTGGCTCGACTGCTATATACCCTTAAGCTTCGGAATCTAGTAACGAAAAAAAAAAAACTCACAATTTGTACTATATTAATCAACGGTACAGAAGGCTCAACCAATATGGTTAACGGAAGGCCCGGATCTCTACCCACGAAAAATGGTATTCCTCTTGTTTAAGGTCTTTAAATATGCTAAGAAAGTTTATATTAGGTTCCAAAAGATATTGGATTTGTGGAAAACAAGGCTACTAATTATTATGTCATACTATCGCCAAGCGTAAATCAAAGCAGGTAATATATTACAATTAGTTCCCCTTTCCTTTCAATTAGGACCATATTGAACAAGTCATATAGTTTAAAAAAATTGAAGATAAAGAGGAGTAAAATAAGTTAAAAGCCATCGTCTGATACAAAGATATTAATACTGCACTAGTTCGAAAGCAACGTAATAACTAGATGACCATGTATTCTTATACCAACTTACAGGTAAAGACCCCTACCGCCGCCACGACGATAAAAACCCGGGCCCTATATACCTCTTCACCATTTGGAACCACTATACGAAGCAAGTCTTTTAGGGAATCATACTAGATACAGGGGTAACACGATACTTAACGAGAGGTTATTCGTAATACATCGCGTTACGAAGGGATACTAATACTGTTACGGAAATTGACTACGCGGATGTTAATAAAGCTAAGGTTAACTTTATCCTTGGAAGAAAGTATCTTTACTGAGATCGACAACAGTTAAGGTTATTATTAACCCTATTATTTTCCACATCTTAAAATCTCCTACCTCTTTTCTATTTTACCTGGAAAATATTGAAAAACTCGGGATTTACGTTAATGTTAACGTTAATACTAACGAACTAATATAAGTTAAAGCCGGTAAAAAGTTTCCACTTAACCTTAGGTAAGGGTATCTTTAATTTTATCTTTAAGGAACAAAGGCAATGGTATTAAACCTGACGAAGGCGGAACTTCGCCAATTACATTGTAGGTTTTACTATCTAGTAACTAACAAGCTTTAAAAGGCTTTTAAAGCAATTTTCTACGAAAATATGGATTTGCCAACACTAAAGAAAGTTAAACGCCTTTACTAATACTATCAAATATATTTTCAAACCCCCTTTAAGTTTAAGTTTATACGAAAGGAAAACCAAAACTTTAACTCGAAAGTTTTCGTAAACGTATTTTACCTAGATAGCGAGCTAGTACTACACGTTATACACTCCGTTACAACTTTTTACGGCGCCAAGTTTCTCGAAACCATTACAGTAAAGGAAATATAAGAGTCACTTCGTACTTTGTAAGTTAATACGTATCTTAGCCTACTAAACATGTTAGCTTATGATACCAGTACTAACTTTATTACAATAAAGTTTTAAGCTAATATAAAATTAATAGGGATCAAATGTAAATAAGTCTTTGTTAAAGTTTACTAAGGTAATGGTAAAGTCGAAAAGTTATATACCCTTTTACAGAAAACTTACGATATTCTTACACTGGAAATCGGAAACTTTATAAGCTAAAAGGCACAACTTTAAATAGCGGTAAAAGGCCTTAACGATACTATTAACCATAATGGACTTAGATTAACTTTACTGATATTTAGGGCTTACCCACGTATAACAGCTAAGTTGCTACCCTCGTTAAGTATCTAAAAACGTATTATGGCATATGATAAAGCCTTAAAAAAACTAAGGACGGAATTGGCTATCGCTAGGTTAATAATACTTTTAACACTTAAAATACACCTTTAATAACAAATGTATTTTTACTCTCCGTGTAAATTAAAGTCTTTATATAACGCGAGTTAAACAAATAGGATAGTTTATATAAGATTTTAAATATCACTAATTTAAACGGAATGGTTAAAATCATTAACGGCTCTGTGACTTTCCCAGCTACACAGGTTGAGCATACTGAAAACCCCTTGGGCCTTTTAAATCTAATAAAGACCCTAACATCGATAACCTCCGAGCCGAACGAATTAGCCAATACCTCCCTTTCGAGCCAACTATTAATAAGCTAATGGAACATCGGCGGTGTAAACGACTATCCAAGAAAAGGATACACATTAAAAAAGAGGATGGTGATAGGGACTATAGGCCTAGCAAAGTATATACAACGACGTGAGTATTTAATAAAAAAAAGTCCAACAAAAAACTCGCACTTAAGTTACGTGTCGAAAGCATTATCAATTTATTAGGTAAGCCCTTTTAAAAAGTGACTGAGTGAAAATTAACGGCCTTTTATTACGAGGAGTTATATAATTTGTATTGTTAACGTAATGTCAAAGCCAAAAGGTTATTATCTTCAAGTCGAAGATAATTAACGAAAATAAAGGTAAAACCACGGATTGGCCGTACGAAAAGTTACGGTTAATCGTTTAAGGATACGGTAATAAAGGTAAGGATTATTTTTTTACTTAATCGCTTATAATTCAAATGATTTACTAACGTTGAATTATCGTCATTACGATTAGTTTAACTATTAACGTAAAAAGCTAGTTTATACTTGATAGCCGTGATATTAGGTAATCGTACACGTAATTTGTTACCAATTACTAACGGATTGTACCATTGAAATTGCTAAAAGAACTAAGGGACAAGTTTCTGGCCGACACGGTAATACGATGTATTAAGCCTTTATATGGATTGGCTGAAGTAAGCGTCTACTGGTTTTTAACGTACTAAACGTGCTTTAAAAACAGGTTCGGTATGAAGACTTTAGTCTTTAACCCGTGCCTATTAATTATAAAAGGTAAAAACTTTAGCATTATAGGTATATAAACTAACGATATTCTTTTCCTCAGCAATATTAGGTTTATAATAGCGAAATAACGTGTTATCGAGGAGTTAGGCCTTTAGAAGTGTAAACCAGTTAAAACGTTGGCCGAGGATATATAAATTGACTTTAATGAATCTTCAATTCGTATTTATAGTATTAAAGTTAAAAACAGCATTTACATTATTCTACATTAAAAAGAACAAGTTAAAATTCTAACGATTATCGATAAAACCGACGAAATAAAATTATAAAAGTATTCAAAATAAAGGGCCTATACAGCTTATATCGCTATATTATATTAACCGAAAGTATTGTACAACTTTTCAATTATAATACAGGTATAAAACCTATAAGATAAAGACTTCAACAAGTTTAATAAACGGATTTAGCAATGAATATATTACATAGAAATATTAATTGACATGGTTTTTGTAAATTTAACAAAAGCGAAGTTGATAATTTTTACGGACGGGTTATTTGTTAATAATACTAACCTTATATCGTAAATCGACTTTTTCATAATGTTTTTTAACAATGATAAGTTTAAAACCCAATTTACCATTACGAGAAGCCTTATATATTGGATATTTGTTAATTACAAGCGCGTAACCCGAATTATATTAGCTTGAAACGTTTCTGATATAATAATAAGCTTTAATATCGGTATAGTAATTGATGGTATATCAAGTATTAATACTAATAACTAAAACTATTGCCGATACCTATAGTAATATGTACCGATTTCTAAAGCCTTTACAAATGCTTATTAAAAATAGGTACGACCAATGAAAAACGCTTAATAATAAACGTAATGGTGTTAAGAGACGTATGTGAAATTCGAAAAATCGATAAATTCTGGTGAATTAACGGCAAAAATAATCCTGCTGATACTATAACCAAGGCCATCCCTAATAGTGCCTTGAAAATGTTTGTTGATAGTAATACGCTAACTATACGAATCGAGGAATACGTAGACCGCCTGGTACGTGATGTGGGGGAATAGAATTGCCTTAGTAAATTGGAAAACCGCTAGGGTAATGGTGGCGATGGTAAAGGTGGCAATAGCAGTAGTTCAAATTACTGGCAAAAGGTACGTAGGTGATGGCACACCTGATCCGCGCAGGCCTGTGATGAAAGATCTGTGTACGGGATTTAAGGAACGAAAGTCTTGGAGAGTGAAGAAAAAGGGCCACAAGGGGCTGTAATTAGAGTTGATTTCAATATAGATTAATCGGAATTGATAGGGGTCTGGTTTGTGTACTAAGGAGGGATTTCAGAGGTTGCCACCAATTGATAAGAAGCCACGATGGCGTGCAAGCACAAAAAAAAAAAGCTGACAGTGTTGAAATAACAGTTAAGTGCAGTACAGACAAGTCAACTTTACTGCAAGTAAAGTTGATTATACGTACTGCAAATTGACTGTAGTTTGTGGGACTGCACTTCAAGTGTAGTATAGTAGGTACCCACTTCAAAGTGGGGTACAGGCCAAAGCGTTTGGCCATACAAATTAGTGTACAGACTGGCTAGCGGTCTGCCAAATTTAGAACTTACCCACATCAATCAACAATATCAACGCAATACCAGTTACTTCGACTACGGTGATTCGAATCGACAACTTTGCAACGATAAAGATCTACCAACATTTAGTGTATTTTGAATCTATTGTAATGAAAATTAAGAAATATAAGGGAAAAAAAGTAGTATAAAATAATAGGTTATAGGTTTTCCGTTAAAGTTTATGTAAGTTAAAGGTCGTAAAAATTAGTCGTCTTTACAATTTATAATAGTAGTACATGTAATAGTAATAACTGTAATAGTACTAACTTAGTCGTTTATTAACTTACTGGTTTGGTAATCTTTAAAACTTTGAAGCGATTAACCTTAAGGCTTTTAAAAAGATTTTTTTTCCCCAGTGTTTTCAGTAACAATATCATCGCTTACTGTCAAAATTGCTGCGAAAACTAACATAATTTAAAAGCTTTCCCTACTTACTGGCTCAAAAACCAATACAATGTATAAGGGCTATTTACAAAAGTTTTTCCTCTACCTTACCCAAACAAAGCGTAACAACAGGAAAGCAACTTCTTCTTCTACTTAGCCAATCTGTACTTAACCTAATAATCACTAATCAGTATTGGTAGATCTTTACCGTTATACCGTAATCAATTCGAATTACTATAGTTGAAGTAA
The DNA here is from genome assembly GCA_038502455.1 of Anisogramma anomala. NCBI lineage: Eukaryota > Fungi > Ascomycota > Sordariomycetes > Diaporthales > Gnomoniaceae > Anisogramma > Anisogramma anomala. Next base: position 24,033,157 of record JASMMZ010000004.1, on the reverse strand, counting down.
CTAGTACTACATTAGTATTATTGATTAAGATGTGTGGATTCTAAGTTTGGTAGACCGCTAGCCGGTCTGAATACTAATTTGTATAGTCAAACGCTTTGGCCTATGCTCCACTTTCAAGTAAGCACTTACTGCACTGCACTTATAGTGCAGTATCACAAACTACAGTCAATTTGCAGTACGTACAATTAACTTTACTGTACTGAATTTAACTACTATTCCAATACTATTGTTAAATACAGTGTTGTCCCAGTGTTTGAAATGATTCCTTGAAAGATTTACTTTGGATAAAGATTATAAATGGTAAATAAGTGTATAAGGTTAAGATTTTTATTACTATAACAATAACAAGGGTTTTTAATTGTCAGGCGATATAAAAAGACATGGTCCGCCAGTTATTACATTGTTTTAAGGTCAAGGCTGGTATATTAATACCAGCCAATAACCTTAGGCCTATTTTTCATCTTGTGTCTCCGTATCTTGGAAGTTTGTAATACGTTTAAGGTATTCTAGGTTAGAGGTGAAGGGGTATTAAGTGTGCTATATTACTTATTTCGATTAGCGTAACGTAGTAATATGGCCTGTTGATTAACAGTTTCGTTTGCCGTAAATCTAGTACTTTTCAATATATTACAGGAATTTACGTAACTGATTTAATTATTTTAACAAAGAGGTATATCTTGTTTCTTATGTGTATCGGTCACGCTTTTAGCTCAAGGTCTTTTTTTAACCTTATTATTTGGGTTTACCGTATTTACGTTTGATGTAATGATTATGAGCGAGGTTTTAATCATCATTGTTAAAGTCGTAAGCTTGGAGGTACATACTAGTCGAGTTCGGCACCTATATCATTACGGTTGTAAATAAAGACTATAACTGGCTAAAAAAGCCTTTACAAGTGGCGTTAGAGTATTATATAGCGTATTTAAACCTTTTATACCCAATTATAGCTTGGTGAACTTACTGGTGTAATGTACCTTCACCAACTCCCATATTTCCTATAGTTTATTAGTAAAATATTTGCCTATCAAATTTCTAATTGAGAAAGTTCATTTTATTTTCCGACTTTCATTTTGTAATTCAATATGTAAGATTACTTGATTATATTCTAATAGGTGTAGTATTGATCAATATTAACATTGTATTCAAAGCCACTATTAGGACTATTGTAAATCTCCCAAAACGATAAGTAATTCGTTGTATTAAATGTAGTAATCTTTGTTTTAGCTGGTAGAGATATTGGGAAACATCGAATAGAAACCTAGTAGCTTAATTTTCATTTGACGACAAATGTTACACAATGGTCACAACTTAATGTTAAGGATATTATATAGTCTACCTTTATACTTTTTTTTTTCTCTCCAAATTTTAAACAAATTTGTAATTACGGCGTAATCTGTATTTATTATAGGAATATCTTGATGGGAAAGAGTGATATACTAATCGTAAAAAACTTTCGGGTTTTTCGACTAGTAATTCTGGGATTAGTGCTGGTGTTAGTGAGTAGAATAGTTACCTTTGGCAAAGTTTAGAGGGAAAAAGCCAATAGTCGTGTCCATAGTAGGTTCGCGCGTAAAGCTGTTTCTTCTCTGCGGTTGGTATAAGCGAACTTGGTGAAACTAAATATATTTGTGGACTTGATGATTACCGTAGATTTGGTGATAGTTTTGTTAATTTCAAGGAGGTTTTTGGTGGAGTTTTTAATTAATTGGTGTATTTGGGATACGCTGTAAGGCTGAGGACTTACTACGCGTGAGTCAATTAATTTCTTATCTTTGTCAACGATGTTGGCGTGTTGGAGTCCTTAGGAAAAGTGATTTGAGAATTTTATTTATACTTGGGCAGGGTTTTGCGAATGCATATAGGAGTGTTGGAGGATATTATTGCCAGCAATATCTTTGCTCTTACCCTTATATACCTATTAAAGGTTCTCGTTTATTACGTATTCGTATAATACGTTTGTCAGATTACCCTCTGTCCCTTTACTTATAAAGAGGTTGATGTTTTGATTACATAATTTAGTTTCTAGTTTCATCTTGACCTATTTATCTGTTTTTCCCCACATATCTAAAGTTTAATCTTTCAATCATTCTCAAAAGTTATCAACTGAGTTGAATCTTTTATAAGTTTTGGTGGGTTTCAAATCGAGGATAAAGCAGCCAATTATGTTGGTTAGATACTTTAGAATAAAGTCTTTGTTGGCGTTCATAAACTAAAAGTTGTTATCAAAGTACCTGACTAACATGGATCCGAGTTCTTTGATTTCTTTCTTTTTAATAGGGTCGGTAACAATATCAATCTTGACGTTTATAATAGCTATTTTGACGAATGTTAAAGTAGTGTATGGAGAAAATATTAATGTAAAAGGGCGGGTTATTAGGTTGTTTGCTATCAAAGTTGTTGTTTGTAATTAAAAGATTGTGAAACTTAGTCGTTTTACGATTTAGAATAGTAGTACCCGTAAAAATGATAGTAATAGTAATAACAACTTAGCTGTTTACCAACGTTAGTCACTTGATAATCTTAAAACTTTTAAATAGTTAATCATTACGTTTTTAAGATTGATTTAGTGAAGATTTCTTAATTTTATTTATAAGGGTACTATCGCCAGTTCTCAATTACCGCTAAGACTAACGCAATTCAAAAGCTTCTCTTACTTTACTACTATAAATGTTATGACCCAAGCACGTTGGCGGGTCAGGAAACAGGCTAGCATGCAGCTAAGCTACCGAGAGTCTGAAGTTCAACACATCAGGCGAGAACATCTCTTTGTCAGCACCAAACTAGGCAACCCTCCAGGGTTAGGGTTATCTAGATCACAAGTGCTTACTGAGCCTCAGTGAGCACCAGTGAGCCTCAGTAAGCACCGGTGAGCCTCAGTACTGAAGATGGTATGAAGGCCATAGGATATAAGGATATGGTCAGCACCACATAGATAGTATTTCCTTCATAGCTCTTCAGTTGTTAATCTAAGTATTCAGTCTCAGTATATTCTGAATAGCCTCACAGCTTTTGATCATTACTTGCACGGTTGCGATATTGTTCACTCAGCACTTCTGCTACCTTCTTGATAACATAAACCCTCTGACACCTTCTATATACTCACGGGTATTTAGTGTGATCATCACAATAAAAACTAAAAAAAATACTGAAAAGGCACGTTGCAAAAATCTTGCCTTTATTTTACCTAAATAAAGTGTAACAACTAAAAAGTAACTTCTTAATTTACCTAACTTATCTTAACTTTATAAATACTGATCAGTATTAATAGGCCTTTATCATGATAATATAATCGATTCGAATCTCTGGTCGAAAAAACTGGTATATTGTATTGAAAGTAGCAATGTGTTACTTCTAAGTTTGGAAGACCGCTAGCTGGTCTACACACTAGTTTGTATGACCAATTACTTGGTATGTGCTCTAGTATGAAGTAGGTACCTACTGCACTTGACTTGCAGTCAACCCACAAAAATACAGTCAACTTGTAGTGAATACAATCAACTTACTGTCAGTATAGTTGACTTAACTATACTGTAATTGACTGCTATCCCAACAATAATAGTAAACTTTAATATTGGTATGATAACTGATAGTATATTAAGGATTATTATGAAGTAATTGGAATTTCTTTCCATATTAATAGTCGTATATATTAACTTAAAAAAAATTTACGAATATTTTTCTAAATTAGATACAATTGATTGAAATTGTATAATTATACACATCATAATATTCAGAAAGATATACAAAGCTCCAAAAAGTAACGAATTTAGATTAATTAACAGTAAAAATAACACTGTTAATACTATAACTAAAGTCACAACTTATGATACCTTGGAAAGGTTTGTAAATAGTAATAGGTTAAACGTATGAATTGAAAGCTACGTTAACCGCTTAATATGTAATATAAAGATATAAGGATATCCCAATGAACTGAAAAATTGTTAGAGTAATAGTAGCGATAGTAGTATGTAAAAAAAACATAATCGGATTTATTGGTAAGAAGTATGTAATTGATGGCGTATAAGTCTATGACGTACGTAAGTTTGTGGCAAAAAACTTATGTACGGGAGTTAAGAAAGTTGATGCCTAGAACTATAGGGAGAAAGATTGCAATTGGAGTGCAATTTGGGTGCGAAACAGGCTGGAATTGGCAGGGGGGTCTTGCCAACGGAGTTGGGAGCGACTTCAAGGATTATCACAAATTAGTGGTTGGCTACTCTAACGTGCGCGTACAAAGCAAAAAGTCGTCAGTACTAAAACAACAGTTAATTACAGTATATTCAAATCAACTATATTAAATATAAGTTAATTATTACTATTACAAGTTAATTATATTGTTCGTAATATTTACTATATTAACTGCAAGTTATGTATAGTAGGTGCCTAATTCAGACTAGGGCACGGGCTTAGCAATCGGCTATACAAATTAGTGTGCAGACCGGCTAGCTGTCTGCCAAACTTAGAAGTAACACATCACCACTTTCAATGCAATACCAGTTACTTTGACCAGACTCAAATCGACTACGTTGCAATGATCAAGGCCTACCAACAGAGTGGATATAAAAGTAATTGCTTCAACCAAATTCACCTGTAGTAAATTTATTCTTGCAACACGTTAGTTAGTGAAACATGGTGCAACAAGTATTAAAACCCCATAGTTTATACAAGGCCAACAAGAGACTCGTAAAGTCTACTTATACAAAATGCCCTCGTTGGGTGTAAGTATTCTAATTTCCATCAATACTCTCTGCATTGTGACTTTTCTGCTGTAACCGAACCATTTCAGGGCCCTAGGCAAAAGGTATCATCATGCTGGCCTACCTCACCTGAACGCCGGTAAGAACCAAAGTGCAGCTGTCAGAGAAACATGTTGGAAGAAAATCCACTCTTTGCCCCTAGTCCTGAACGCCTCGGCCGGTAAGAAAGCGACCATCAATCAATTAGTCTCAACAGACACTGGTTTCAACCACTCCACCATTGCATCGAAATGCCACTCCACTGCTGTCCAGGTTTGCGATGAGTAGCACCATGCTCCAGAACATACTGCCAGACAGATGATGTGCGTTTCCACCAATTGCTGCATCCATGTGGGTATCTTTACGTTGACTTCCTCCGTCAATTTGGACGAGCTTTTTCCTAAAATTGATCCCTTCATTCTGTTAGCCAAACTACCTCCTAGGTCACCACAATGTACTCACTCTGTGGATGCCTGAATGGAGCGACGAAGCCTAGTGCGGTACTTCTTCTTGTCGTCGGCAGAGCCCCAGTAGAGCTTGAATGCTTCAGGGTTAACCAGAGTTCGCGGATCATACGGAGGAGACTCCTCTTCCAACATCTGCATGATAGTGTCGAGATGGGTCTTTATGTCCTCTCTTCTCGAGGCACTGGGCCAGTAGCATGGTGTACCATCTTGCGCAATGCGGTGATGAAACAACTTCGTAAGGAAAGTAACTCGGGGCTGCTCCTCGGGGAACTTCGGGCTGAGGTGGATCTTGATGCGGCAAAGGGCACCGTCCATAGGAGTCATTGGCTTTCCGATGTAGTTCAAGATCCAGACGTACGGGTTGCCATTCTCCAACTCGACGTTGTGGGCCATACTGTGCTGCTTGTAGTACTCGACAACTTGCTCGAACTGCCGCCTCAGATTGACAGTGACGGTTGCCTCCTTAAGATCCGGATCCTCGGCGCCCTGCCGAGCCCATTGTAGCGGCTCTTCGTCTAGAACTTTCTTGATGTATCTCAGGCGCTTCTCTAGTTCGGTGTAGTTGAACTTGCCGTCCATGGTGTTGCCGCCGCCCTCGAAAGGCATCCTCGTGAAGGCTTGACCATCTTTGACCTCCTTCTTGGCCTGGGCGATGGCTTCCAGGTATGAGTCATAGTACCAAAGGAAGCGGCGCTTGAATAAGTCCTTAAATGGCTCAAACACAGCACAAGCTTCGTCAAGACCCTCCAAATCGACATCGTATTCCTCGGACGGCGATGTTGATGGTTGACTGACGTTGCCTGCGGCGTCGATGCCGAGATAATCTTCCAGGCGTTGGATGACTGAGATGCGTAAGGACTCGTGGCGGATCTGCCAGGGAGTCTTGTGTCAGTGTAGGTGTCCTGTGAGCTCTGGCGGGCCCGCGTTTACCTTCTGCACATATTCCTTCTGGTGCTTCTTGTCAGCTGGCTCGTTAGCCTCCTCAAAGCCGGGCTCGTTCTCATAAGGGTTGGACGACATCAGACTTTGAATGGACAGCAAAATTGACTCCAGGCCCTGGGCAGCCGACCACTCCTCGCCACGCTCGCCACGCCATGTTCTGTTCGCATGCCATTTTAGCAAATCGGGGTTTCGTGCTTAGGAAGGATGCAAGAACGAACCCGAGAATAGACCTGTCGGGAAACGGTATTAGCATGCGACAGGCAGGCTTATGCACATCTCAAAGATCACTCACAGACAAACACGGCCACCAGAGTAGATGTTGGGGTTGAAGCGGGTGCGGCCGCCGTTGGTAGTAATTGCAGTGACAGCAGGGGCTTTTCGAGGGTATTCTGCAGCATGACAGTGTTAGCATGCCCTCGACAACCAGTGAGGTATGGGTAAATACTGACCCTTTGAGAATTTAAAGGCGAACTGGACAAGAGTCTTGTCAAAAACACAATTGTACAAGCGGCAGTGCGGTGAGAACACTAACCTCGAAGAAGCCGAACTCGTAGGGAGTCTCGTGGGGACCGATGATAACTGCCTTCACATTGCGAACGTCGACATCACGACAGGCGACGGCGAGCGCTAAGATGGGTTCGTTAGTGCGATAGTCCGGAGAGCTCGAGGTGGCGGCGGGGCTTTTGGGCGCATTTTACAGAGGTCTGAATCTTTTTGTAGGTCGCTGAGCTCCTGGATTTGGCATGCGTAATTAGCATTGCATCATGGGGCGAGAGGGACCTGAAGGGCGGTCGAGGGTATTAGAGGCTCAGCCTCGCACAATGAACCCCGCGTGAGACAGTACGAACCTTGGTAATGCGGATGATGGATTGATCCGCCATCACAGCAGTCTGGCAGATTGAGAAGGGTGTGGTAGTGATCGCATAAGTTTGCTGAAGGTAGCTCTGCTCAGAATCCAAATTGATGAGGATGGGTATGCTGGTAGCTGTGTTGGAATTGAGGTTGATGTCAGGTTCTAAAGTTGGAGAAGCAGGGGCAGGAGGGAAGAGGTGGGAAGGTGGGATGACATAGGCAGGCCATGCCTGCAGGATGAGGCACCCTAGGCACTATCACCTAGCCAGGCTGAACCAACAAGCAATGCCCAACGACAAAGGAGGTAGGCGTTGGGCAAAGCATCTTCCGCTGAGTTTTAATGACGACTCAGCTCTGTCACACATCTCCAAGGTTGATTTCAGGCAGGCAATCATTTCAAGACGGTGGGTGGCTTCACTGCGTGCCAAGGCTCATATCACATCCATCATGCAGTGGAAGTCTGCAACGTATTATACAGAGCAGAGCAATACGTACAACATTGCATACATGAAGGAACACGGTCTAAGGGCATCTATCAATTCAATTTTTTTTTTTTAAAAAAAGCCTTGAAACAACCCATTCTCTCAGGTCTCATGTTGACCTCTTCAGCTGCAAATATTTATGTAGTCTACATAGTATATTTCATTCTCCATAAGTGGTATATCGTCAATGAAAGTTTGCTGCTGGGACACAAGGAGGATTAGATGGATGGCAGGGGGGGGGGGGCTTACCCCTGCTCCACCGACGCGTCTCGACTTCCAGAACGCGTTAATTGAACCATTTTCTCTCAACGTCAAGCCTGCCAAACCAAACAAACATCCCACGACGCTGCGTTACACGCCAATCGCCACCTCGAAACCGCCCGGACGATTGTGAAGTCATACAGCGGTAGCCAGAATGGCAAGTTTCTTTGATATCAAGGCCCGGAAGGCCGCCGCTGCCAACGGCTCCAGCAGCAAGGACAAGAAGACCCAAGAGGCACCCAGAGCCCAGCCTTGGGTCGAGAAATAGTACGTCGGAAGCAATTCCGATATGGCAGCAAAAATGGAAGCACAAATGGCAGCACAAATGGCAGCTAATCAGAATAATTACGCAGTCGTCCAAAGACCCTCAGCGATGTCACAGCCCAAGACCACACCATCACCGTGCTGGAGCGAACCCTCCAAGCGTCCAACGTATGCGACGCGCTTATTCCCCTCCCTCAAACAAGGGCCCGCAGCTGGGTTCTCCCCGAAAATTTTCATAACTGACACATCACAGCTCCCCCACATGCTCTTCTACGGGCCCCCGGGAACAGGCAAGACCTCCACGATTCTCGCCCTTGCAAAAGAACTGTATGGCCCCGAGTTTCTCAAGCAGCGCGTGCTCGAGCTGAACGCCTCCGACGAGCGCGGCATCTCCATCGTGCGCGAGAAGGTCAAAGACTTTGCGCGCATGCAGCTCGTCAACCCCCCGCCCGGCTACAAGGACCGCTACCCTTGTCCGCCCTTCAAGATCATAATCCTCGACGAGGCCGACAGCATGACTCAGGATGCGCAGTCCGCGCTGCGCCGCACCATGGAGACGTACAGCAAGATCACACGCTTCTGTCTGATCTGCAACTACGTCACGCGCATCATCGACCCGCTGGCGAGTAGGTGTAGCAAGTTCCGCTTCAAGAGCTTGGATCAGGGCAACGCGAGGAAGAGGCTGGAGGAAATCGCCGAAAAAGAGGGCGTGCCGCTGGAGGCTGGCGCGGTGGATGCGTTGATCGATTGTAGTGAGGGTGATCTGAGGGTCAGTATTCACCGAGCAAGTCGTCGCCATCAGATGAGGGCATGCTAACACTGTCTTTCTACAGAAAGCCATCACTTATCTCCAATCAGCAGCACGCCTGGTGGGTGCAGGTAACGCGATGGCAGGAGACGCTGACAAGATGGATGTGGACGCGCGGCCCGTGACGGTCAAGATCGTCTTCGACATCGCCGGTGTCATACCGAATGACACCATCGAAGTTTTGGTTAAGGCGATTCGGCCACGCTCATCCGGAGAGACGTTCTTGTCGGTCTCCCAGGTTGTTGAGGACATGGTTTCAGATGGCTGGAGCGCCGGACAAGTGGTCAGCCAACTGTACCAGACTATCGTCTACGATGAGGCCATCCCGGATTTACAGAAGAACCAGTTCGTCATGATTTTCAGCGAGGCTGACAAGCGGCTGGTGGATGGCGCAGATGAGCACCTGACGATACTGAACGTTGCGCTTCAACTATCGAATATAATGGCCGGGCGGTAGGACCTTGGCGTCGAAATGTTTGTGAGCCCAATCGAAACACGCGGCTAACAGGGTTGAACTTGTTGCATGTGAAAAGGGAAAATCTGGGCGTGTACATCGCAAGGCGTTCTTTGGGGCCGGTAGCAAAATGGCTAGGGATGAAAGATGTTTTGGCACCTATGTAAATATTGCTCCACTACCTGCGAGGAGAGTCCTCGGCATTGATAAGACCTAATGTCCCATCTAATGAAGCCCAAACATCCCTGGGCTCCTTGAATGTATTTCTCTTGCTCTTCGCAGTCGACCCTTTTTTTGGGGTCTGTGTTTCCGCCAGCCAGATATCGTCCGCCGTGCTGTCTCCATCGCTAGACTCCTCTCTCGTCCCCGCGTTACGTCCCAGAAGTTGGTCAATCTCAACCAGATGCTTCGTTGACTTCTCCAAGGCCACCTGGCCATGCTCAATCTGCTCTGTCACAGCCTCCAACGAAGCCAGCTTCGCCGCGTCTGCAGCGGCCACCCATGGCTGGACGCGGCTGACGAGTTCCTGCCCCCTCCTGTGCGGCGCATCATCACCGAGGCGCTCTTGACGCCTGCGGATGGTCCGGATGGGATCTTCGGGCAGCAGCTGGCTCTCCTCGGCAAGGCGAGTGAGGAGTTTGCTAGTCTCCTCGGTCTGTTTGGCGAGAACGTGGCTGAAGTGAGACTTTTGCGCGATGGAGCTCTTTTGCTCGTGTGCGATGGCAAGCAGGTTCTCGACGTAAGGCGTGATAAGATACGTCGAGGGCGCTGGTGGCGGCGGTTCTGGCCAGGTGGCACTTCGTGCCTCTTCTTCGGGCTTGATCGAGGGCTGTGGACTTTGAGCGACCAGTTGGGTAAGGCTCTTGCGCGCGGCGACGTAGCTGGCATACTTGTCCTTGACCAAAGCAAGCTGCTCGTCCATGTGCGCCTTGTCGATCTTCGCTGCACCCCTCCTCGCATCTTCCTCCGGCGCCGGCTCTTCCACCGCAGAGGCCTTGCCCAGCTCCGTCTCCATCCAGACGATAAGTTCGTTCCGCGTGGTATTGAGGGCTTGGAGCTTGGCGCCGTCGCTCATCTTGCCAAGTGACACGGTGGAGCGGGCCTTGACTTGTTTGAGGAGCTTCTCCTCCTTCTTCAGGAGGAGTTTGGAGCACAGGACCGCTTTCTCAAGCCGATCGACGAGGGCTTTGAGATTAGTCTTGGTGGAGGAGCTGTCCACCGTGAAGCTGCTCGTGATAGTCTTTGGGATGTCCGGCAGACGGATCGAGTCTCTGAACATGGCCTCTGGTTGTAAGAACTCTGGCGATGCAGCTGGCTTCTGTCCAAGTAGATCCAAATACTTATCCATCAACTGCAGCCTCTCCTGCTTCTGCCTCAGCTTGACAGTGGTGATCTGGTCCTCCAACCGAGCGGTACCAGTCAATGCGCCCGCCTTCGTGCCCTTGTTGTCATACCCGGCCTGTTGTAGACTGACAGACTCATACTCTCGTTGCGCTTTGATATTGGCATGAAGGGCTTTCAGATAATCCCTCTGAAGCCCGCGCACATCCGTTGTTTTGATTGTGCAGTCCAGCTCTGCGAGGGCCATGGGACCGTTTTGAGGGCCATTCTCATAACAGGAGCGGAGGTTCAGGGCCAGGACTCTCCGGATGTGCTCTGCTTCTTCGCGCGGCCGAATGTACGGCTCCAGAGCGTTTTGGATCGCTCGGATTGTTTCTTCTGGTGCCGACATGGTTTTGGCTCATGATTTGAACGGAACATACAACAGTTGGGTGCCCGCCTCATGGAGAATCACCTGTACATACTAAGTAGTAGTATAACCGCCTGCAGATCGCCAGGTACGTACCAATACTGCCATTTAGGCGTAGCCCCACGCTGTGCACACAGCAGCAGGGTATCCCTGTCCATCGGTTTTCAGTTGACCTTGCAAGCAACAACAGCAGCTGTGAGTGAGCTCAGCAACCTCTGCATCAACTTTTTACACCAACAGACCCATCACATGTGGATGACAGCCTGCCATTTTTCAGTCGCCCTTTTTTTTAATGGTTTGATTGGTCTGTAGGATTTCGGCGTGCCAGGTCACCCGACAAGTCGCCACCCTCAAGTGGCTACCGACACCTTGGGAGCAAGCAACAAACCGAGCTGTTCAGCATCCAACTGTCACCATCACCCTCCCTCGACCCCATACACGCTTCTTCAACCGTCAAGATGTCGGGCGAAAACTACCAGCGCGATGTGTCGCAGTACAAGTACTCGGCCATGTCCAACCTGGTCCTCCAGGCGGACCGCCGATTCGTGACGCGCCGCACCGACGAGGCCACCGGCGACCCAGAGTCCCTAGCGGGACGTCTTGCCATCAGCGACATGGGCGGGCGCGTTGCCCGCGAATCCTTGCCGAAAAAGGCAAATTTGCCAAATGTTCAGCGGGGCTCCATGCGCGACGGCGAGGACATTCTACGCCAGCAGCAGCAGAAGAAGAAGGGTGCGGATCCTTCAAGACACGGTGGCATTCTGTCTGGCGCGGAAGCGCTGGTCGAAGGACTCCGGTATCGACCGCGCACGCAGGTCACAAGAGCGACGTTCGATCTCATCCTGACCATCGTGGCCAAGAACCTTGGCGATGTGCCGCAGGAGGTGGTGCGCAGCGCGGCCGACGCGACGCTGGAGTATCTCAAGGATGAGGACCTGAAGGATTACGACAAAAAGAAGGAGATTGACGACCTTTTGGGTGTCACCCTCGACCCCAAGGCCTTCAACGAGCTGGTCAACCTCGGCAAGAAGATCACCGACTACGACGCAGAAGATGACGACGAGGAGATGGCGGGCGCTGAGGACGAGGGCGAGATCGATGATCGTCAAGGTGTTGCTGTTGCCTTCGAAGATGAGAATGAGGATGCCGACGGTATCGTGGACGAGGTTCGGGAAGACTCGTCCGATGATGATGACGACGGAGACGTGGAGGATCGCCCTGGGCTCGAGGAGGAAGCAACAGCTGGCGGTGCTGCAGACGACAGGGACGAGGAAGAAGTCGGTTTGGCCGACGGAGATGCCATGATCATTGACTCAGCACCAGCTGACAGCGGGGCAACAAAAGCCGACAAGGGGAATAACTACATACCCGCCTTCAAGATCGATGCTTTCTGGCTGCAACGGCAAATCGGACGCTTATATCCGGATGCCCATGTTCAACATGATAAAACAAACCAAGCGTTGCGATTTCTGTCCGGCGAGCCAGACGAGGAGGGTGGCGACGAGAAACAGTTGAGAGAGATTGAGAATGATCTTATGGAGCTGTTTGACTACGAGCACCACGAGGTCGTCCAGGAGCTCATTGCAAATCGTGAAAAGGTGGTATGGCTCACAAGACTGGCTCGTGCCGAGCACGCGAAGGACCGCGAGACGGTGGAGTGCGAGATAGCCTCTGAAGGACTGCAATGGATCCTCGACGAGCTTCGCGGCAAGGCGGGCGGCGATAAGAAAGGAAAATTGGAGATCAAGATGCACATCGACAAGGCCGGTTTTGGTGGCGAGGTCAAGCAGGAACACCCAGAAGACCAGCTGATCGGAGGTCTGCAGCCGAAGAAGTTGATCAACCTGGAAAACCTTGTCTTCGACCAGGGCAACCACCTGATGACCAACCCCAAAGTCAGGTTACCCGAGGGTTCTACGAAACGAACTGGGAAGGGCTACGAAGAGATCCACGTCCCGCCACCCAAGAAGCGCAACGACCCCAGCGACACGCTGATACCTATTTCTGAGATACCGGAATGGGCCCGGGAACCCTTCAGCTCCGTCAAATCTCTCAACAAAATCCAGTCAAAATGCTACCCGACAGCTTTCGAGGACGATGGAAACATGCTTATTTGTGCCCCGACTGGTTCCGGAAAAACGAATGTAGCGTTCCTGGCAATGTTGCGGGAGATTGGCAAGCACAGGGACCCGGAGACCGGAGAGATTGATCTAGATGCCTTCAAGATCGTTAGCATCGCACCTTTGAAGGCTTTGGTCCAGGAGCAAGTCGGCAACTTCGGCAAGCGACTGGCCCCTTTCGGAATCAAGGTGAACGAGCTCACTGGTGACCGGCAACTCACTAAGCAGCAAATCGCCGAGACCCAAGTCATCGTCACCACGCCTGAGAAGTGGGATGTCATTACCCGAAAGGCATCTGACACGTCCTACACGAACCTCGTGCGTCTGATCTGTATTGATGAGATCCATCTTCTTCATGATGACCGTGGTCCTGTGCTTGAGAGCATTGTTAGCCGCACAATTCGCAAGACAGAACAAACAGGCGAACCTGTGAGACTTGTTGGCCTTTCGGCCACCCTGCCAAACTACAAAGACGTCGCCAGCTTCCTCCGAGTGGACCCTGAAAAGTGCTTGTTCCACTTTGATGGCACATTCAGACCTTGTCCACTACGTCAGGAGTTTATTGGAGTGACGGAGAGAAAAGCTATCAAGCAACTCAAGGTCATGAACGATGTCACCTACAACAAAGTCTTGGAGCATGTAGGCAAGAACAGGAATCAGATGCTCATCTTTGTCCACTCGCGGAAGGAGACGGCCAAGACGGCCAAGTATATCCGTGACAAGGCGTTGGAGATGGACACCATCCAGCAAATCCTCAAGAGCGATGTTGGAAGTCGGGAGATCTTGCAAGAAGCTGCATCACAAGCCACCGACTCGGATTTGAAGGGCATACTGCCCTACGGCTTTGGCATTCATCACGCGGGTATGGGCCGCGCGGACAGGACCGATGTCGAGGAACTGTTCGCCGACGGACACATCCAGGTTCTTGTTTGCACAGCTACACTTGCTTGGGGTGTCAACCTGCCTGCACATACTGTCATCATCAAGGGCACACAGGTCTACTCGCCCGAGAAGGGTAGTTGGGTGGAACTCAGTCCACAAGATGTGCTGCAAATGCTGGGTCGTGCAGGGCGGCCTCAGTACGACACCTTTGGCGAAGGTATCATCATCACCAGCCAGGGCGAGATGCAGTATTACCTCTCTTTGTTGAACCAGCAACTTCCCATCGAGAGTCAAATGGTTAGCCGCTTGGTAGACAACCTCAATGCAGAGGTGGTCCTCGGCAACGTACGAACACGAGACGAGGGTGTGGACTGGCTTGGATACACATATCTCTTCGTCAGGATGCTTCGGTCACCTGGCCTCTACAGCGTGGGCGTCGAGTACGAAGACGACGGCGCATTAGAACAGAAGCGTGTGGATCTCATTCACTCTGCTGCGCATGCTCTCCGTAAGGCCACTCTGATCAAATACGACGAGAAGACCGGTAAGATGCAGGCGACAGAGCTGGGACGCATTGCGTCGCACTACTATATCACGCATGGATCCATGGACATGTACAACAACCTTATACAGCCGTCCATCACCAACATCGAACTCTTCCGCATATTCGCTTTGAGCGCAGAGTTCAAGTACATCCCCGTTCGCCAGGAGGAGAAGCTCGAACTCGCCAAACTTCTGGCTAGAGTACCTATACCCGTCAAGGAGAGCATCGAGGAGTCGCACTGCAAGATCAATGTGCTTTTGCAAGCGTATATCTCCCGTCTCAGCCTTGACGGCCTGGCGCTGATGGCCGACATGGTATATGTCACTCAATCTGCTGGGCGCATCCTTCGAGCCATTTTTGAGATCGCACTGAAGAAGGGATGGGCTTCTGTGGCCAAGACGGCCCTCAATCTTTGCAAGATGGCAGAGAAGCGAATGTGGCCCACCATGACACCCTTGCGCCAGTTCTCCCATTGCCCGAGAGAAATTGTTCAGAAAGCCGAGCGCACTGATGTCCCATGGGCCAATTTTTTCGACCTAGACCCTCCACGAATGGGTGAGCTCCTAGGAATGCCCAAGGCTGGAAGAACTGTGGTCGGATTTGTCAACAAGTTTCCTAGGCTTGAGGTCCAGGCTCAGATCCAGCCCTTGACAAGGACCATGCTACGCGTTGAGCTCACAATCACGCCCAACTTCGCGTGGGACGAGGAGGTACATGGTCTCGCTGAGAGTTTTTGGATTCTCGTCGAGGATTGCGATGGAGAGGACATCCTGTTTCACGACACATTCCTCTTGCGCAAAGACTATGCCGAGTCAGAGTCGAATGAACACATTGTCGATTTCACGGTGCCGATCACAGACCCAATGCCACCCAACTATTTCATCTCCGTTGTGTCTGATCGGTGGATGCACTCCGAGACGAGGATTGCTGTTTCCTTTCAAAAGTTGATTCTCCCTGAGAAGTTCCCACCTCACACAGAACTTCTCCCTCTCCAACCCCTATCCGCTTCCGCGCTCAAGGTCAAGGAGTACGTTGCTCTGTATCCTGAGTGGGATCGGTTCAACAAAATTCAGACACAGACTTTCAATTCGCTCTATTCTACAGACGGCAATGTCTTCATTGGGGCACCGACCGGCAGTGGAAAGACCGTGTGCGCGGAGTTTGCACTTCTTCGTCATTGGTCCCAGGCAGAACAGGGACGAGCTGTCTATATCGCTCCTTTCCAGGAGCTCGTGGACATTAGGTTTCAGGACTGGCAAAAACGTCTGTCGGTTTTGCGCGGCGGGAAGGACATTGTCAAGTTGGTTGGCGAGACCACGGCCGACCTCAAGCTGCTCGAGCAGGGTGACTTGATCCTCGCCACGCCCATCCAGTGGGAAGTCCTTTCCAGGCAATGGAAGAGGAGAAAGAATGTGCAAAGCGTCGAACTCTTCATCGCCGACGAATTGCAGCTCCTCGGAGGTTCTATGGGCTATGTGTACGAGACCATCGTATCCAGGATGCACTACATTCGCACTCAGACGGAGCTCCCGATGAGGATAATCGGTCTTGGTGTATCGCTTGCCAACGCCAGGGATATCGGCGAGTGGATCGACGCGAAGAAGCACGACATCTACAACTTCAGCCCTGCTGTTCGGCCTGTGCCTTTGGAGCTTCATATACAGTCCTACAGCGTTCCTCACTTCCCGTCGCTCATGCTGGCGATGGCGAGACCAACCTACCTGGCCATCGCCCAGCTGTCCCCTGACAAGCCTGCCATTGTCTTCGTGCCAAACAGAAAGCAGACACGAGCCACGACACGAGATATTCTCACAGCTGCTCTTGTCGAGGAGGACGAGGATAGGTTCCTTCACGTCGATGTGAAGCAGATCCAGCCTCTGCTGTCCCGTGTGCATGAGGAAGCTCTGGCCGAAGCGCTGTCGCACGGTGTTGGATACTACCACGAGGCCCTCAGCAACGACGACAAACGTATCGTCAAGTACCTGTACAACAACGGCGCAATCCAGGTTCTTGTGGCTTCTCGCGATAGCTGCTGGGAGCTCGACTGCGCCGCCCACTTGATCATCGTCATGGGTACCCAATACTTTGAGGGCCGCGAGCACCGCTATGTGGACTACCCGGTGACTGATGTCTTGCAGATGTTCGGCAAGGCTCTGCGACCGTCCCAGGATGGCCGTGGGCGTGGTGTTCTGATGGTACCTGGTGTGAAGAGAGAGTACTACAAGAAGTTCCTCCACGAGGCTCTGCCTGTCGAGTCTCACCTTCACTCGTACTTGCACGACGCCTTCGTCACGGAGATCAGCACTCGGATGATTGAGTCTGGTGAAGACGCCATCAACTGGATGACGTTCACGTATTTCTATCGCCGACTTCTCGCCAACCCAAGCTTCTACAGTTTGCTTGGCACCACTCAGGATGCCTTGAGCCAGTATCTATCTGATTTGGTCGAGGTCACTCTCAAGGAGCTGGACGAGTCGAAGATCATCGAGTTCGATGAAGACGACGCCTCGGTCGCGCCGAACAATGCTGCCATGATTGGCGCTTACTACAACATCTCTTACATCACCATGCAGACATTCCTGCTTTCTCTCAGCGCTCGTACCAAGCTCAAGGGCATACTCGAAATTGTCACTTCTGCGACCGAGTTCGAAGCCATCCAGATCCGCAGACATGAGGATGATCTACTGCGTCGCATCTATGATCGGGTTCCTGTCAAGATGGCACAGCCTGATTTTGCCTCGCCGCACTTCAAGGCGTTTGTGCTGCTCCAGGCGCACTTCTCAAGGATGTCATTGCCAATCGACTTGGCCAAAGATCAAGAGATGATCCTGTCCAAGGTGATCAGCTTGCTCAGTGCCACTGTCGACATTTTGTCATCAGATGGCCACCTGAACGCCATGAATGCGATGGAGATGTCGCAGATGGTCGTGCAAGCCATGTGGGATCGCGACAGCCCCCTCAAGCAGATTCCCAACTTCACGCCAGAGGTGATCAAGGCGGCCAATGGCTACGGCATCAAGGACATCTTCGACTTCATGGAAGCCATGAGTCCTGACGAGAACCCACAGTACAGCCAGCTCATCAAAGCCTTGGGTCTGTCCCAAAAGCAGCTTGCCGAAATTGCCAACTTCACTAATCACAAGTACCCCGACGTTTCCCTTGAGTTTGAAGTTGAGGACCCCGAGAACCTCCAAGCAGGTGCGCCGTCATATCTCAACATTCAAATTGAGCGCGGGGACGCGGACGATGAGGAGGTGGATCTTGTTGCACACGCACCGTTCTACCCTGCGAATAAGATGGAAAACTGGTGGCTTGTTGTGGGCGAGGAGAACACCAAGCAGTTGCTTGCGATCAAGCGCGTGACGGTCGTCAAGCAGCTGAAGGTCAAGTTAGAGTTCACGGTGCTAACGCCTGGCAAGCACGACTTGAAGCTGTTCTTGATGAGTGACAGCTATATTGGAGTGGACCAGGATCCTGGCTTTGAGGTCACGGTGGCAGAGGCAATGGAGGTCGACGACGACGAAGAAGAGGAAGAGGAAGCTGAGGAAAAGTAGAGTATGAACAGCGGTAAAAATGCCATAACGACAAGGGCGTCAGGGATGGGAGATGACCAAAGGGCCGAATCGACCGACCTCTACTCTGTGCAGGCTCTCGACGGGTGCGGCGTGGTGCCACGTCCGAGCAAAATGACACTGAATTGGGGCAGGAGATTGTTCCGAGATCTGAAAAGAGGAACAGAGGCTGGGCGCCCAATGGAGTCCGATTGCTCCACAATGGTATCCCTATCCTTCTTGGTGATCTGACACTTGAGGCTGTGGCTACATGGGTTTGTGAGGTGAAGTGGTGATGGTGGTGATGTGGAGGCCGAGACCTGGATGAGACAGACAACAGTGGATGGATGAATCAAGGCTCGATGGCTCAACGGAAAGAGGCGGAGATAGCATGATGGAAGAGAGTTCTCTTGCGGCATCATGGCGACCAACAGCCTGGCTGGTTGAGGCAGCGGCCAATGAGAGGGCGAGGACTAGTGGCTAATGTAAGGCTTCAGTGCGCAGGGCTTCGAGAAGGTAGGCGCACCAACAGAAAGCAAAGCTTTACCCGCATCCAACCTGGGCAGCCTGGGCAGCCTGGACTGTCGCAGGCAAGCCTGCCCCACTGCCGTCACTGCCGTTGCAGTCCGTCGCCATTCTTGGATACCCTAACCCCCAGGCACAAGAGAACATAGAGAATCCCACTCACATTTTGGGCTCCTGGACCTCCGCCGCCGATAAGCAACTTGAACACAGCAGGAACTTTGCAGAGCTCTCTCCAAAAACAAAACCACCAACCCTCCAACACTGCTCTTTCAACTCTTCTCTTTCCCCTCCACTGGTGCCACCCCAATATCCACCAGGTGCATCACCATTCATCCATTCCCATCTTCTCTTCCACCCAAGACGCGATTGACGCGTCCTTGCACGCCCGTTTCCACTGTCCCTGCCTTTTGCTTCCAGACGCGCCAAGATAGTACGTCGTCATCTTCCAGCGCCACCATGTCTGACAAGGAGGAGAGCAAGCCTGTCGCAACCCCTTCTGCGGCTCCTGCAGAGGGTGAAAACACCAAGACCGACGCTGCACCTGTCGCCCCTGTTGAGGACCCCAAGATTGAGAAGCTGGAGATTACGGGCCCTGCTGCAGAGGAGAAGCCCAAGGAAGAGGCTACCAAGCCTGCTGATGGTAGCCACTTTGTTTTCCATTCACCCCTACACAGCCACCACCCTTCGCCAACCGTTGCACATACTCAATGCTGCCATACCTATACTGACCACAGCACATTCAAACAGAGTCATCCAAGAAGTCCACCGAAACCGAGCCTGCCAAGCCTGAGGATGCTGATGTTGAGATGAAGGATGCAACGAATGCTGATGCTCCTGCTGAGGATGCCTCCAAGGACGAGAACTCTGGTGGGACAGAGAACGAGGCCAAAACTGCTGCACCAGCTACTGCTACCCCCAAGACAAAGGCTCCCGCCCGCCGGAAGTCTACTGGTGCTGCCAACAAGGGAAAGAGTCTGAACAAGAAAGGCAGCAAGGCCCAGATCCTCCACACTGATGCCAAGCCTGGAGACCACTACTTCATCAAGCTCAAAGGCTTTCCCCAGTGGCCCTGCATTATCTGCGATGAGGACATGCTCCCCCACGCGCTGCTCAAGACCCGCCCCGTTAGCGCTGCCCGGGCTGACGGCGAGTACCGCGAGGACTTTGCTGATGGTGGCAAGAATGTTGCGAATCGCACCTTCCCCATCATGTACCTCGCCACCAACGAGTTGTAAGTTTTCCGCGCATAGCCTGGTGGTTCTGCTGCGATGGAGCAATGTCACCAACTAACGAATCCTCGCAGTGGCTGGGTGTCCAACAAGGATCTGATCGACCTCGACCCCGCCACCGTCATGGAGCAGGCTAATTCCAAGGCGCGCCATCAGGACCTCCACTTCGCCCATGAACTCGCCGCACAGCAAAATAACCTCGACTACTACAAGAGCCTTCTGGCCAAATTCCAGGAAGAGCTGCTGGAGAAGCAGAAGGCTGCCGAGGCCAAGGCTGCGGTAGCAGCAGCAGCAGCAACGCTGAAGTCGGGCAAAAAGAGGGCTGCGGCCCAGGATGATGACATCGAGATGGAGGACGTTGAGGATGAGGCTAGCACGACGAAGGATAAGAAGCGCAAGAACCCAGACGACTCCGAGACCCTCCAGCGCGCTGAGTCGGTCAAGAAGCCCAAGATCAAGTTGACGAACAATAGCACGCCCAAGTCCAACGGCACGGCCTCGAAGGCGGCCAAGTCGGGTGGTGATGCCAAAGGCTCCAAGAGGGTCAAGAAGCCCAAGGAGGAGTCAGAGGAGCGCGTGCCAACCCCTGTGGCCCCCGAGCTCAGTGCGGGAGAGAAGTACGACCGCAAGAAGAAGGAGGTCCTCTTCCTCCGTCACAAATTGCAGAAGGGTCTTCTTACTAGGGACCAGCAGCCGAAAGAAGACGAGATGAAGATGATGTCCGAGTACCTTCAGAAGCTGGAGGGCTTACCTGACCTCGAGACCGACATTATTCGCTTGACCAAGATCAACAAGGTCCTCAAGGCGATGCTGAAGCTCGACAACATCCCGAAGGAAGAGGAGTTCCAGTTCAAGCCCCGCTCGCAGGTCCTGCTCGACAAGTGGAACCGCCTTTTGGCCACGGATGTGGTTCCCCAGTCTCCTCCTCATGAGAACTACAACTTCAATCGCGCGGACGAGGAGCCCAAGTCTGAGACCAACGGCGTCAAGAAGGCCGATACCGAGGAGGCCGAGGCGCCCAAGACAGAGGTGAAAGAGACCGAGGAGAGCAAGGCTGAGTCCAAGAAGGAGGAGGTTTCTTCTGATGATCAGAAGTCCAAGGTCGACGAGGTAGGTTCCTTGTGATTCTCCAGGCCGTGGTCTGATGACTGCCGACCAGCCTCGGCGGGTGCAGTCACACACACAACTAACGTGACACAGGGCATCGGCGCTGCCGAAGCTGTTGAGACTGCTGCTTAGACCTTTCACATGGTGCATTGGGTCGTGCAATCAGGTGAAGGTCGAGCTTTCTTTGGGGGACGCACTGGCTTATGGGGGAATCTGAGCAGGGTGGCGTTTACTGTACAACACGTACTTGGTTTATGATTCTCGTATGAGGTTGGGAGCGCTGGAAAATCTGCACAGGTGTTTTTATTTACTCTCGGGAGATCACGAATGATCAGCCCTCCACGGGTAGAAGCCGGGCTGAACGCTCGCCGTCCATCAGGCTTGTGAAGGAGAGGTTCAGCATCGCTAATCACCGCATGAGACTCAGTCACATGAAAATGGATTCACAAACGCGGCCAAGGCTGGAGAGATGTGAATAGGGGCAGCCTGGCAACGTCAGGGCAGTCACTCGATATAGCAGGATGCTGCTTGTATGCAGAGGCGCTAAGGATTGATTTCGCACATCATCAGGCAAAACACAATATCATTGGAGATTGAGAAAGAAACGGCAGATAATGGATCCTGGGCGAGACGAAATCGGCAAGACGCCGTCCTTATAAATCAACTGCTGAATACGTCAGGTGTGATACTTGGCGGGAAAGACGGTGAGGAAGAGACTCGATTGCACTCCGGAAGTCACAGTGTACTCGAGTTTGCAGCTTGGCCAAGTTTGGTGTTTGCCCCAGCACAGTTCAACGAACGCTACAGGGGGGTCGCAAGGGGGTCGCAGGGGGGTCGCAACCAGCCAGCCGCTGAATGGGCAGGGGCAGGACGGCCTAAAGACACGCCTACATACGCAGTAGTACCACGTAGACGCGGCCTGGTTCGCTCTTCGCAACCAGCCAGCCCCTCCTCCGACCACGCCAATAACAATCACAGCCATGGAGCAAGACGAGAACGGCTTCGTGTACGATGACCACCGGGTATGTTCGTCCCTCCCCTCGTCCATGCAACGAGCTGAAGTGCTCACGCAAAAATACTCTAGGTCGCGTTTGTCTTCGGCCAAGAAGACGAGACGCCGGCACCGCGCTCCACGAAGCGGAGGAAGGTGGCCACGAAGCCCGCCGCCGCCGCCGCAGCAGCAGCAGCAGCAGAAGGCGAGGTCAAGCAATCACGACTCGCTGCTTCGGATTTTGTGCCGCTGTTCAACGGCGCCGAGAAGCCGGCGCTGGTCGAGTTGCGGCAGCGGCAGTTCGCCGACAGCTGGGCCGCGATCGACGCCCGCATCCAGAACGTCCTCAACGAGTCCAACCGCGCAACGCTCGACGCCGTCTCGGAGTTCGTGCGCGCCGCCGCCGCCACGCCGCCGCCGGGCGACAGGCTCCCGGCCGCGCTGATCGTCACGGGGCCGAACACCGCCATGCAGGACCTTTTGTTTGCGCAGCTGGGGGGCGCCGGCGACGGGTGGTTCGTGCGGCTGCGGGCGGCGGAGGCGCCGAACTTGAAGGCTGCGTTGGGCAAGATCGTGCGTGATGTTGTCATGAGGGCGGTGGCAGCTGGGGAGGGCGAGGAGGATGTTGCTGTTGGGAGGGATGTGAGTTGAACCTTTTATCTCTCCTTGTTCTCTTGCTTATTGGGTGGGTACTGGTCTTGTGTTTTCGTGGCCTGTCGGCTTAGTGAGCTGGCTCCTTGGTCACTGCCAGCTCAGTCAGTTGGCTTTGGCTTCCCGACGTGTGTGTTGGTGATCTCTGGTGGCCTCCGTGAGCTTATGGAGGCTGTGTGTTACCCCAATGAGCTACAGACTACTCAGTGAGCTGGTGCTAGCTTCACGTCAATGGCCTTGTGTCAAGATCTTTCATAACCACTGGTATTATGACCCACGGCCTCTCAAGACATGGTAGTGCCAAAATTGTGAGCTCCTTCAATCACAGCAGTCCATTGAATGACCAGCCATCTCTCGAAATCGGGTGAAAGATGACATGGCTCAGTTGCCTGTCAGACTCTTGCTATGGTTTATGAGATTTCCTGCCACGGTGGTTTCTGTGACCTCCAGTACCTATGAGGTGGCATGATCTGACTGTGGGTTTGCAATGATCAGCAACATGACCAGCTCTTGTTGTAAAGTAGCTGAGACTTCACATCACTAGGCCTTTGACTGGCATTTTTCTTGACTTGGCTGTAAATTTGCAGCCATAGTTTGCTTGACTGCCGCCATGTCTTTGTAAATCAACACGGATTTCACGGTGGCAGTTCCTGTTATCTCCCCATTCTGCGACATGTATTATGACCACTAGTCCTAAACTTGGGATGGGCTTATAATTTAGCAATACATTTATGATGACAAGAGTCATGAACTTTCGATTCCCTATACTTCTGGTCTCACTGAAGCTCTTTGACAGCATGGCTGTGGCCTCACATACATATGACTGACCTCATTTGCTTCACAGGGCTGCAAATACCTCGACTATGACCTGGAGGCTTTACATGCACACATTCAGCCTCATGAGTCAAAACAAGTTGTTGTTGCCTTTCAGGACAGTGATGCCTTTGACACTGGACTTCTTACTGATTTGATTATGCTTTTCAGGTAGCTTTTGCCCCCCTGGCCCAGATTTTTGTTTGCGTCTCTGTTTACTGAACACTTCTCAGCTCTTGGAAAGAGCGAATTTCCTTCACCCTTCTCTTTGGAATTGCCACTTCAGTTGAGCTTTTTGAGGCTCGACTGCTCAAGTCAACAAGCCAGAAGCTGTATGGCGCCCAGTTTGATGTTGTCCAGATATCTTCTGTCCTGGAGAGTGCCTTTAAGTGTGCTGTTGCTCATCAGAGCTGCCCACTGAAACTGGGACCTGCCATCTTGAGCAGCCTGGTTGAGAGGCAGCAGAGCCAGGTGGCTGGCATACAAATTTTCATTAGTTCAGTGAAGGTATGTATGTATGTATAGGTAACTGCAAATTTCGCAGTACCTGTGTCAAGGCCATGTGACTGACTATTCACAGTACGCCTACATGTGCCATTTCTATGCCAATCCCCTCTTGGTTCTGCTCAGAGAGCTGAAGCCGCCTCAACCAGAGCACACTGAGGCACTCCGTAACCTGCCATCTTTCCGTGCCCATGTGGAAGATGCCGTCGAGATGGGAAATTTCGAGTATGCACGCTCTCTGCTCCAAGATGACGCATATCTGGCCCAAGAGCGATTAGTGGCGCTGAAGACCGCGCAAGAATGGGAGGGCAGCCTGCTCAGATCCTTGGCGTTGCTCATGGCCAGCGTAGTACCACAAAACGACTTCATCACAGTGTACATCAACGCGCTCGCCGACGGCATCGACCTCCGTTCCGGAGCCTTTACAGTGCTGGACTCGGTCAAGCGCATGTCTGCAGATGACATTTCAGCTCTGCTTCAGCGCCTCACCACCACGATTCAGACAGGCAATGCGGAGCTTGGTTTGCGGGGCTGGGCGAGCGAAGAGAAAAAAGCCGTTCTGACGCTGTCCGAAATGACAGAACAAGTTGCTTCGCTTCAATCCCAGGCTCAAGTCAATCAGGTTCCACTACGCAGCCAGTATCATGCCCAAAGCCGAGTGCTCCGGACGACAGTCGTCGCGCAGAAAGTCCAGTTGAGTCAGGACGAGCCGAATCTGACCCAGGGCGACAAGGATTTTACAGACTTGGTTGACAACCTGCTGGGGTTTCTTGCAGAGACTATTTCGTGCCAGGCGGCAGATTCTATTTTCCTGCACGAACTGTGGATGTACGAATCAAAGTCACCTCACAAGGACGTCTTTATCCCTCGGCCGGGCACTGCTTTTGAACGAGCCCTGTCCAGACCGCATGACTACTTGGCGTGTTCATGTTGCAGCACTGTGTTTGACGGTGGCAATGCAGCAACGTTACCGGCGACAAGTCTCCTGTACCATCTGTACCAAGAGGTAGGCGCGCTGATGAACGTCGCGGACATGTGGTCCGCCTTCTACGCGATGGTCGGCAAAGGCGACACCGAGGACAAGCCGAAGGCCAAGCAGTCCAAGACCCAGCGCAAGACCAAGTCCAAGTCGGTCGAGAATGACGGGTACGATGAGCGCACTGCGCTGGTACTTTTCTACCAGGGCCTTGCTGACTTAAAAGCCATGGGCTTCGTCAAAGCCACTCGGCGCCGGCAAGACCATGTTGCCAAGAATAAATGGCTTTTGTGAGAGGGGCGGCTGGGACGGAGCATCCGAGATGACTTGTTTGGACTGTTCACTACGTTGGCGGTCGGGGGCACGGCATGCGTGGCTTGTGGTCATCATCAGCCAACTGTCTACTGTAAGCATCTGTCCGATCACCGAAGACCGCGCAATGGCCAGCATGGATAGATATCATGCTTGAAACATGTCTTGGACCTGATCCTACTCCGCTATCTGAGCTTTTCAAACCACTTCAGTTGCTGCCATCTTAGTCCCAGACGCCCTGTCTCGGTAGGACAATGAACACTTCCTGTCCAAGGTCTGTAGAAAAACGCACACCACTCTCGCATGCCGCTTTTTCAGCACCATTGCACTCTCCGCGGTAAGGATCGGCCGCAGCAAAAACGGCCATTGATAGGAGCTGAAGTACGAGCATGGAGAGTCATTTTCGATACCATAGTCCGGGTGAGATGATGAGGCTAGTACAGTGAGAAAGAGGTGGAGTTGAAAGAGCCTCCAAGAGAGACCCGTGGACAAAAGGAACAAAGAATCATCGAAGCCGAGACGCCTTGCTCACCTTTCTCACCTCTCTCTCCCGGTCTTTTTTTTTTTTAGACATCACGGCCCGAAAAGCGACAAAGACGACTGTTTACAATGGTCCAGGAACTGGTACAAGATCACTGACTGGGCCCACATCCACCAACCAGCCACCTTCAGTATATTGTTCACTTTGGATTCCAATTCACTCTTTGCAGCAAACTCTGGTGACTTGAAACCGACAATCCAGATTCACACCGCTGCCTCCGTCTTTCGTCGCATCACCACATTGGCCCCCGTCACCTTTTGAAGTGACTTATATGGCCGTATTTGCCTTCCATCGCATGCCCGAGTCACTCCTTCGTCTCCTTTTCAGACCTTTCCAGAGGCTGTGAATTGTTACAGATTGTTGCTGCTGGATCAGCATAGGCCAAGTCAAGCCCCTAGACACATCTTTCTTGTCTGCTCTTAACCCCATCACTCAATCGGAGTCAACCTGGGACTCATCCCTCTCATTCTACCACAATTCTGTGACTCCTTGAACGAAGCCTGTGAATGAGCTTCCAGCATCCCTTTCTTTCTATATAAAGCTCCTTTTTTTTTTCCCCGACGAGTTGCCAGACACTGTACTGGTCTTCCTACACTCACCTCAAGAAGTACTTCAGGCATACGCAGACAGAAACCAAGTACTTCAGACCAACCAACACTCTCAAGTGCTTCCTCTCGCCAGTTGCATCCCAGGGATCTCTTGCATATTCTCCATGTAAGTAAGTACCTTGCCAATCATTATCAAAAATCCGACGAAAGGCACGCAAAAAGACTCGACGAAATCCACCTACATCGAACGGAACGGAACACACACCAACCCGACAAAATGAGCAACTTCAGCATGAACCCGGGCAGCAACAACGCCAACCAGCCGCCGCCGCCGCCGCCGCCGCCGTCGCCGTGCACGCCCGCGGGCGGCAACGGCGCCCTCGGCTGCCCGCCGGCGCGGCCGCGGCAGCGCAGCGGCGGCCGGCGCCACAACCACGGGGCGCTGCAGCGCAAGATCCAGCAGATGGCGCTGCCGCTGGCGCCGCTCGTGCAGCTGAGGTCGGGTCGCGCGCACCCGGCGTTCCCGCCGACGCTGCTCCACTTCTGGCTGCTGACGGGCGCGCAGCTCGACGAGCTGGCCGCCTTCTACCACCAGCGCTGGCCGGGCCCGCTGACGCAGCACTACCCGTGCCCGGTCGCGTGGGCCGAGGACCTGTCGCTGGAGGAGAAGCGGCGCAAGATCGGGAAGTTCATTGGGCTGCGGGGCGTGAGTTTTTTGTTTTCTTTCTTTTTTTTTTTTTTTGCAAATATATCTGTATATAATGGAAAATGCATGCTGACCGTCATTGTGATCTCCCTCTAGTGCGATACTCCGGTGCACATGCGGACCGAGGAGCAGATCATCGAGGCGGCGCGCCGGGCGCGCTCAAGAGAGGATGACGACGAGGCGCTCCGGCGAAAGGCGGCCGGGTTTTACTAGGGTGACCACCGCGGCTGACTTTTTGGGAGGAACGCCTCTTTGGTCGCCTCTTCTGGAAACACACATGTCATCGTGAGGGTGGGCGGAGGGGCAGCACAAACAGCCCCGACAGCACGGACGCCGGCGACACCGGCGACACCGGCGACACCGGCGAAGCCTACCGCCAGCAAGTCGGTCTAATACGGGGCATCTGGCGTTGAGCGTTGATTTTGGCAGCATCGAATACCACTGTACACCATCCTTAGCAAGAAGTTGTCGGCAATTTGATTTTCTCGGTTGCCTACGTGTTGAGTCCTGGCCAATGACATTTGCGTGGGAACTGTAGCAGATACTATTATTGCACGGGATCTACGTGTAAAACGCAAGGCTGCATAGCATAGGAAATGATTGCGTGATTTGAACATGCCGGTGCCGTGTCCTCAGTGACTTGTGTAGAAGAAGCGCTCCGGAACGCCTTGCAGCCACGTTGATGCCATGGTCAACCATGTCCCACCGGCGCAGCCGAGTAGGAATACATAATGTTATACATGTTCGGTCAAGTGAAAACCGCGTATGCCAGCTCGGTGCTGAGCGATAACAAACCGTGAGTTGTTCCATCGGCAACGGGGTATCCATCTACTTACGGCGCTTAGAATCCTATTTCTTGCCCTTCTTTTTCTTGCCGCCGCTTTTGTGCTGAGGCCTCGAAGCCGCGCTGCTCGCGTCGACCAGCACGCCGTCGTCGGACGGCGCCTTCTTCTCTCCTTCCTCTAGCTCCTTCATGAACTCGGAGGAGATCTCGCTCCGGCGCTTCTCCCACCACTGCTTCTCAGCCTCGGTCTTGGACTGTATCTCCTCGATGCTGGCCAGGAAAGCCGAGTTCGCGTTGATCTCGTTGGCAGTCTGGAAGATGGACGTGCCCCAGTTGGGCGCGAGTCCGTTAGCCTGGCACATGCGGCATTAGCAT
>JASMMZ010000004.1:23949187-24000223 GCA_038502455.1 Anisogramma anomala | reverse complement strand
CATCATGTCGGCGAAGACGCCGCGGGCCTCGCGCGCGGACCGGGCGGCGAGGCCCGGGTTGTTGACGATGGGCACGCGCGCCGTGTTGACGGGCAGCGCGGCGAAGAGCAGCATGAAGGTGTCGGTCGTGGGCAGGATGTCGTTCTCGACGGCCATGAGGCGGTAAAGCTCGCGCGCCTTGTCGCCGCGGCCCTGCGCGACGGCGCCCGCCAGCAGCTCGTTCATCATCATGGCGTCGCCCGGCATCTCGCACTTCTTGAAGGCGACGAAGAGCTCCTCGAGCTTGCCGAAGAGCGCCCGCTCGCGATACTCGGTGGCCATGATGATGAAGGTCTCGACGGTGGCGCGCGGCACGAAACCGTGGTCGAGCTCCCCGTCATCGGTGGGCGTGGAGCTGTGCGGGCGGTTGTCCTGCAGCCGGATGGGCCAGTCCAGGAGGGTGCCGCGCTTGCGCAAGTGCACGAAGCCTTCGCGGCTGCTGATCATGGCCCAGGCGAGGTCGTAGGCTTTGTTGCGGTTGCCGACGGTGCCGGTGCGGAGCCAGGCGCCGATGAGGCCGTTGAGTTGGATGGCTGCGGCCACGACACCGTTCTTCTGCATGAAGACGACGACGCTGTAGGCGCCGTCCAGGTCACCGGCGCCGATGAGGCGCTTGAGCCACTTGCCGAAAAAGAAGCTGTTGCGGACGTTGCTGGGGAGCTTGGCCTTGCCGTAGAGGTTGACGGTGCCGGCGTACATCATGTCGGTGAAGGCAAACATGGCGTAGTCTGTATGGCCGGTGACCAGGAACAGAGAGATGATATCGTCGTAGTCCCCAATTTCCATTGGCTTGCCAAGCTGTGTGGCCAAGTCGCGCATGCGCCTGTAGAGCAGGAAGCCCTGTTCTGCTGTCTCGGGCTTGGTGCAGTAGACTCGTATGAGATGTAGCAGTACACGCGTGTCTGCCGGATTGGACGAGGTGGAGCGGTCGAGCAGGGCTTTGCACGCCCGTTCACCGCGGCGCAGATCGCCTTGGGCACACCACATCTTGACGCCGAGTTCCCAGAAGGCAAGCCCGGTGCGTGATTCCAGGTTTCCAACCGGCTCAACTAGCTTCTTCCACCAGTCAAGGGCCAGGACATGGGACTTGCGCTCAAAATTAGCCTCAATGGCCAGCAGCTGTTGTTCGTTGGTGAGAATTCCACCGGCCTGCAGCATAACTCTGGCCAGAAACGCGACACGGGCCGATCTGGTGGGATTTGACGGGCCTTTGTGTGAAAAGATGGTCCACAGGTCGCGCCAGACTTTCTCGTCGACCACTGAGTTGGGCTGGATCAAGACATGATGAAATGCGCTGAAGCCCTGCATTGTGAAGTCGTCGAGCAGTTTCCTCTCTCTGTGTGTCTTGCCGACTGCTTCGACTGAGGCTGCAAGCCGTCTTAGCAACGCATTCCGCTGTCGCTCCAGCTTCTTGATCTGTAACCGACTCATATTTTCCGCCTGGTGGAACCAAATGCCAGTCTCATTGGCCGGGACTATGGACTGCGCTTCGGTATCGGCGGCACGAAGCTCGGCGCTGCTGCGTTCGGCCGCTTTTGCTTGGGATGACGAACGGGCTTTGCTATCGTCTCTGGCTTTCGAGGACCGAGTTTTGCCACCCAAGCTCCCCGCTCCACTCTCCGAGCGCCCTTCGAACAGATCGAAGATGTCTCCTTGGAATTCATCGTCGGAGACGGGGTCGGACTCGGCCTCTGCAGCCATGTCGTCTTTGCTATTGCCCTCGACCGCCCGAGTCAAGTCCTTCATTGCATCCTCAATGACTGCAAGCGCTTCCTTCAACTCGGGCGAATCGTTGTATTTGGAGCCCAAGATGGCCCTGTTCACAGGCCCCAAGATATCCTCAAGCTTGGCGGTAGGGTCTGGCTCTATATCCATCACTGGCTGAGGCGCATCCTGCTGGTCGGCAGACCCATCATCGTAGCTTTTCAAGGCCGCACGGTAAGCCTCGATCGCGCCTGGTGGGCCATGCTGTTCTAGGAACCTCTCGAAGGGCCCGTCTACTTTGTTGACCTTGGAGATGATCTTATCGAGCACATCGAACTTGCCCAGCGTGTCTTTGGTTAGCTTGGCCAGATCCGCGAAGCTCGGCTCATCCGGGTCATCATCGTCCCCCTCATACTCTGGAACGGGTGTGACCTCGCCAGTTTCTGGATCCTTTTCGAAATACCTGACGCGGACGGGCGACTTCTTTGTGCGTTTGCTCTTTGGTGTAGTGGCTGGCTCTGGTCTGGCCGCCTCTGCTTCTCTTGGCGGCGTTCTGACCCTCACTCGCAGCTGGGGTCCTCGAACTGGTCTAGCCTTGCGGACATAGCCTCTCAGGAAGCGTTGTGGCGGTTGGGAGGTGCTCAGCGCCGTCAAGCAGGAGCGGCAGACGTAGTGATCACTGCGGGTCGCTATCTCAAACAAAGAAGTCCGTGGAGGCATGGGTGTGGTGAGGTCTTGAGAACCATGTGTGCAACATGGGAGACTGGAAAATTCACCGGGGAGGAAAGAAACAGTATTCCAACGTGCGGCAGAGACATGGTACATGAGGAGTGCAATGACATCGATGGAAAGTCAATTTTTTTGGCATCCCTGCCGCGACCTTATCAGCGCGATGGCCTCCGATACGTCATCCTTGCACCGCCCAAAGCAGTAGGCGGTCAATTGTTCATTTCACCAACTTCATCAAACAAAGGAGGACTCGTTGAATCGCCCATGGCTCGAGACGAAAGGATCCTGTTACAGCCTGTACTGCGCACGCCATAACAAAGCCTCACTCCATGACAACCGGCCCCATGTCGACACCAAACCCCGAGTACCTGCGCTTCATCGGCTACCAATCCTTCACCCACCGCCTCGTCCTCTCCACCCTCACCGGGCGCCCCGTCCACATCTCGGGCATCCGCTCCTCCTCGCCCACCGCGCCAGGCCTCGCCCCGCACGAGATCTCCTTTCTGCGCCTCCTCGAGGCCGTCACCAACGGCTCCTCCATGCAAATCTCCTACACCGGCACCACCATCACCTACCACCCGGGCCTCATCACCGGCGCCGTCGCCGGCGCCGGCGCCGCCGCGGACGGCGTCATCGAGCACGCCCTGCCGCCCAACTGCGCCCGCGGCGTCACCTACTTCCTGCTGCCGCTGGCCCTGCTCGCGCCCTTCTCCAAGGCGCCCATGAACGTGCGCCTCGCGGGCGCCGGCGCCATCACCTCTGCCACCGCCGCGGGCGGCGACATGTCCGTCGACGCCTTCCGCACCGCCGTCCTGCCCCTCTACGGCCTCTTCGGCATCCCGCCCGCCCGCCTCGAGCTGCGCGTCCTGCGGCGCTCCTGCCCCGGCCCCCACGGCCGCGGCGGCGGCGGCTGCGTCGAGCTGCGCTTCGCCGGCCAGGTGCGCCTGCCGCGCACGCTGCACCTGCACCGCGCGCCCGGCCGCCTGCGCCGCGTGCGCGGCGTCGCGTACTGCACCGGCGTGGCGGCCAGCAACAACGCGCGCATGATCCACGAGGCGCGCCGCGTGCTGAACCCGCTGGTGAGCGACATCCACATTGCGGCGCAGTACGACCCCGCGCCGCTGGTGCCGGACCAGAATGCCCCGGGCAGCGCGAAGAAGAAGCTGGGCATCGGGTTCGGGCTGAGTCTGGTTGCGGAGTCGAGCACGCCCGGGGTTTTGTACTCGGCGGACATGGTGGCACCGCCTGAGGGTGGTGTTGTCCCGGAGGATATCGGCACACGGTGTGCGTACCAGTTGGCAGAGACGATACGGCAGGGTGGATGTGTGAGTTGGGCTGGGTCGAGGACCGTGCTCACGCTGATGGCCATGGGGTCAGAAGATGTGGGCAGGCTGAGGATAAGTAAGGAGGTGCTGGGCTCCGAGGAAGTTCTCGGGCTTGCGAGAGACTTGAAGAAGTTCGGTGCAGCAAGCTGGGGACTAAGAGCAGCGGAGGCTGATGACTCGGACGATGTCATCGTGTCCGTCAAAGGCAGTGGTGTAGGCAACGTCGGTAGGAAAATGGCATGAGTGCCAGCGCTGAGAGTTTCATCGCGTGAGTCCGAAGTAACTGCAATTCGCGCTCGTGAAGTCTACCTGATGATAACTAAGGCCTTTGCTGTCATGGCCGCTCCAGCCGTAACTGGCCTTGAGCAGCGAGTTGCGCGACCCTGGTGCTATATCCCGTTAACCTGAATGGATAACCTGTGGCAGTAGGGTCATGGGCAGTATCTGCCACCAGTGTCCGGATCGCATGCGGAACGTGGAGGTTAGCCAAGAGGCCATTCCCGGACATCAATATTTCCAGCAGACTGGGCCTACTGGGACCGTCTGTCGGATCCGAGCCACCCGCCGTCCTCACTATCCGCTGGTATCGAGCCTCCAGTATTCCTCTGCCACTGTCATCTCCCACTGGGGGCCGTTCCCTCGTTAATGGTTGCATCTCCATGTCGTTCGTTTCGTCCACACCCAGCGGATCGTCCCTCATAACGCCTCGCTCTTCCGAATCCAGATCCTGGGTCGAGGTCACTGCCCCGGTCAAAACATCCACCGCCGCCGTAGATACGACAGTTGTGGCAGCGTTCGCACTCTTGGGCACGCCGCCGGCTGACACCATCCTCAGCATGCTCTCCATCTTCTTAAGACGGTCCTTCTCCAGCCAGACCGCGCACATGACGCTTTGTAGAGTGAGAATCAGGCAGTCGAGCAGAACCAGGCTAATCCGCGAGGTGGGTGCCTTCTGTCCAATCAAGTCGATGATGACGCCCCCGTGGAGGTAGCCGCGCATGGTCTCGCCGGCCTCGAGGGGGGCGAAGGCGAGGTGCGCGAGCATGCACAGTATGTTGGCGCCGAGGACGAGGTAGATCTGGGGCCGCGGCGGGGGCATGAGCCTGACGAACTCCTCGGGTTTGGGGGAAAGGTACATGTACTGCACGAGTACGCGCATGACTAGGCGAGAGAAGGAGCAGCTGGGGGGTGGGGGCAACTATAGTCAGCACACACGCGTCCCATGGTGGGCGGTTTGGAGACAAGAGGCCGCATACTCCATGTAGTATAGTATGCACAGCTCGGCGAAGATGGTAACGTCCAGGCTGCCCATGAGGTGTGTCATAAAGTCAAGTTTCTTAGCAATGCCAGCCTTTGCGCGGCGAGTCTTGGACGACGTGCGGCGGCGGCTGGTGCGCGAGCCGCGTGAGCGGTGTGCTTCCTCCTGCAGTCGGCTTGATCCCTCCCCGGCGTCGCCGTCGTCTCGGAAGCCGGCACCGGTGTGTTCGCGATCATGGCCGATGGGGTTGGGCAAGCGGGCCGGGTCGCTCGCTGCTGCGGGATCATCGTTCATAGCTCCGCCGCATCTGATGAGAAGACTGCTCGAAAGGGATGTGGTTTTTTGGGTTTCACATGTTATGTGCTTCGTGGGTGGGTGAGCCGCCAATAGCTGGGCCACATTTGCTTTGAACGCTGTGAATCTGCTGCGTAGAAGGCAAGACTGACGTTCAAGTATTGACCTCGGGATGCGGATGATGTTGTACTATGTAACTGTACAGACAGTAAGTATAGTACATAGTACTGTAACGATGCTTGACCCCTATAAGAATTGTGCCACGACCTCTGGGCTACCACTGGACTGTAGCCCAGATCCCTGCGGGGTCCCTAATTAGAGTGCACCTCCCTCTCCAGGACTGGTGGGGTTAATTATTTTGGCTGCCGGCATACTAATATTTCGAAGTGCCCCTCGTCGCTTTTCTCAATTGTGACTCCATTGCCCACCTGGCAACGACGAACTCCATCCAAGCACCGCCGCCATGGGCAATACCAGTCTCAAGATGGCGAACTCTGGTGATCTCACCCACAACATCCTGCACACCCTAGACAACACCTCACCCATTCAGTCTCAGGAGGCCTTCCCGCAAATCTCTTTCAACGAGCTCAAGGCCGCTCTAGACCGTCTTGCCTCCCGGTCTATGGTCACATACGAGCAAGTTGAGCAGGACCAGCTGTTACTCGAGCCCGAGGCAGAGCAGATCGTCGCCAATGGAAGCCACGAGGTCCGCGTTTTCGAGGTTTTGAGCAAGCACATGGAGGGATTGAGCGTGCAGGACCTGGAGAAGGAGGTTGGCGACAAGAACGTGACAAAGCTCGGCCAGGGCAAGGCTTTCAGGGAGAAATGGGTAGGAAAGACGAGTGATGGAAAACTGAAGACTTTGGTGAGTGTTCTACAGGCGACCGCACTCACGACCCGAGGCTGACAGTCTCCCAGGTGGCCGAGATCAAGGATGTCACGCGAGAACAGCTGCGGGCCATCAAGGATACACACACCTATCCCGACGCCAAGGTTGTCAACGAGCTCAAGAAGCGCAAGTTGGTCAAGGTGTCGAAGGCTTTCCACTTCAAGATACAGAAGGGCGACAAGTTCGCGTTGGAGATAGTAGAGGAGAAGACAGATCTGACGGCCGAGATGCTGCAGTCAGGCGAGTGGAAGACGGCAACCTTCAAGCCCTACAACTTCAAGGCGCTTGGCGCGGACCAGAACGCAGGCACCCTTCACCCCCTGAGCAAGGTGCGATCCGAGTTCCGACAAATTTTCTTCGAGATGGGCTTCGAGGAGATGCCAACCAACAACTTCGTCGAGTCAGGCTTCTGGAATTTCGATGCGCTCTTTGTCCCACAACAACACCCTGCCCGTGACCTGCAAGATACTTTCTACATCTCACATCCGAAGCGCGCCGACCCGCCAAGGGCTACGTCGGCGGACGACAAAGCGGACTACAAGACCTACTGGGAGAACGTGAGAGCGGTACATGAGGGTGCCAAGTTTGGCTCGATTGGTTACCGATACCCCTGGTCAGAGGAGGAATCATTGAGGTTGGTTCTCCGGACACACACGACCGCCACCTCGACCGCCATGCTTCACAAGCTGGCACAGAAGAAGGGCCCCGACGGCCGGCCACCACCCGCACGATACTTCTCGATTGACCGTGTCTTCCGTAACGAAACGGTGGACGCCACACACTTGGCCGAGTTCCACCAGGTCGAGGGTGTGATTGCAGACTACGGCCTGGCGCTTGGCGGCCTGATGGAGTTCATGAAGATCTTCTTTAACAAGATGGGCATCACGGACCTCAGGTTCAAGCCAGCGTACAACCCGTACACAGAGCCGAGCATGGAGATATTCAGCTATCACAAGGGCCTGAAAAAGCTGGTGGAAATTGGCAACAGCGGCATGTTCCGACCGGAGATGTTGGAGGCGATGGGGCTGCCCAAGGACATGCGTGTGTACGGCTGGGGGCTGAGTCTGGAGCGACCGACGATGATCAAGTACGGCATCTCGAATATCCGCGAGCTGCTGGGCCACAAGGTGGATCTCAATTTCATAGAGCGGAATCCTGCCGTTCGGCTGGACAAGAAGTAGAGGGCGAGGTATGTTGGTATAGAGAAGAGAATTTCGTGAGTGGGAATATAGGTTTTCCAAAGCACGGCGCAGTTGGTCAAGAGCACAGGAGCTATCTACGTTTTGGTAGAATTGCGCTCTTGATGAGATATACCAACAAGCTGCTTAAGCCTTGCCCTGCCTGTGGAGTATGGTATGCGAGCCGGACGTCAAATTGCTGATGCACTTCACAACAGCTCATGCACAACCTCATCAGTGTCTGCGATGCCGTGTCTGCAACCCACGACTAGACATTTCGGGTCTTCATCGAGAGCCCTTGTTCTACGGAGTCCTCCGTACGACTCACCTTTCGTCCGTCCCGAGTAACACGATGCTCCCAGGTAATAAACAATCGATCGCGATCGGACGGAGACTTCTTGTGACCCATGTCAAATTATACTATGCACTCCGTTTCTCGGAGCCCATCTTGAACCACTTCGTCTACTGCAACACGATGGTGCAGCTATCAAGGTTTTTGCGAATTTTGTCTTTGAGTTCGTTCGCGATCATGCGGGAAATGAGAACAAAAAAAAATATCAATTGGCAAATGGGGACGAGGTAGAGGCAGCGTTGCGGGCAGCTTTGAAGCCCACCCAGCGTATTAGACTAGAGTACAGGCAGTGGAAGTCAAGAGGATCGAATACACAACATGACAGTTCCAGAACCAAGTCTTTACTATGTATACTGTATTTTTTTTCTGTTGAGACAAATCGCGACCGATAAAGAGCTGAGAACGCGCGCACACAACGGTTATCTTATCTACCAAGTTCATGCGGTGGGGTCGGTATTTTTTTCATCACCAAGTCTCTCCAGTGGACGTTCATGAACCACGGTCGTTGAATTTCCTCAGCATCAGGCCAGCCCTTTGCATTTCCTCCATTGGGCTTAACCAACAACCCGACGCCCTCTTTTTGTTGTTGCTCGTCCCACACGCTCTCTGCCCACCAACCTACCCACCATGGCGCCCATGGCCCTGAGCGCCCGCGCTCCCGCCCTCCTGCGAAACGTCCGCAGGGTCCCAGCTGCCCACTCGATCCGGGCCTTCACAGCAGCCCAGGCCAATGTCGCCAACAGACTCCCCTTGCAGACCCAGCAGTCCCTCCAAAAGCGGACGTTCTTGACCACAGCCCGCTGTCTCGCGACAGCTGCAACCCAGGCCGCGCCGAATCCCCAGGCCTACCTCCAGAGTGGCGTGGTCAAGCCCAAGACGGACGTGGATGTGAAGAAGGTATTGGTCATTGGGTCCGGTGGTCTGGCCATTGGGCAGGCTGGAGAGTTCGACTATTCTGGTGCGTGGTTCTGGACGGTTGCGAGCTGTGAGGAGCTCTTGTGACAGTCCCGAATGAGTCACAAATCAACCGCGCGAGGAGGACTGTATGCTGACAACGATGGTCACGCAACAGGTTCCCAAGCACTGAAGGCTCTGAAGGAGGCTGGGGTCCAGTCTGTCCTGATCAACCCAAACATCGCGACTATCCAGACGAACCACTTCATTGCGGACGAGATCTACTACCGTACGTGCGCCCCGTCTTGAACTTGCGCCCGACGTGTTCCACCTCGATTGGATACGAGCTTCTGTTCGATCACTTTGTTCGATCAAAGACAGTCTACTCCGAGACCTTGTACAGCTCTGTGCAGGATCTGTCACGATCAATTGCTGATTGTGCGCTCCTCCAGTGCCCATTACTCCTGAATATGTCACCTACGTTATCGAGCGCGAGCGACCCGATGGCATCTTTCTCTCCTTCGGCGGGCAGACCGCCCTGAACCTCGGTGTCAAGATGCAGGAAATGGGCATCTTCGAGAAATACGGCGTCAAGGTCTTGGGAACCAGTGTGCGCACCCTCGA
Source organism: Anisogramma anomala (assembly GCA_038502455.1). Classification (NCBI taxonomy): domain Eukaryota; kingdom Fungi; phylum Ascomycota; class Sordariomycetes; order Diaporthales; family Gnomoniaceae; genus Anisogramma; species Anisogramma anomala. Next base: position 23,990,937 of record JASMMZ010000004.1, on the reverse strand, counting down.
GCTCAGCGAGGACCGTGACCTTTTCGCCAGGGCGCTCGAAGAAATCAACATCCCCATTGCGAAGTCGATCGCCGTGAACACGGTCGAGGAAGCTCTGGACGCCGCAAACAAGATCGGATACCCCATCATTGTGCGTGCCGCTTACGCTCTGGGGGGTCTGGGCTCTGGCTTCGCGAACAACGAGGAGGAGCTCCGGAACATGTCCGCTCGCTCCTTGACACTGTCGCCTCAAATTCTGGTGGAGAAGTCTCTCAAGGGCTGGAAGGAGCTGGAGTACGAGGTTGTCCGGGACGCCAACAACAATTGTATCACGGTGTGCAATATGGAGAACTTTGACCCTCTCGGAATCCACACAGGTGACTCCATCGTCGTTGCGCCCAGCCAAACTCTTAGCGATGAGGAGTACCACATGCTCCGGTCAGCGGCGATCAAGATTGTTCGTCACTTGGGTGTCGTTGGCGAGTGCAACGTTCAGTATGCCTTGCAACCAGATGGTCTTGACTACAGGGTCATCGAGGTGAATGCCCGTCTTTCTCGCTCCTCTGCCCTTGCCTCCAAGGCAACTGGATACCCCCTTGCCTATACGGCCGCAAAGATCGGCCTCGGCCACAGTCTGCCTGAGCTCCCCAACGCCGTGACAAAAACGACCACCGCGAACTTCGAGCCGTCTCTTGACTACATTGTCACCAAGATGCCTCGGTGGGATCTGGCCAAGTTCCAGCACGTCAAGCGCGACATTGGCAGTGCCATGAAGTCCGTCGGAGAGGTGATGGCTATCGGCCGCACGTTCGAAGAGTCTTTTCAGAAGGCCATCCGTCAGGTCGATCCCGGCTTTGTTGGCTTTCAGGGCGACAAGTTTGCGGACCTGGACTTCGAGCTGCAGAACCCTACGGACCGTCGGTGGCTCGCCGTTGGTCAGGCCATGCTCCATGAGAACTACTCCGTTGACAAGGTGCATGACCTGACCAAAATCGACAAGTGGTTCCTGCACAAGCTGCAGAACATCGTGGACTGCACCAAAGAGCTCCAGGCTGTTGGCAGCCTCGAGGGTCTGAAGAAGGACCTCGTTATGAAGTCCAAGAAAATGGGCTTCTCTGACAGGCAAATCGCCAACGCTGTCAACAGCACGGAGGACAAGGTCCGCGCTCTCCGTCTCTCCTACGGCATCAGGCCGTGGGTGAAGAAGATCGACACTCTCGCCGCAGAATTCCCCGCTGACACAAACTACCTTTACACTACATACAACGCCTCGACGCACGATGTGACTTTCGACGACCGCGGCACAATTATTCTGGGCAGCGGAGTGTATCGTATTGGCAGCTCTGTTGAGTTTGACTGGTGTGCTGTGAGCGCCACTCAGGCCCTGCGCAAGATGGGACACAAGACCGTGATGATCAACGTAGGTTTTTTTTTTTTTTTTTTTTTTTTACTCTTTTATTATTATTTCAACCTCTTGCATGACGTTGCATGACGTCCATCGTGACTGCTGTTGCCTTCGGCAACCGCAAATCATAAACTAACAGCGAATTTCAGTACAATCCAGAGACGATGTCCACAGATTATGATTTAGCTGACAAGCTGTACTTTGAAGAGCTCTCCTACGAGCGCGTGCTGGACATCTATGAACTCGAACAATCAGGCGGAATCGTGGTCTCCGTCGGCGGACAACTACCCCAGAATATCGCACTGCGCCTTCAGGAGACTGGAGGTGCCAATGTTCTCGGCACTGACCCCAACGACATTGACAAAGCTGAAGACCGTCAAAAGTTTTCGGCCATTCTCGACAGCATTGGGCTCGACCAGCCTGCCTGGAAGGAGCTGACCTCTGTCACAGACGCCGAGAAGTTTGCTGACGAGGTCGGATACCCTGTGCTTGTGCGTCCCAGTTACGTCCTGTCCGGTGCCGCAATGACGGTCATCAGGAACAAGGGTGAGCTGAAGGATAAGCTCGAGGCTGCCAGCAAGGTCTCTCCAGACCACCCCGTCGTGATCAGCAAGTTCATCGAGGGCGCTCAAGAAATTGACGTCGACGGTGTTGCTTCCGAAGGCAAGCTGATTGTTCACGCCGTGAGCGAGCACGTTGAGCAGGCCGGTGTCCACTCTGGTGACGCTACCCTCGTCCTGCCTCCCGTCAACCTGGACGACAGCATCATGAAACGTGTCAAGGGGATTGCCGAGAAGGTCGCCAAGGCATGGAAGATTACCGGACCCTTCAACATGCAGATCATCAAGGCGGAGGACCCCGAGGGTGGTGAGCCCCAGCTCAAGATCATCGAGTGCAACCTGCGCGCCTCGCGATCCTTCCCCTTTGTCAGTAAGGTGCTCGGCACCAACTTTATCGACATTGCCACCAAGGCTCTTGTCGGTAAGGGCGTGCCTGACCCCACTGATTTGATGACTGTCAAGCGTGACTACCTTGCGACCAAGGTGCCTCAATTTTCCTGGACCCGTCTTGCCGGTGCCGACCCCTTCCTTGGCGTAGAGATGGCCTCCACGGGCGAGATGGCCTGCTTCGGCAAGAACCTCGTCGAGGCGTACTGGGCCTCAATGCAATCGTCCATGAACTTCCGCATGCCCGAGCCGGGTGAGGGCCTACTGTTCGGCGGTGAGCTGAAGGAGGAGTGGCTGACCAAGATCGTGGACTTCTTGAGTCCCCTCAACTACAAGCTGTTTGCAGCAGACAAGGAGGTGAAGCAGTTCATTGAGTCGTCGGCCAAGAACAAGGTGACTGTCGAGGTGATCGAGATCCCCAAGGAGGACAAGCGCGCCCTGCGTGAGGTGTTCAAGAAGTACAACATCCGGGGTGTTTTCAACCTCGCCAAGGCCCGGGGTAAGACGGTGATGGACGTGGACTATGTGATGCGCCGCAATGCAGTGGACTTTGGCGTGCCGCTGTTCATGGAGCCCCAGGTATGTACACCCAGCAGTCAGTCCACCCTCAGAGCACAAGACGCTAACGCCGATGCTCTGCAGACCGCCATGCTCTTTGCCCAATGCATGAGCGAGAAGCTGCCCCGGCCCAAGGGCATCCCGTCCGAGGTGCGTCGGTGGTCTGAGTTCCTCAAGGGCAAGCCTCTGTAAAGGTTTGACATGGAAACATGTGTGTGTCATGGCTTTCTAGATAGCTCGGGCTTGGAGAAAAGTTACAGGACGGAAATCTTCTTGAACAAAGGAAGTTGGGCGGGGGGGGAGAGTCACGTGGCTGTTTCTGGCGTTGATTAGGGGGTTTGGGGGGCTGTCTTTCTCTTCGATGGATGTTCCGGTTCTTGTGTGTGTGTGTGTGTGTGTGTAAACAGGCGTGGCATGACTGAGGATAATTCAAAAGCGAGCAAGCGAGATACCATACACACTCCAAGCCGTCTGGATATCTGGTGAGAAAAGTAGAAGGTTAACAAACACTATGCGCTGATAGCTCGAGGCTCCAAGTTCAACGGGTGAGCTCACGTGCTGGAGGAAATTCGGGAGGTGAGCTGTACTGTGTGTGAATCGCGAAGTCAGTATCCAGCTGCTGTGTTCAGCATGTACCCTCGTCGTTGCGATGGGAGGGACCGCTGCATGAGACGTATCGGATCGAGGCAAACACCCGACTAGTCAGGAAGGTCGCTGTATAAACTAGCACTAGCCGTACAGACAGACGAGTGCAGACTACAGATACGGTGTTGGAGATCCTGTGAATCTCTCCGAAAGACACTCGTTGTTGGTAGGCCTTAGATCGTTGCAACGTAGTCGATTCGAATCACTGTGGTCGAAGTAACTGGTGTTGCGTTGATATTGTTGATCGATGTGTAAGTTCCAAGTTTGGCAGACCGCCAGCCGGTCTGCACACTAATTTGTATGGCCGAATGCTTAAGCCTGTGCCCCACTTTGAAGTGGGCACCTACTGCATTACACTTGCAGTGTAATCCCACAAACTATAGTTAATTTGCAGTACGTGCAATCAACTTTACTACAAGTAAAGTTAACTTGACTACACTACATTTGACTGCTATTTCAATACTGGCGGCTTTTTGTTTTATGCCTGCACGCCAGCGTGGCTTACCATCAATTGGTGGTAACCTTTAAAATCCCTTTTTAATCTACAAGCCAGACCACTATTAATTCCGATTAATTTGTACTGAAAACAACCTTAATTACGGCCCCTTATGGCCCTTTTACCCTACCCCTCCAAGACCTTCGTTTCTTAAATCCCGTGCATAGGTCTTTCGCCACAGATTTACGCAAATCAAATATACCACCACTTACGTACCTTTTGCCAGTAATTCAAACTACTACCATCGCCACTATTGCCCTTTTTACCCTAGCAGTCTTTTAGTTTGCCAGGGTAACCCTATTCCTCTACGTTACGTATCGGGTGGTCCACGTATCCCTCGATTCGTATAGTTAGTGTATTGCTATTTACAAACCTTTTTAGGGCGTTATTAGGCGTAGCTTTAATTAAAGTATTGATAGAGTTGTTTTTGCCGTTAATCCACCGAAACTTGTCGATTTTCCGGGTTTCATATGTTTTTTTAAACGTTATTACGTTCATTATAAGGCGTTTTTTTTATTAGTTGTACCTAGTTTCGATAGGTATTCATAAAGACTTCAGAAATCGGTATAAACTACTATAAGTATCGGTAGTAGTCTTAATTATTTAGTAATAATCTTTAATATACCGTTAATTACTATACCGATATTAAAACCTATTATTATATTATAAACTTTTCAAACTAATATACTTTGAGTTACGCGTTTGTATTTAATAGATATCTAATGTATAAAGATTCTAGCAATCGTAAATTGTCTTTCTGACCTATCCTTATTGACGAGTATTATTAAAAAGCCGATTTGCGATATAAGGTTAGTATTATTGGTAAATAACTCATTCGCGAAAATTATTTGCTTAGTTTTCGTTAAATTTACAAAAACCATATTAATTCCTCTTTTTATATAGTTTATTTGTTACTGAATTCGCTTATTTTACTTGTTAAAGTTTTTATTGTAGGGTTTTTATATTTGTATTGTAATAGAAAGGTTGTATAATACCTTTAATTGGCATAGTGTAACGATGTAGGTTGTATATACCCTTTGTTTTAGGTATTTTTGTAATTTTGCTTTATTGGCTTTATCGATAATCGTCAGGCTTGTGGCTTGCCCCTTTTGATGTAGGCTAATGTAAGTGCCGTTTTTGACCTTAATACTATGAATACGGAGTGACGATTCGTTAAAGTTAAGTTGTATGCTTTTAGTTAACGTTTTTACTAGTTTGTATTTTCAAAGGCCTGACTTTTCGATAATATATTATTTCGCCGTTATAAACCCAATATTACCGAAAAAGATGGTATCATCAGTTTGTATACATACGATGTTAAAGTTTTTACCTTTTATAATCAATAGATACAGATTAAAAGTTAAAGTTTTTATATTAAACCTGGTTTTAAAATGTATTTGATATGTTGAAAACCAATGGACGCCTGCCTCAACCAATCCGTATAAAAGCTTGATATAGCGTATTACCATGTTGGTCGGAAACTTATCCCTTAGTTTTTTCAGTAGTTTTAATAGTATAATCCGTTGAAGATCAGTAGCAAACTGCGTATACGCTTGCATAATGTTCCGGTTATTAAGTGTAAATTAAACTTTTACGTTAGCAGTTAAACTGGTAGTAATAAAGACGATTAAACGTTAGCTAGTCTTTTGGATTATAGGCGATTAAGTAAAAATCCAATTTTTACCTTTATTACCGTATCCTTCAACGATTAGCCGTAACTTTTTGTATGGCTGGTCCGTGGTTTTGTTTTCAACCTCGTAAACTATTTTCGACAAAAAGATAGTGATATCTTAGCTTTCGAATTACGTTAACGATATAAATTATATAACTTCCTATAATGAAAAGCGGTTAATTTATATCTAATTACTTTTTTAAGAGCTTACCCGATTTATTAATAATATTTTCGGTACGTAGTTTCAAGGTAAGTTTTCTGTTAGACTTTTCCTTTTCAAATACCTATGTCGTTGTATATACCTCATCGGGTTTGTAATCCCTATCGCCGTCCTCCCTTTTAGTGTATATGCTTTTTTTAGGTAGTTGTTCACGCCGCTGTCGTTTTATTAGCGTATTAATAATCGGTTTAAAAGGGTTATATTGATTGATTTACTTGGTTTAGATGTTATCGACGTTAGAATATTTATTAGACTTAAGGTATCCGAAGGGTTTTCGATATGGTTTGACCTATGTGGTTTGGAAAGTTACAGGGCCATTAGTAGTTTTAACCACTACGTTTAAGTTGATAATATTTAAGATTTTGTATAGTTTATTCCATTTACCTAATTTTTTCCACGTAAGGACTTTACTTTAGAGGAGGAGTAAAATCACATCTATTATTAAAAATCCGTTCCTAGTATTAAGAGTATTATTAACTTGGCGGCGTACCGATTTCTCTTTTAGTTCCTTTAGGGCTTTGTCATATACTATGGCATATTTTTAGGTGTTTAATGAAGATAACAACTTAGCTATTATATATGGATAAGCCCTAAATACTAGTAAAGTCGGTATAAATCTGTTAGGATTAATAGTATCGTTAAAACCTTTTACTGCTATTTAAAGTTGTACCTCTTAATTTGTAAAGCTTTGATTTCCAGTGTAGGGAAATCGTAGGCTTTTCGTAGGAGGGCGTATACCTTTTAAACCTTATTAATACCTTAGTAAATTTTAAAGAAAACTTATTTATACTAAATTCATATTAACTTTATATTAATTTGAAACTTTATCATGGTAAAGTTGGTACCGGTATTATAAATTAATACGTTTCGTGGGTTAAGGTACGTGTTAATTTATAAAGTACGTAATACTTTTTATATTTTTCGCTATAATAATTTTAGGGAACTTGGCGCCGTGAAAAGCTGTAGTAAAGTTTACAACATATAATATTAACTTACTGTTTGAGTAAAATAGGTTTACGAAAACTTTTAAATGAAAGTTTTAATATCCTTTTAACGTAAATTGAAACTTTAAAAGGACTTGAAAATATATTTAGCTATGGTGGTAAAGACATTTAACTGTTGTTAATATTAATAAATTCATATTTTTGGAATTAGTTGTTTTTAAAACCTTATAAAGCCTATTAGTTACCAGATAGTTTAACTTACAATGTAGTTAATAAAGTTTGGCCTTCGTTAAATGTAATACTATTACTATTAGGGTTTAAAAATAAAAATGAAATACATTTATTTAAAGCTAAGTAAAAAGCTTTTACCAGCTTTAATTTGTATTCATTCGTTAGGTTAAATGTTAACGTTAACGCTAAGGTTTTCTACATATTTTAATTAAAGGAGGAAAAGTGTAAGAGAATTTATAATGTGGAAAATAATCGGGTTAATAACAGTTTTAACAGTCGTTGATCCTAATGAAGATAGCTTTTTTATAGGGTTAAAGCCAACCTTATCCTCGTTAGAACCCGCGTAGTTAAGTTTTGTAATAGTATTAGTATCCTTTTGTAACGCGATATATTACGAATAGCTTTTTATTAAGTACCGTCTTTCTCTTGTATGCGGTATAATCCTTTAAAAGACTTGCTTCACGTAACGGTTTTAAATGGTAAAGAGATGTATAGAGCTAGAATCTTTATCGTCGTAGCGGCGGTAAGGATCTTTACCTATAAGGTGGTATAAGAAGGCATAGTTGGCTAGTTGTTACGTTTCCTTCAAGTTAGTACCGGTATTAATATCAGTATCTTCGTATCAACCGATAGCCTTCGGTTTATTTTCTTCCTTTTTAACTTTATTTCTTTTAAATTGCGTGATTTTCTTTATATAATTCTATTTAGAGGTATAGGGGTATTACTTATGATATATCGCCTGATTTATGTTACGTTTGGCGGTAGTATGGCGTGTTAACCAACAGCTTTGTTTGCCGTAAAATTTTTTTTTGGCGTTTGAGTTAAATTCATTCAGCCGACTTAAAAACCTTAAAAAAAGGAATACATTTTTTCGTAGGTAGAGGTCCGAGCCTTTCGTCAACCGTATTAGCCGGGTCTTTCGTACCGTTGATTAATATAATACTAATTAGAGTTTTTTCTTTCTTTATTAAATTCCGAAGCTTGAAAGTATATATTGGTCGAACTGGAGACTCGAATAGTTACGGTCGCCAACAAGGAACGCAATTGACTAAAAACTCTTTCGTAGGTAGTATTAGAATATTGCAAAGCGTATTCGAACTTTTTATAAGTCGTAACTATTTACCGGACCTGTTAGTGTAAAGTGTTTTCGTTAGCTTTTACGTTGCTTATTACTTGTTAACAAAGTATTACCTTATTAAGCATTTAATTTAAAAGAAGCATTTGCCTTTTTGACTTTTCCTATAAATCAATATAAAGAACCACTTAATAATATTTTAGTGTATATAGTATTGGGTAAAATGAATATTGTATTTGAAGTGATCATTTATGCTATCATAAATTTCGTGAAAGGAGAAGTGATTCGTTAGGTACTGGAGGTATTAATTCTCGGCTTAGCCGGTAAAGATATTGGGAAATAACAAGTGAAAACCTGGTAATTTAATTTTTATTCAGCGGTAAATATTAAAAAATAATCTTAACTTAATATAGAAGAAATTATATGGTTTTCCATTATACTTTTGTTTTCTTTTTCAATTGTAACGGGCGTAGTAATTTCCGTATAATCCGTATTTACTATTAAAACGCATTATAGGGAAAGGTTTATATTCGTCATAAGAACCTTTTTTTTTGGTTGAAAAAGATTAAAGTCATTATTAGTATTGATAGGCCGGATAATTACCTTTAATTAAGTTTGGAGAAAAACTTGAACTATAATATTTATAATGGGTTTACGTGTAAAGTTAATTCTTCCTTAATTTGGCTATTAAAATTAAACGTATTAAAAAACTTGGAGAAAGTAGGTTTAAAGGTTTTTATTACAGAAGGCTTGGTAATAATCTTCTTAGTGTTAAGGGGTTTGGTAAGGTTCCTATTTAATTAATTAATGTAAAGCGTTAATATTAATACCTTTGAATACGTTGGCAGCCTTTTCTTTACGTGCGCGACCGCCTCTTAAGGCATACTCTACGTTGTCACATAAAGGTATTAGATTACTAAATAGGTTAACGTATTCCTTATTGTTAGCGTATAAATATTCTTGGTTAAATTAAAAGTAAAGAGGATGTTTTTAAATCGCGTATAAGGGTGGTAAAATTCTCTAACGCCCTTTACTTTAAGCTGTGGGTTTTAAAGGAATTTTTAATGTTAGGTTAGATCGAAAAGTTTTCATATTAGTTTTACATTACTTTAAACCGGAAAATAAATTATTTGGTGTTTTGGTTTTACCTTTACCTTTTTTTTAACCCTTTTTAAAAATTAGGGTTTATATATTGATGGTTTAGTTTTTAAATAGGTTACAGAAGTTAATGAAAACGTTTTTGGGGTCGTTAAAATTATAATTTTTAACGATGTAGTAACTGGCGAAATTTATAAAATATTTTTCCGTTAATTTTTCGTCGACATTTAGCGCCTAAAAGTTTTTGTCGTAAAATTTGGTAAAAGTAGTTTCGAGTGTTTTAATTACTTTTGTTCTAACGGTGTTGGTAATTACTTTAAAGTGAACTTTTGCGGGAAATATTTTGAGTTTTCTGGTATATATAAAACTTAATGAGCGTATAAAGCGAGGGACTTGATAATCTTTAGCGTAGGATTTTGATAACTTGGCGTAGGATCGCGTAAAATGGTTTTCTTAACGCGACTTAACAATTTTTATAGTTTTTGCTTAGGGTAATGAATTTAACGATCAAAGTGGCATAAGAAATGAAAAGAGTAAAGTAGGGTAAAGTTTTAATATAAAAAGTAAAGTTGGAAGTTATTTGTGATGGTAAAAGTTAAAGGTTATTGTTTTTAGCGTAAGAACTTAATCGTTTTTCTTACGGTAGTAGCAACCATAATAGTACTAACTTAGCCGTTTGCCAACTTGCTGAACTTTAAGACTTTTAATAGTTAATCTTAACGTTTTTAAAAAGGATTAATAAAGATTTCTTAATATTTTTTTAATAACGATACCGTCATTTACTTTTTGATTACCGTTGTGGACCAACGTAACCTAAAAACTCTTCTTTATTTTCCTGCCATTATTTACCAACGTAATACTAATAAAGGCTCTTTGCAAGAATCTTTCCTTTACTCTAACTTTAATATAAAGCGAAATAACCGGAAAATAACTTCTTCTTTTTCTTAGTTAATTTGTGCTTAACTTAATAAGAATTAATCAGTGTTGGTAGGCCTTAGATCTTTGCAACGTAGTCGATTCGAATCACTATGGTCGAAGTAACTGGTGTTGCATTGATATTGTTGATCAATATGTAAGTTTCAAGTTTTACAGACCGCTAGCCGGTCTGCACATTCATTTATATGGCCGAATGCTTTGGCCTATACCCCACTTTGAAGTAGGCACATACTGTACTGCACTTGCAGTGTAATCCCACAAACTACAGTCAATTTACAGTACGTGCAATCAACTTTACTGCACTGCATTTGACTGCTATTCCAACACTCGAACTGTATATCGAAGTGTAAACACACAACATGAAAACAATGGGAAAAGACCAAACAGTCGGCAGGGAACGTAGAATCGGATATGTATTATTGGATTCAAAGAAGTTATCTGCTGATAGATCTTTAGACGTTGCAACATTGAAAGATCCATCAACACTGATCAGTGCTAGACGGTAAGTTAATCACGGATAAGCTAGGTAAAAGAAGAAGCTGTTAGAGTAGCATCTAAGTGAGTGCAGTGCAGTCAAAGTTGACTGTACTGACTGCAAGTCAATTATAGTAGAGTGTGCCCAATTCAAGTCGGGGCACGGGCCAAGAAATTACCTAAACAAAGTAGTGTGCTGACTGGTTTAGCGGTCTGCTAAACTTGGAACAAATACCAATCCACCACTTGACCTTTGCAATACTACTATTTAACTACATATCAAATCGATAACGTTGCAATTTCTAAAGTCCTATTAATATTAATCAGTACTTAATGATAAGTTAAGCAAAGATAAGCTAGATATAAGAAGAGGCGACTTTTTATAATACTTTACACTGGAAAAGTAAAGGGAAGACTTTTAAAAAAAGCCCTTATAAACTGTGGAAATTTCTATAGTAGTAAGTAAAGAAATTTTTTAGATCGCGGCATTTTCTACGGAAATTTAGAGGTAACGACGGTATTACCACTAATAACACCAGAAAATCATTATTTAAAACCTTCTTAACTAATAAAAAACGCTTAATAATTAATGTGATGGCTCTTTACAAAACTTGAACATGCAGATAGAGTAAAGATTTCAATAGATCGATAAAGAACGATAATCCTATTAATGTTATAACGAAAAATATACTGAATAAGGTTTTAAAAAAGTTTGTAAATAATAATAGGCTAACTATATGAATTGAGGACTAAGTGGAAAGGCTACTTAGCAAGGCTAAATTACGTGACGATGGACAGAATAAAAGGTAGAGACATCCTAGCGAATTATAACATTACTAGATTATTAACAATGTGGATTCAATTAAGTGGTATGGTTAAGTTATATATATAGTTGTATATATATTAAGGGATTGGAGTACAAAAATAATGAAACACTTGTTTTGGGGATAATAAGTGATAAGAAGTAAAACTGTCATAGAAATAATAATAGGTAAGGCATACGAAATCACTTTCGTTACCAGATAATTGTTTTACAAGATATACCAAAACTATAAGATAAAAAGTTGTTAGTATTGAAATAATGTTCAAGTGTTATACAGTTAAAGTTAACTATATTAACTGCAAATTAATTTCAGTGGAGTACCCAATTCAAAGTGTGGCATGAGCTAAGTAATTGCGTATATAAAATAGTATGCATACCGGCTAAAGGTCTACTAAATTTAGAAGAAACATCAATTCACTACCTGACATTAGCAATACTAATGTTAATTCCACTACACTTTAAATCGAAAAAGATACAATGTATAAAGTCCTATCAACAACCAAAAATTTTAATCCCTGTAAGTATAAAACTCATAGAATAAAGTTAAAGACATGATTAGTAATATCTAACATTTGAATATACTTTTTAAAAGTAAAACTTTTCTTCCTTCAATAAAACAAACTTCTAACACATTAAGTATTGATTCTATATACTATAGCAATGGATATTAACTAATAAAATTGTTGGATAACTTAATTTCCAAATATAATCAAAAGGAATATACATTTGAAAGGAAATAAACTTATAAACCAACTATTTTCAACTTAGCTCAAAAAATCATTATCTACATGATCTAACGTTCAGTTAAGGAAGATCATTAAGATGATTAAGGAAATCACCAAATTTGTTAAGGGAATAAGGGGGCAAAATAAAAAAAAATACGTTAAACCCTTAAGAGTTATCAAATTATTATCACATTGAAAAAAGGTATATTTACACATATAAACAGACTATATATCCTACCATAGAACTTTATTTATTAAGTTAAACTACTTCTTGTAATAGCATTTAAAAGAAGTAAAGTCTATTTAACTATAATTACAATTAGTTGATTGTACTTACTACAAATGGACTGCAGTTTGTGGAATTGACTGCAAGTGCAGTACAGTAAGTGACTACTTTAAAGTAGGGCATAGAACAAAGCAATTGTCCATAAAAATAAGTGTGTAGACCAGCTAGTGGTTTGCCAAACTTAGAACTTAACAACTAGTTTCAATGTAACATTAGTTACTTCGACCATAGTGATTCGAATCGACTATGTTGAAACGATAAAGACCTAACAATATTAACCAGTGCTTATCAAGTTAAGCATAGATAAGCTACGTAGATGAAGAAGTTACTTTCCGGTTACGCTTTGTAATTGTGTAAGGTAAAGGGAAGATTTTTGCGAAGGGCTCTAAAGCTACGTCTATTGTTTATAGATAGCTAAAAAAAGATTTTTCAAGTGCGTTTACTGTTTACAGGTACTTGAAAGTAGCGAACGTATCGTTATTACAGAAAACACTAAGAAGTTCTTATTATAATAGTCTTAAAAGCATTGATATTGGCTGCCTAAAAGTTTCAAAGTCATCAAGTTGGCAAACAGTTAAGTTAATACTATTTCTGTTACTACTATTACAGGTATTACTATTGTAAATTTTCAATCGTAAAAACAATCAAGTTTTACGCACTTCAACAAATATTTACTTTGACGGTAAACCTACGATCTACCTCTTTACACTACTATTTTACCTCTTATACCTTTCAATTTTTGTTACAATGATTTTAGAGCACGTTGGAATTGACACTATTGCTAACACCATTAGGAAAGAGGTAATCAAAACCTTTGGAAATACTTTTGTTAAGCACTTCTATAACGACATTTGAATTAAAGAAGTTGATGAAGACTTTACTCCCAAGCATTTTAATAATTACATTGGATATTTTATTGTCTACGTCGACTATAACAATTGAAATTTACGCTTTAAAGCTTCATTTGACTATATCGAGTTTTTTAGGGATTGGAAATTGATTATATGGAAAAATACCGACAAGTAAGTAAAGTTGAAGCTGAGAGCTAACTTATTTAAACAATGGGTTTTCTTTTTAAAGGTTATAAAGAACGGTAATCTAGCGGAGATACTTTACTAATGCGTTACTAATGAAAACCTATAGTGGTTACAGAAAAGGAAGGAAAAAAGGATTGCTGGCAACCGCATTCCTTAACTCTCTTAAACGCATTACCAAAGTTACGTCTAAGTCCAAATAAGTTTATCAGACCTTTTCATTCATTATTAACGGTTAAATTCCACTAGACTTGAAGAATTGATTGATTTATACATTATAGGGCCTCAAGTTTACTAGTTAATCAATTAGGAACCTCGATATACCATTTAATATTAAGAGGAGTATCATCAAGCCTTTTATGAAAACTTTGAAGTTTTTTTCCCTATACCATTTAATACGTTTCATTTTAAAAGCCAAATTAGTAAAGGAATTGTTTTATAAGCAAGCTTACTACAGGTATAATTACTGGTTTTTTTCCCTTTAAATTCGTCCAGAAGTAACTATCTTGCCCACTAATATTAGTACCTTTCCTAGAACTAGTCGAGGGATTCGAAGGGTCATTACAACCAGTATATTACTCTTTTACCTAAATACTTCCCCATGGTGGATACAAGTTATGCTTAAATTACTACGTTCATTAATACTTGGAAAGGGAAGAAGTATGATGGTAAGCTATACAACCTTTTCGACATCAAGTTGCGCCTATTTTTTAACATTTGCCACCAGATAAGGGTAGAATTTCTAGGCTTTTACTCGTTGTTTCCCAGTATTTTTACCGGTTAAGCCGAGGAATATTACTTTTGGTATGTAACTAATTGCTTCTTTTTAAGAGAAATTTACGATAGTCTTAAAAGTTACTTCAAATACGATATCTGTTGGAATAGTATTATATGAAGTGCAGTAAGTCAACTTTAATTACAGTAAAGTTGACTATACTTAACTAAAAGTTGAGTGTATTGCTTTGTGTAGACTTACCGCATTGGGTATAAGTCGAGTGCAGTACGTTGCACTTCACTCTAGAGTATGGGCTAAACAATTAGCCATATAAATTACCGTGCAAACCAGCTAACGGCCTGTCAAACCTAGAACAATACATCCATCATCTGACCACGCAATACTACTATTACTTCGAAGACCAATCGAATCGATAATGTTGCAACGTCTAAGGCTTACCAATACTAATCAGTGTTTGTCTACCTATTAGGTTAGGCACAGATAAGTTAAGTAGAAAAAGAAGCTACTTTCCAGTTATTACGTTTTGTGGTTACGGTTGCTAAGGTAGAGGAAAAAATCTTATAAAGTGCCTTCATTAGTACTACGTTAGTCCCCAACGGCAGGAAAACAAAAAAAACTTTTTGGGTTACGTCAGTTCCCAATGGCAATCTAGAAGTAGGCGACGGTATCGCCATTGAAAACATTAAGAAATCTTTCTTGATCCTTTTTAAAGATCGTTGAAATTAACCGTTTAAAAGTCTTAAACGACAAGTTGGCAAACGGCTAAGTTAGTACTATTACAGGTACTACTACTACAAAAACGACTAAGTCACATAGCTAAACAACAACCTTCGCCCTTTACCGCTAACAAACAACCTTCTCTTTTTACTATTAACGACCTCTGACTTTACCCTTTACATTAAACCTTTGCCTTACTTTACCTTTTTTTTTACTTTTTATGTTACCTTGATCGTTAAGTTTGCTGCTTTAAATAAAAACATTAGGTTACATCGAAAAAGCCATGTTACGCGATTTTACGCTAAGATTACGAAATCACTCGCCTTATACGCCTATCAAGTCTTATCCAGGCTAAAACGTTAAGATATTTACCGCTAGCGTTTACTTTAAAGTTATTACCGACTCAAAGAGGAAAGAATCAATTGAAGCTCTCGAAACTATTTTTACTAAGTTTTACGACGATGACTTTTAGGCGATAAATGCTAACCAAAAATTAAACGAAAAACACTTTAATAACTTTATAGGAAGCTTTATAATTAAGTATAATACTAGTCACAACCTTAACCGCATTTTCAGTTAATATCGCGAGTTTTTTAACGACTAGACAATTGATATGTGAAAAATAATTTTTAAAAAGAGGTTCAGTTAAGGTTTAAGTCCGAACTAAAAAAAACGAAGGATCTTCATTCAAGTATAAAGAGCTACAACATTAGCCTAAGCTCCTTTCGACTTAGCCTAGCTTAATGGATATTTTTATAATCTACAGCCTAAAGGAAAAGCTGTTAAGAAACATGACCGCTCTTATACGCGATTTAGGGAACCTTCCCTTTATCTTTAATTAGGTTAGGCATTTTTACGCATTAAAAATAAGAAACCTATGAACCTCCTCAGAAATTTAGTACCTTTACGTAACGTGTAGTAAGCTTTTAGCGGCGATAGGGTACGTAAAGTAGCGGCCGCTAACGTTGCTAGAGGTATTAACGTCGGCGCCTTACACTAGTTAATTAAGCAAGATCGCCAGGCTTTTCAAAATCACCAAGTACCTATCGTCCCTTGTAAATTTAGTCACCAAGCCCCTTAAAATCCTTCCCCGTTTATGTTCGCCTACGTGCGGGAGCTTATAATAGGTTTTACCATAAGACTTTACCCCTCGAGTCAGGCGATTGTTGACTACCTACAGCATAGTTTCTTAAAGTTTTTAAGACTTAAACCGCTAGGAAACACCACTTACGGCTGGGACGATTATCGTGACCTTCCTCCAAAACCTGTTAAGATAATTAATGTTAACTATAAACTTCCTACAGACTTTTCCAAAATTTGAGATAATACAAAAAAATATAACGAAAAGCTGTATCACCTTTTCGATACTAAAATAATGCCCTCCCTGAATATTTACAAGTAGATAAAGGTTCCTTCTTCTAATTTTCACTTATTATTTCCCGGAATCCTTATAAGGAACGACAAAGACTATGACAAAACTTTCCTAACTAACGTTACTACATTTCGCGAAATCTACGATAATATAAAAGATCACTTCAAATACGACGTTCACCTCGCATAATACCATACATACTAGGCCACTAAGAGGTGGATTATAATAATAGCAGAAAAAAAGGAGGAAACACCAATAGACGTGTTTAACTAAATAATTAACAAGTTAATGTTATATCAAAAAGTAGTAGGGAAAGCCTATATTGGCGAAGCTAAACTTTACGAGTAGTTATGGGTAGTAGTTATGGGTGTTAAAAAGTTTTAATACACCTTATAACGCCCAGATACTACCTACGAAAGCTTTTTTAACCAGTTATGGTCCTCGTTTGCCACTGTAATAATACGTATACTAAACTCGTTTAATATGTACTTTTAAGTCGGCAACTTCTTTAACGTAAATGAAGACGACCTTATAATGGTTAATTACGTCGATCGTAAATACGAGCGCTTACAACACCTAAGGTTTAGTTTATTGATCCCAAATTAGAGGTAATAACTATGCTAATATCAATAAAATTCAGTCAAACCTATTAACCGTAAACATTATCATCGTGATAGTTGTAAGAGATGTTGTATTTATAGTAAGTTTGACTGTTGGTTAACTCAGTACCCCTCCGTCAAACGTAATAAGAAGAAATCAGAATACCACGTTTAATACCTTACTGTTTTGGAATAGGATTACTTAGATTAAATAGTAGACGTTAAGGGCGATAAGCTAATTGACGTAGTGAACGCTTCCAAATAGATGAAGTAATACAAAGACATTAATTTTGGTATAGCAGCCTGATAACTAGCCTACTACGCCTTTTTATACCATTTAAGTGGTAAAAACCCTTACCGTTGCTCTAACTAAGCCCCTAACCCCTTACATACTTTTAACTTTCGCTATCGTTACGCGAATTATACGTTATAGAGTATTATGTCAGATACAAGGACAATAAAATACTTAACAAAAGGTTATTCATAGTATGTAACATTATAGAGTGAAAATATTATAGTCAGTAAGATTAATTGTTACGATATGGGCAAAGCTAAAATTAGTTTTATCCTAAGCGAATAACTATTGTTATTAGGGATAACAGTAGTTTAAACTGTTATAAAAACGATTACGTTTTATATCCTTAAGTCCTCTACTCCTTTCCTACTTTGCTTAAAGGATATAAAAACTTTCGGTATTAACTTTAACGTTAATGTAGACTAGCTAGTTAAAAAAGGCCAGAGATTTACACTCGCCTTTAAGTGAGAGTACATATGGTTTTATTTTTAAGGTTCGAAAATAGTGGTTTTAAACTTCACGAAGCCGGAGATATGCCAACTATATCGTCGTTTCAATTACCTAGCTATTAATAGGCTATATAAAGTTCTAAGGTCTGTAAGGTATGACGATGTGGAATACTTTGCCCTGGAAGCTATTAAAAGACTTTGCCACCACTGTTAAACTTATATTAAAGCTCCTTAAAATATTTAATTTTATATTGAAAAACGATAAGGATTTCAATTACGAAATCTTTATTAGTATGTTTTACTTGAATAATAAGCCTGTTTTTCACATCGTTAACTTCGTAACATTTTTTCACGAAGTTAAATTTTTTAAGTCCCTTTTGGTAAAGAATACAAAGAAAACATTAAAAATGCTGTGGATCAACACGTACTTAGGTTTACCTAACGTCTTCGTCTACAATATGAATATCAACTATACGACGGCGGAGTTTTAAAAAGATATTAAAATAATAGGTATTTAGTATAAATAGGTACCCTTAAAAGCTTACTAAAGTATTAAAAAGGTTAAAAGGGCACACTCACTACTTCGTCAAGCGTACAATATCCTTACATTAGAGATTAAAAGCTTTACTAATCCGGAAATACGCCTATAAATGGCAGTAAAAGAATTTAACGATACTGTAGGTCCTGACGGCTTAGTGCCAACTCTTCTAGTCTTTAAAGCGTACTTACGCCTGACGAGTGGATCTCCGCCCTCAGTAAGTACTTAAAAACGTGCTATGGCCTATAGCAAAGCCTTAAAGGAACTACGAAAAGAATCGGTACGCTGCAAGGTTAATAATATCCTTAAAATCAAAAACGGATTATTAATAATCGATATACTTACTTTGCCGTTATAAATTGAAGTTCTAGTATAGAGGGAGCCGGGAAAATAGGAGGGCCCAAATAAAATATCAAGTATCGCAAATTTTAAAGTAGTTGTTAAAACTGTTAATGGTCTTATGTTTTTCCGAATTACTTAGGTTAAGCCTTACATTAGAGATACTAAAAACGAAGACCTTTAAGCCCCTTAATCCAAGCTACCGAGCTAACAAAAACCTTCATCCGTTATTAATAAACCGATGAAACGGCGTTAATACGGGCGACTCTCAAAGAAGAAAAACAATGAAAAGAAGAAATATATACTGAGTCGTATTTACAATATTATTTGGATCAATAATAAAAAGAAGAATAAAGAAAAACTAGCACTAAAGCTCTGTATATAAGGGATTATTAAGACTTCTGGCAAGCCTTTTCAAGAAAGTAATAGGGTTGAAATTAACGGTTTACTAATTTTAAAGATTGTATAATTCGTATTGAAAACTGACTTTAACCTTTAAAACCTAAACGTTACGATTTTTAAGTCGAGGATTATTTACGAAATTGAAGGTAAGATTATGGGGCGGCCATACAAAAAGTTACGACTAATATTTTAAGGATACGGAGATAAAGGTAAATACTGGATTTTTATGAAGTCACTAACGATTTAAAATATTAGCTAACGTTTAGTGGTTTATTTAATAGAAAGTTTGCTAGCCAAAATCGAAGTCAAATTTACGTTTAATAGACGTAATATAACACAAACCTATACGTAATTAGTAAAGGATTGACAACGGATCGTATTGCTAAAACTGCTATAGGAACTTCGTATTATCTACCTTTTGGGCACAGTAATAGAATATATCAAGTTACTATACGGACTAGCTAAAGTAGGCATCTACTGGTTCCTAACCTACCAGTCGTATTTTAAAACCCGGTTGGCGAAAAAGTCTTTAATATACGATCCGTATTTGTTAGTAAGATAAAATATTTTTTTGTTATGGTAGGTATATAAATTAATAATACCCTTTTCGTTGGAATAGCTAGCTTTATGGCACTAAAACAGCAAACGATTAAGAATTCCAAGTTTTGGAATTACAAACCAGTAACGAAATTAACGAAAAACACACAACTGGACTTTAATGAATCGTTAATCCGTATATTTAGTGTTAATACCGGCCTTAACTTTTGCCAAAAGAGTTAGGTGGTTATTTTGGCTATAATTAATAAGACTAACGAGGTTAAGGCTTAACGGTATTTGGAATAACGTATTTGAGGTAGCTATATTGTTACCTTGTACTAATCGAAAACCTTTTACGATTTATTCATTATGATATAAGCATAAATACCAACGAATAAAAACTTTACCCGGCTAAATAAAAAGCTTAAGTGAAAGATTCGAAACTTGGACTGCGGGATTAATATAATGTTAATTAACCTTTGAAAGGCTAAGTTAATGATCTTTACAGATGAGTCTTTTGTAAATAACACCGACTTATCTTTATAGATCGGCTTCCTGAAAACCCTCGTTAATAAAAATAGGCGGAAGGATTAGTTTAGTATTATTAGCAATCTGATTCACTAGTTCTTTGTTAAGTGTAAAAGGATTACATGAAGTGTGCTGGTATTAAAGATCTATGGAATGATAACAGGCTTTAATGTAGATATGGCATTGTGGAAAACTCTTAACCTTATTACCAGGTAGCTGCAAATTCCTCCTATCATGGTGGTAATCTATACTGATTTAAAAAAAACTTTTCAAATACCTTTTAAAGCTGGGAACCATTAGCGAAAAACGCCTGATAATCGATGTAATGATACTCCATAAATCCTACAATAGGAGAGAAATCGAGGAGTTTCGATAGATCGATGGCAAAGATAACCCCGAAAATACCATAATGAAGGCAATACCAAACAAGTCCCTAGAAAGGTTTTTGGTCAGCAAAAAGTTAACTATACGTATCGAGAGCTATATTAACAATACGTCCAGAAAGCCTAAATCATGTAACGGTGGATAAGTATATGCTAGCAGATTGGAAGACTGCTAGGGGATTGATAATAGTAATTTATTTGAGTAGCATAGTTAAAGTGAAGGCTTGTAAAGGATTGTATCGGAAGAACTTTTTATGGGAATTGATAAACTCGGACCTCAGTACGAAACAGTAATTAAGGCTGAATAGGGGTTAATTTATATGTAACCGGGTGTAATTCAGTATGAAAGTTAACTGGAATTAATAAGGGTCTAGCTAGTTAACGAGGAGGCAATTTAGTGGTAACCGGAAAGATTAGTTGACCATACTGGCGTGCGCGCACAAACTAAAAAGCCGCCAGTGTTGGAATAGTATTACATGCAGTGCAGTAGGTCAACTTTACTTACAGTAAAGTTAACTATACTGAACTGCAAGTAAAGTGTATTACTTTATGTAAACTTATCGCATTGGGTATAAGTCGAGTGCAGTACGTTTCACTTCATTCTAGGGCACGGGCCAAGCAATTGGTCATACAAATCATAGTGTAGACCGGCTAGCAGCCTGCTAAACCTAGAACAATACATCCACCATCTGACCACGCAATACTACTGTTACTTAGAAAACCAATCGAATCGATAACGTTGTAACGTCTAAAGCCTACCAACAATATGAAATTTATTTAATATTATAAAAATTATAATATTATTAAGTGATCTTGTTGGTAGGTCTTTATTGTTGCAATGTAGTCGATTCGAATTACTATGGTCGAAGTAACTAGTGCTGTATTGGAATTAGTTGTGATTGATAAGTTGTAAGTTCTAAGTTTGCTAGACCGGTAGCCGTTCTACACACTAATTTGTATGGGTAACTGCTTTGGCTCGTACCCTATTTTGAAGTAGGCATCTGCTATACTAGACTTGTAGTTAATTCCACAAACTGCAGTTAACGTAATTATACTACATTTGACTGTTATTTCAATACTAGCGGCTTTTTTTTCCCTACTTATACGCCAGCGTAACCGACTACTAATTGATGGCAACCTCTAAAATCCCTCCTCAATCTACAAGCTAAACTCCTGTCAATTCTAATCAATTTGCACTGAAATTAACATTAATTATAGCCTTTTGTTTCATATATCTGAGTCCTCCATTCCTTAACTCCCGTACACAAGTTTTTCGCTATAAACTTGTATATATTACATATTTTACCATTTGCATACCTTTTTTTTTACTATTGCCAAGCAATGCCCACTATATAGCTAGTATATTATGAACCTCTCTAATATTAAATACATACATATACTAGTGGTAAGGCTCATAACTCAAGTATTTCTACCTACAATAACCACTTCATTCGAAAATTCCTATTGCTTCCAAACTGAACCATGTAATCCGTTAAATAAACTATTGAAAGAGTCTCCAACTAAATAGATAAATAAGGTTAAGAACCTAATCCTATACACCTATGGCTAATTTTTAGGCAATATGTTATACGCATATATTAAATGTTATTGGGATCTTATAATTAAACATATTGGTCCTCACTATATAGTATAAACTTACACGGGCTACAAGTATGAACTATATTTATATAAGTTTGTTCACGTGCTACATGAAAAAGGGCATACACTACTTGGTATGTCAGAAAAAGATTTTAACAGAATATACTTATAAAGAAAAATCCAACGCCATAACCTTTATTCAAAAAACTAAAAGGCATAAAGATAAAAAGGAGACCTTTTAAAAATCGAACCTTAAGTTAGCCTTCTAATTAAGGCTTTAAGGTAAATCCATAGCTTAGAGACCTGTAATATTATACGGAAGTAAGAACTGTAAACTTAGCCAGGCTATGCTATACGGTTATTTCAGTCCCCGTTCGACGCCTACTCGCATTGAGGATCCGATAGCCCTAATGGAGTAAAGGGCGTATAAAACACATATATCTTGGTTAAAATCCCGTGGCTGTGGGGAAGATATACTTTGTAACTCGGTAAAGAATGTACTTTACAATAGAAAAATCACGACCCGAGCCACCTTTTTACCAGGAACCGCAAGCCCAAAAAGTGCAAAGAATCGTAAAAAGGGTATACCAATAAACGGGTGGTATACCGAAAAAGTCTTTTGTGAACAGCTAAAAAAAAGGCATCCAAGGTGTAATCGAAGACCCAGCTAAGCGGATAGGACGCCAGTGTAGGTAGCGACAGCTTAAAGATAAATAAATAAATAAATCCGTTAAGTGTAAGCGCTTATAATAAAAGTCTTTCTTTAAGACCTTAGAGCGTAAAAGGAATTAAACTTACATTGCAGTTGTAATGTAAATTAAAGTTTGAAGGCCTCACTAAGCGGGCAAGGTACTGGTATGGGTTGCGATGGCTTCAAAATAAATGAATAAATAAATAAATAAATAAATAAATAAATAAATAAATAAATAAATAAAGCCGTAATATGCGCGCGCTTATAATAAAGGTCTAGACCTTAAAGCGTAAAAGTAATCAAACTTGTAGTGTGTAAGTTCAAGTCTGAAGGGTCATGTTGGCACAAGTAACAAGGGACGGATTCGCTGGTTATGAGAACTATTCTCTGAATGCACCATTACACAGGCGGTGCGTCAGGCTAACGACAATCTTCATAGCCAAAAAGGGGTCGCCGGAAGAGATTCAAGTGGTGATAAAGCCGATTAAAGATATTATAGTAGAATAGGATGCATGTAAAGTAATGGTATTAAGAGCGACTGAACCTGAAAATTTTTCTTGGAAGTAGGCACTATTAGAATTTACAGTATAGCCCCCCTACCTTCCTTAACAAGGTGGTCCGTGCACCCATGCCAAGAAAGTTGATGTAAGCTCGAAGATATTACATACCTTTTACCAGTAGTTTACCTTATTAGTATTACTACTTTACTATAGTTACCATTAATAGTATTATTCTAGTAATCTTCGAATTTGCTAAAGTATCACTATTCCTTTACGTTATGTGCCAGGCGGTTTACGTAACCCTTGGTTCGTATAGTAAGCATGTTGCTGTTTACAAATAATTTTAAGAATTTATTAAGCTTGATCTTAGTTATAACGCTTACAGAGTTATCTATGCCGTTAATTCACCAGAACTTATCGATTTCCCGGGCTTTATATACCTGCTTTAAAGCTATTACGCTTATTAATAAACGTTTTTTATTAGGTATACCCAGTTTTAATAGGTACTTGTGAAGGCTCCATGAGTCTATATACACTATTGAAAATATCGGAGACAATCCCAACAATTTCATGATAATTTTTAACATACCGTTAGTTACTACGCCAATATTCAAGCATGTCATTACGTCATATACCTTCGATACCATCATACTTCGCATTATATCTTTATACTTGATAAATATCTAGTGTGCGAGGTTTCCGATAATCGTAAATTTCTTTTTGAACCTCCTCTTGTTAACGAGCATTATAAGAAACCCAATTTACAATATGAAGTTAGTATTATAAGCAAATTATCTATTCGTAAAAATAATTAACTTAGCTATTGTTATGTTTACCGAAATTATATTAATTTATTTTTATAAGTTATTTAATTACTATTCAATATTTTCATTTAACCTTTTTAAGTTTTCGTTTTATAGATCTTATATTTATGCCGCGATAATTCAGTCGTACAATACCTCCGGTTGGTATAACGCAGCAATGTAGGCTGTATAAGCCCTCTGCTTTAATTGTCTCTGTAATCTTACCTTGTCAACCTTATCGATAGTTTTTAGGCTCATAGCTTTCCCTTTTCAGCGTAGGCTAATTTACGTACCGTTGGTGTTTTCAGCCTTAATACTATAAATACGGATTAACGATCTATTAAAGTTAAGTTGTTTATCTTTATATAACGTTTCGATTAGCTTACACTTTTAAAGTTCTGAATTCTCTATAACACGTTATTCTGCTTCTATAAACCTAGTATTTCCAAGAAGAAGGATATCATTGGTTTATATATATATGATGCCGAAGTCTTTGTCTTACGTAATTAACAAACACGAGTTAAACGTTAAAGTTTTTATACTCAATCGATTTCTAAAATATGCTTTGTATGTTGAAACTTAATAAACTCCTACTTTGCCTAGTTTGTTTAAGAGTTTAATATAACTTATTGACGTGACGGCCGGAAACTTATCCTTTAATTTTTTTTAGCATCTTTAGTAGTATAATCCGCTAAATATCGGTAGCAAACTATATATACGTTTATGTTATATCTTGGATATTAAGTATAAACCAACTGTTTATGTCAACAGTTAAATTGATAAGAATTACGACGAGTAAAGGTTGGTTAATCTTCTGAATTATAAATGATTAAAGAAATATTAAGTTTTGACTTTTATCGCCATATATTCATGCTATGAGCCGTTACTTTTCGTACGACCGGTTCATAGTTTTGATTTTAACCTGGTAATCTATACTCGACTTAAAAACTATCATGTTTCAACCTTCAAATCACGTTAATGATACAATTTAAACAACCCCTTATATAAAAAGGCCATTAATATCCACTTCGTCTTTGTCTTTACATAGTTTTCCCAGTATATTAATAATGACTTTTATACGTAATTTAAAAGCTAATCTTCCATTACGTTTTGTTCTAAGACACACGTCGTTTTGTATACCCTTCCAGGCTTGTAATTCCCGTTATCGTTCTCTTTTTGAAATATATATCTTCATTTTGAGTGGTTTTTTACGCCTTCAACATTTTATTGGCTTGTCATCGACCGGATCAAAAAGATTATATTAATTAATCTGTTCGACTTAGAGTCTTCAATATAAGGATCTTTATAATATTTAAAGGATTATCTATACGTCTTGATTCATATAATCTTAAAAGGAATAGGACTGATAGTATTTTTAACTATTTTGTTTGGGTTACAGATACTTAATATCTTATTAGGTTTATCATATTTTCATAGATTTTACCACGTAAAGACTTTACCATAAATTTATAGGAATATAACGTCTATTATGAACGATTGATTCCTGTTATTGATGTTGTCATTAACTTAGTGGCGGGCCGATTCCTTCTTCGGTTCCTTTAAGGTTTTGATATACGTCACAATACGTTTCTAAGTATTTATCGATAGTAGTAACTTAATCGTTATACGTAAGTATGCCTCAAATACTAGTAAAGTTGTTATAAGACCTTGAAGGTTAATAATTTTTATGGACTCAGGCCATTCGCTATTGAGTCTATAGGTTATGTAACTGTGTACATAATGAGATAGGCAATATCTGGTTTGGGCCTGGTCCAGATGCGGACTGAGCGCGGTTCATATATGGTACGTATAAGGGTACGTGACGGGCTGGGTACTGGCCATGACTATAGGTTCTATACGGTGGGCTACGGTAGCCTCTTCTAATCCTTTACCGTACCTTAATAGTAAACCCCATTTGACACCTACTTAGCTTACTATTTTAAGTTAGACTATAAAATATTATCAAGGTTTCCTTTTATTTTTCCTAAGGAATATTCTTTATAATAAACGAATAGATAGCAAACGTTAATAATTTTACGTTATACTTTAACGTTATCGAAAAGAATAGACTGTTTATGAATACTCAATCCTCCACTTTTATAAATATACCTCTTACCCCTTCGGGGTCGACATAAATCGGTATTTCTTGTTTACAAGATACTGTACGCTATATAGCGTCAGTTATAAAGCAATTGTAATAACCGGGTTAATTGACTTTAAATATTAACCTTACATCCGATTACATTTAGGTTGTAGCTAAGATTTAGCAATTTGAAACCAAATTAACCGCGACTTGTATTAGCTTTTTACCGATTAAAGGTAGGCTAAAATGAGATAACTAACCGTATTTCGACGAATTTACTTTAACATAGGCGGCAACGAGCCAGAGGATCGAATTTATACTAAAAGTGGATAAAATATGGATTGCAAAAGATTAGTATACGTTTTTTGACATATAAGGTTATTATACAACAACGGTAAAGTAGGCGGTTATAACGTATTACAAAGCCGACGGATACGAGAGTATATATAATATAGGTAAATTTTACGATTATATTAAGTCTGGTTTTAATGAGCCTTATTACGTGGATAAAATATTAGTCGAATTAAAGGGATTAGTTATAAACGATTAAAACCTATAGATACTATTTGTTATTACGTTTAAGATACTTTTGGTTTAAGTAAGTAGCCTAGATTAACCTTCGACCGTAAAATTTAACTACTTACGCTCCCGTATATTACTACGTATCTGCGACAAATCCAATATGGTAAACGTTAGCCAGATAGACTATGTTATAGCTTTGGAAAAATACCGCGAACTCACCAATGAGTTAAAGTCCTTGGACTTAAAGCGATGCTTTGGTCGTGAATTAACGGGACTGGTATAAGTTTAACGGCCGAATAGTAATATAATTATAACGAGAGTTTACGTTTTTTAAATATCTTCGTTAAAAGGTCGTAATAATCGCGGCTAATTATTTCGATATTGCGGTTAATTATCTTAGCAAACCCGTTCGATACGCGTTTAGAATTAAGAACGAAAAGCGACGTAAACTACATTAAAGGAACGTTAGAAAAAACTATTTACGGGGCGTTACGTATATTATAGTTTATTGGATTATTACTAACGCAATTATGAACTCCGCTCAGTATTACCTTTTATGTAAATATATACAGATTAAGTCGAAAAGGTAAATAAAAGGTTTTGTATCAACGGCGATGGGAAAAGCCTAAATTTGAAATACAATTTCGTTTAAGGGTTATATAACCTTAACGGCGTAATTCCAAAATCGAATAATTTTTTTTAGTTTAATTGAAACACATATAAAAAAGGATCCATTTCTTATCCTTATATTTTTTAATGGTACCTAATTTTTAAATATTTAAATCTGTTGGAATAGTATTACATGCAGTGCAGTAGGTCAACTTTAATTACAGTAAAGTTAACTATACTTAACTGCAAGTTGAGTGCATTGCGTTGTGCAGACTTACCACATTAGTTGTAAGTCGAGTGTAGTATACTGCACTTCACTCTAGAGTACGGGCCAAGCAATCGACCATACAAATTACAGTGCAGACCGGCTAACGGGCTGCCATACCTAGAACAATACATCCACCATCTGACTACTATAATACTACTATTACTTCAACCAATCGAATCGACAACGTTGCAATGTCTAAGGCCTACCAACAAAATCGAATTTAATTATAGTTGTTATTATATTTTAAGTGAGTTTTTAACATAACGGTTAAAGATAGAGCAAATTCAGCTATTATATTTATGAAATTTCGATATGATATTACGGTTATGGTAAAATACGCGTATTATCGAAATAGTCATGTTTAGTATAAACATTAATAAATAGTCGAACCTGATATTAACGTATATTATTTCCGAAATAACGCGGAATATAATTTTTTGAATACTTTAAATACGATATTAATAGGTAACCTTTAATGTTGGCGATAGTCGTTTAATGGTTTATAATTAAAATGGCTTAGTTGTTGACGTGAAAATGGTACGTTTTAGGTTAAGGTATATACGAAACGTAGTAAAATCGGTTTTTATCGGTTTAGCGAAACGTTTATACCGGGATATATAACATACGGGGGATTAATCCTGAATAACTTTTATTACAAACCTTTACGAAATAACGCAGATTTTATAAAAGACGATGACGACTATGGTCAAGGAGAAGAAATATTAATTACGTCTTTTACCAAAATTTGTAAAATTCCGCGATCTATTGGATAAGGATGAAGCTATAATTTTACTTTTATATAAAGAGAAACTTTATTATTATATTTACATTGAACCGAAAAAAAATGGGTTTCTACTAAAATAATCCTAAGAGTTATTTTACTCAATATTATGGGATTAACTTTTTAAGTTTTAATAATAGGTTGTGAAATCAATAAATAAAGGTTAGGTTGGAGTAAATTTTTCATCGGCTATAATACCGGTATTACTTATTTCAAAGCTCAGGGGTGGATAATGGTTTTATATCGATTATAAAATACTAAATGAAATTACTGAATAAAACCGTTTTCCTTTACCTTTAATTAAGGAAATCCTACGTAGTTTATCGAAGTCGATATAACTTATAAAGTTGGATATTTGGGAAAACTTTTACCGTATCTAGGTTATACTCGAAAAGAAGAAATTAACGGTGTTTCGTACGCGGTTCGGGTTATTTAAATAGTTAATTACCACTTTTGAGTTAACTGAAATGCCGGCGACGTTTTAACGATATGTTAATTATGTCATAACGGATATTTTAGATAATTTCGTTATAATTTGCCTAAA
This sequence comes from Anisogramma anomala, assembly GCA_038502455.1. NCBI lineage: Eukaryota > Fungi > Ascomycota > Sordariomycetes > Diaporthales > Gnomoniaceae > Anisogramma > Anisogramma anomala. The sequence goes on along the minus strand of JASMMZ010000004.1, from coordinate 23,962,094 downwards.
CGACCTTTTTTTTCCCTGATATTAAATAAAACTATATAACGAAAGTTTACGTAATTTTAAGATGTTTTCGTAATGTAAGGTTAAATTTGGATTTCAAAAAATGTAATTTCGTAGTTAGGGAGGTAAAATACCTAGGTTTTATTATAATGGTCAATGTATGTATCCGGGTCGACCCTAAAAAAGTTCGGGTAATCCGCGAGTAAAAGTTACCACGTATTATTCGAAAGGTTCGAATTTTCTGAGGTTTTATTAATTTTTATCGTGATTTTATTAGTAATTTCTTCAGTTAACGAATTTTTCCGTTTAACTAACAAAGTGAAAGATTCGTTGGGCTTAGACAAAATAGAAGAAACATATATTCCAAACTTTGAAAAATGCCTTTATTACGGCTCCAATTTTTATATATGAAAATCCATATCAGCCAACGGTAATGAAAACCGACTACTCGGAAACGTCGTTCAAAGGGTATTTATTGTAATGAGATAAGGACAGTATTTTCAAGTTAATAACTTATAATTCTGTATGATTAACAAATATGAAACGTAATTACACTATTTATGATAAAGAGTATTTCACGGTAATATCTTATTTAAAGGCGCGGTTTTTCAAATTATATAGTGTTTGTATCCAGTTTACGATTTTAACGAATTATAAAGGATTATAATTTTTTTACCATGTTTGATTTCGGAACGTTAGGCTAGATAAACCTAAGTCCTTAAGCTTTTTTAATATTACTTATGTTATAGGCCCGTAATTTAGGGTGCCTGCCTGAATACGTTAACTCGCAGATAATAAAATAAACCCAAAGTTAAGGAATATCGCGCGAAAGTCTTTTAGCCTATTTCTATTATCATATTCGATGTACTAATAATAAACTTATATATTAAAGGAACGCAAATTGCGGCGGATTATGTAGATAAATTTGTTAAAATGAAGGCTTGGTTATTAAATCGCAACAAAATGTACTATGAGGGTAAGCCGAAGGTTTTCGAAAGGTCATTGAAAGCTAAACTACCCCAAATCCGGCCCGCGCCTAGGTCGTTATTGGAGATAACGCTGGGGGATTTTAATACGCCAAAACCAGTAGTATTATTATAGACCGAGCTCGCATTAAGCCTATTATATAGTTAACACTAAGTAATTGCCATATTTTCAACCTGGATTCCTTGACGGAATTATAAAATTAAAACGTAACGAACGATCCGTTATATAAAGTTTTCCTATTAACGGTTTTTAAAGGCGTTAGATGTTTTTTAGTTAAAGTTAGATAATTGATATAAATTACGGATTGTAAAATTAACTCGCGGAGTGAGTTACGTTATCATAACCGTTTATAGTTACCGAATTGAAAACTATTAACGACAAAACACTTCTAATAAACCTACGATTCGCTTATTATAAGTTATCCGGGAAAAAATATCTTATTTCGCGTTTTCAACGGGATTACTATTAAAAATGAACAGTCGCAAATATGCAACGTCTATATCGAATATATACGTAATATAATAGGACGAAATCTCGTCGTACCTTATAAGAAGGTCTTCTTTAATCCCTCCCTATTTTAAATCAATATTAAATACATATTTTCATCGACTTTATAGTCGATTTGCCAAATATTAAAGACGGCCCTTAATATTTATTAGTTATTACAAATAGTCTTTTTAGGTTTATTTAACTTCAAACTATATTATTTTTATATACCGATACGTACGCGAAGTGTTTTCGGGATATATGGAGGAAATTTCATGGATTTTTAACTTTTATTATTAATAATCACGGTTCGGATTAGATGGGCGTATTTTAAACGACGTTATATTCTTGAATAAAAGTCACATGACTTTCATTTAGGATGTATTACCTATGAATAAATGATGGTATTAAGAATATAAACCAGGAAATTTAAAAATAATTACGTATTGTCGTCGCTTCTTTGTAATAAGACTAAGCTTTACATTTACCCGTTTATTGATTTACGTTCAATAACCGAAAATAGACCGTTACTAGTTTAACACGAACCGTCTAATAAATTAATATAAAATTACATCTATCCTGAGGGTAAACAGAGATATAAAGTTGTAAATTAATTTAGTGGGGTGAACTGTTATATTTTTGGTACACTTACGCGGAGATACGAAATTAGTTAAAACGGCAATATATTCTATTTAATGAAAAATAAAACCGACGGCAAATTATTAACGACGTCCGGTAAAATAATATAAAGTAAAGGATTGCGTTTAACTAAATATACGTAATATTAAAATTAACTGCTTAAATAAAAAGTTTAATTAACTTTATAATTAGTACCGGGTTGTTGATATTCTGAACCTGTTTAATGTCGATTTAAACATTTCTAATAAATACCTTATATTTTACGTAGATTTAGTTAAACGAACGGTTTGTGACCTTTTCCTTTCCAAGTTTTATCTAATAATCGTCCGGAACTAGTTTTGGTTATTAATGATATAGAGGAGGGTATATATGAGGAATTTAAGGTTTATGAAATTTTCGCGGTAAAAACGGGGCGGAGCGAGGTTTATTTTATATTAGTTAAGTGAAAAGGTTATAATGAGCTAAATTGAGAGTTGTTGGAGAATTGCCAGTATATTATAACCTTGAATAAATTTAAAGCGAAATAAGGGGATATTCGGGTTTATAATAGCCCGGTATTTCCACATCGACGTCGAACTTATATTAAGTAACCTATGCTGGCTGAACCGTTTATAGCTTCAGAAGAACATATAACTTGTAAAAAAAGAGGAGAATTTATTGCAAAACTATATTATAACATAATATATAAGGCTGAATAAATATTACCCGACTTTTTCAAATACGTATCCAACTATAAGGTGACTCATATTACGATCTAATAAAACCCACCTACTCGTTATTATTATTCTTATTAAGTTTTAATAAGTATCGGTGTTATTAACGTTAAAGGACCTATTATAATTGGCTCCGGATACTAAAAGACGCCAGTAAAGTCCTGTATAGTGTGCCATGATAGCCTCTTTTAGTCTTCCACCATACCTCAATAGTAAACCCCATTTGGAACCTACTTAGCTTACTATCGTAGGTTGAACTATAACAATAATATCGTTAAAGTCTTTTACCGTTATATAAAGCCGTACTTTTTAACTTATAAAGCTTTTAATTTCCAAAGTAAAGATATTATAAGCCCTTCGTAAAAAATCGTTGGCCTTTTTAACCTTATCAATACCCTAGTAAACCTTAATAAAGACTTGTTTACATTAGATACCCATTGACTTATTGTTAGTTTCAAACTTGACTACAATAAAGTTAATACCAGCGTTATAAATTAATATATCTGGTAGCCCTAGATACATGTTAATCTAAAATGTATATATTACTTTCCATGTTTTCTTCGCCGCAATAGTTTTAAGGAATTTGGCGCCGTAAAAAACTCTAGTAGAGTTAACAACATAAAGTACTAGTTTGCTATCCAAGTAAAACACGTTTACGAAAACCTTAAAGTTAAAGTCTTGATTTTTCTTTAACTTAAACTTAAGCCTCAAAGGGGTTTTAAAGTATATTTGACAATATTGATAAAGCTGTTAAATTATCTTTAACGCTTAAAAGTTTATATCTTGTCAATTAGCCTCCTTTGGAATCTTATAAAACTTATTAATCGCCAGGTAATTGAACATATAATGTAATTAGCGAAGTTTAGACTCCGTTAGGTTTAATACTATTACTTTAGCCCTTGAAATTGAAATTAAAAATACCCCTATTTAAAGCTAAGTAAAAATTTCTGATCGTTTTCAACCTAAACGAGTTTATTAATTTAAAAGTAAATGTTAACTTCGAAGTTTTTCATATCTTCGAGGCAAAAAAAAAGGAGTTAGGGATTTTCAAATATGAAAAACTAGAATGCTAACGATAGTAGTAACAGTCGTCGATTCCAGTAAAAGAAGCCTTATTCTAAGGCTAAATCTGACCTTAACTTTACTCGTATCCGTAAAACCAAGTTCCATAATAGTATTAATATATTTTCGTAACATAATTCATTACGAATGACCTCGTGTTCAATATCTTACCGCCTTAATATCAGGTATAATCCATGAAAGAAACTGTTTCACGTAATAGTTTTAAATAGTGAACAAGTATATAGGGTTATGATTTTTATTGTTGTATTAGAGATTGGGGTCTTTACTTATTAGGAGGTATTAAAATGCGTAGTCGGCAAATTATTGTTTTATTTTCAAGCCGATACCAGTATTTTCGTATTAACCAATAATTTTAGGCTTATTTTCCTCCTCTTTAACCTTTACATCTTTAAGTTTTTTAAGGTATTTAACGCAATTATAAAGAAATGTAAAGGGGAATTTTATATAATACTCTAAAAATTTGTCTTTTCATTCTGCTGCTATGTATAGTATTGACTAACAGCCATATTTACCGTAAATCTAACATTTTTAATGTTTAAGATAAACTTGCCTGATAAACTTAAAAATCACTTTATTTACGTGGCTTATTAGTTACGGCCTTAGTTCCGCGTCTTTTATTAACCGTACTGATTGGACCTGCCATATTTGCGGTCGATATAGTACGCGTAAGGGAAATCTTTTTCATCGTTAGTAAACTTTGGAGCTTAGGGGTATATACCCATCAATTTTAAAACCCAAGTCGTTACAGTTGCTAGTAAGTAACAAAACTGGCTAAAACATTATACAGGTATTGTTAGGGCATTATAAGGCGTATTCGAACTCTTTATAGCCTATGACAGCTTACTGAACCTATTGACGTAGTATACCCTCGCTAACTCCCACATTCTCCATTGCTTATTGGCAGAGTATTAGCCTATTAAGTATCTAATAAAAGATATCCATCTTGCTTTCCGATTCTTTCTTATAATTCAACATGTAAAACCACTTAATAATATTTCAATTTATATAGTATTGGGCGAGGTTAATATCGTATTAGAAGTAACTTTTGAAATCATCTTAAATTTCTCAGAAGGAAAAGTAATTCGTCAAGTACCCAACGTAGTAATACTTGACTTAGCCGGTAAGAATGCTGGTAAACAACGAGTAAAATCCTGATAGTTTAACCTTTATTTGGCGGCAGATGTTTAAAAACGGGTGCAAATTGACATCAGAGGGGTTGTATGGCTTACTGTTTTAAAGAACGTAGTGATTACCGCGTAATCCATATCCACTATAGGAACATATCGAGACAGAAAGTTAATTTATTAGTCGTAGGGAGCCTTTGGATCCCTTAATTAGTGCTAGGGAAGGTGTTGGTGTCAGTGGGTAGTATAGTTACCTCTAGCCGAATTTGGAGAGAAAAGTTTAATGATTGTGCCTATAATAGACTCACGCGTAAAGCCGCTCCTTTTTTAATTTTTTTTCTAAATACAAACATGTTAAAGAGCCCAATAGAAATGAATTTAAATGTTTTTATGGGGAACTTCGAAATATTCTTTATGTTATTAAGGGGTACGTCGAAGTTCCTATTTAATCAACTGGTAAATTGAAAGATTTATGAAGATATTATCATATTTCTCTATATTGAGTAAGCGGCTACGTTACAGGTTGCATCTTTGTAGATTGTATGGTAACTTACTACGTTTCGCGATATTTATAACGTTATAAAAGGCTACTTCGAATACAACGTTCACCTTGCGTAATATTACACGGATTGAGCTACCACGAGGTAGGTAACGATAATAGCTAGGGAAAAAAAAAGGAAATACCGATGGATATGTTTAACCAGATGATAAATAAGTTGATGTTGTGTTAAAAAGTAATGAGGAAAACACATGCTTGCGAAGCCATACTTCGCGAGTAGATAAGAGCAGTAATCATAGGCATTAAAGAGTTCGAATACATCTTATAACGCTTAGATACCACCTGCGAAGAATTTTTTAGCTAATTACGTTTTTCTATTGCTATTGTAATAATGCGTATACTAAACTCGCTTAATATATACCCCTAAGCTGGCAACTTCATTGACGTAAATGAAAATAACCTTACGGTAGTTAATTATGTCGATCGCAAATACGGTTACAGGCACTCTTAATGCCTAATGTTTGATCTACCGGCCCTAAACTTGAGGTAGTAACCACGTTAACTCTAATAAAGCCAAGATTTAGGCGGATTTGCTAACCGTAAACATTATTGGTATAATATTAATAAAAGATATTAAATTTGTAGTAAGTCTAACGATTGGTTAATTCGGCACCACTCTGCCGACCGAAATGATAAAAAAGTAATATATTAAATCCAATACCCTAACACTTTTAAATAGAATTGATTGGATTAAATGGCAGACTTTGAGGATGACAAGTTAATCGATAGTAATAATAGTCCTATGTAAATTAAGTGATATAAAAATATTGCTCCTAACGCAGGCCAGTAATTAGCCAACTACGCCTTTTTATACCGTTTAGGTAGTAAAAACCTATACCTTTACCTTAACTAAGCATTTGACCCCTTATATACCTTAAACCTTTGCGATCGTTACGTGGACCACACATTTTAAGGTATTATATCAGATATAGAAGTAATAAGATACTTAATAGGAAGCTATTTGCAATACGTGATACTGCGGAGGGAAAGCACTATTGCTACGAAAATTAATCGTCACAATGTTGGTAAGGTTAAAGTTGGCTTTGGACCAAGCGAATAACTATCGTTACTAAAAATAACGGTAATTTAAACTGTTGTAGGAGTAATTACGTTTTATATCCTTAAGTCTCCTACCCCTTCTTTTCTTTACTTAAAGGATATAAAGATTTTCGGCGTTAACTTCGACATTAACACAGACGACTGATTAAAAACAGCCAGAAGTTTCCCCTCACCTTTAAGTATGTATGTTTATGATATCATCTTCAAGACCCGGAAACAATAGTATTAAATCTAACGGAGCCAGATATGCGTTAATTATACCGACGCTTTAATTACCTAGCTGTTAATAGACTGTATAAAGCCCTAAAGTCTGTAGGGTATAAAGACGTAGAATATTCGGCCTTAAAAGTTATAAAAAGATTTTGTTACCACTGCCAAATGTATATCCAACCCCCCTTGTGATTTAAGTTTACATTAAAAGATGACAAAGATTTTAACTACAAGATATTCGTCGATATATTTTATTTAAATCATAAGTCTATCCTTTACGTCGTTAATTCTGTAATCCTTTTTTATAGGACTTAGTTTTTAAAATACTTTTGGCAAAAGATACGTGGGAAACGCTAAGAATTCTGTAAATCAACATATACCTAAGCCCACCCAACGTCGTCGTCTACGATACCGGTACCAACTTTACGAAAGCGAAGTTTCAAAAAGATGTTAAGATAATAGGTATTTAGTATAAACAAGTACCTGTAAAAGTTTACTAGAGAATTAAGAAGTTTAAAAAGGTACACGCCTTACTTCACTAAGTGTACAATATCCTTACGTTAGAAATTAAAAGCTTTACGGATCCGGAGGCACGCCTATAAATAGCAGTGAAAGGCTTGAACAATATTGTGGGTCCTAACGGCTTATTGTTAACGTTGCTGGTATTTGAAGCGTATTCATGCTTAACAAGTGAATCTTCACCTTTAGCAAGTACTTAGAAACGTATTGTAGCCTATGGCAAATCCTTGAGGAAATTGCGAAGAGAAATAGTACGCCGTCAGATGAATAATACCCTTAAAAACAGGAACAGCCCTTTAATAATCGACGTGTTTTCTTTGTCATTGTAGAGTGAAGTCTTTGTATAGTAGGAGCCGGATAAATAGGAGAGCCCATACAAAATATTAAGTATCGTAAATTTTGAAGTAGTTGTTAAAACTGTTAATGGTGTTGTATTTTTCCGAATTACTTAAGTTAAACCCTATATTAAAGTTATCAACAATAAAGACCTTTAAGTTGAACGACTGAGTCAATACGAACCTCCTTTACCTGTTATCAATAAGCCGATAAAATATCGTTAGCGCGGACGACCCCCAAAGAAACAGAACGTTAAAAAGGAAAAATACATACCAGGCTGTATTTACAATACTATTGAGGTAAATAGGAAAAATAAGGATAATGAAGACTTGGCACTAAAGCTCCGAATGCAAAAAAATATTAAAAACTCTGGTAAACTTTTTGAGGAAAATAATAAGATCGAGATTAACGGTTTCCTAACTTAAAAGGTTATATAATTCGTGCTGAATATCGATTTTAATCTTTAAAACCTAAACGTTACGATTTTTATATCGAGGATTATTTACGAGATTAATGTAATGATCACACTAAATACCCGTGAGTAAGTAGAAGGTGTTATAGGGTTTATGTTAGCAGTAAGGTAGTAGAGGTAACAAAGGTGCAATATCAGAAGATGTTTGTTCGTGTTGTAGAATAATCATTAGCCGTTGGGCTATTCAGGTGTATAGACTGAACACTTAGATTGAGAACTGAAGAGCTATGAAGGAAATACTATCTATGTGGTGCTGACCGTGTCCTTATATCCTATGGCCTTCATACCATCTTCAGTACTGAGGCTCACCGGTGCTCACTAAGGCTCACCAGTACTCACTGAGGCTCACCAGTGCTCACTGAGGCTCACTAGTGCTCACTGAGGCTCACCGAGAGATGTTCCCCACCTGATGTGTTGGACTTCAGGCTCTCGGTAGCTCAGCTGCATGCTGGCCTGTTTCCTGACCCGCCAACGTGCTTGGGTCATAACAGTTAAAGGTAAAATTATGAGGCGACCGTACGAAAAATCACGCCTAATCGTTTAAAGATACGGCGATAAAAGTAAAGATTGTATCCTTACGTAGTCGCCAACGATTTAAAAGATTAGCCAACTGTTAGAATAGTATTGCATGCAGTGCAGTAGGTCAACTTTACTATCTGTAAAGTTAATCGTACTGCAAGTGTATTGCTTTGTGTAGACTTATCGCATTGTGTGTAAGTCGAGTGCAGTACGCTGCACTTCACTCTAGGGCACAGGCCAAGCAGTTGGCCATACAAATTACAGTGCAGATCAGCTAGCGGTCTGCCAAACCTAGAACAATACATCCACTATCTGACCAAAACAATACTACTTTTACTTCAACCAATCGAATCGACAACGTTGCAATGTCTAAGGCCTACTAATACTAACTCTTAATAATTAATTTAATAGTAAGTCTATTCACTAAACCTAAAGGAAAGTTTACGTTTAATAATCGTAATATAATGTAAACTTATACGTAGTTAACAACTGATTTACAGCAAATCGTATTATTAAAATTACTATAGGAATTATGTAATATTTACTCTTTATGGACGGTAATACGATGTATTAAGCTACTATATAGATTAGCTAAAGCAGGCGTCTATTGGTTCCTAACTTACCAGTCGTACTTTAAATTATGGCTAGCGATAAAGTCTTTAATATACAATCCGTATTTGATAATTACGTAAGATAGGGATTTCGATATAGTGGGTATATAAATCAATGATACCCTTTTCGTTAAAATAGCTGGCTTTATAATATTAAAAAACAGGAGATTAAAAACTCTTAGTTTTGGAATTACAAACTAGTAACGATGTTAACAAAAGGCAGTCAACTTAATTTTATTTAATCGTTAATTCGTATACTTGGTATTAATTCTGGCCTTAACTTTTGCCTAAAGGGCTAAGGCACTCTTTTGGCTATAATTAACAAAATTAATATGGATAAAGCTCAATAGTACTGAAAACAGCGTATTTGGGATAGCTATATTACTACTTTATGTTAATCGGAAGCCTTTTACAATCTTTTTATTACAGTATAGACATAAGATCCGACAAATAAAGACTTTAACCGGTTAAATAAAAGGGTCGAGTAATAAATGCGAAATTTGGACCGCGAAGTTAATATAGTTTTAATTGACTTGTCGAAGGTTAAGTTAATAATCTTTATGAACAGGGTTTTTATTGATAATACCGACTTATCCTTATAAATCGGTTTCCTAATAACTTTCGTTAACGAAGATAAACAGGACAACTAATTTAGTATTATCGGCAGCCTAATTTACTAAACCTCTATTAAATGTAAAAGGATTATATGAAACGTGTTAAATTCAGAGGTTTACAATATAATCGCGGGTTTCAACATAGGTATAACACTATAAAGGACCCTTAATATAATTACTAGGCAACTGAAAATTCCTCCTATCCCGGTAGTAATTTGTATCAACCTAAAAAGCCTTTTCGAATACTTTTTAAAGCTCGGAACTATTAGCGAAAAACGTCTGATAATCGATGTAGTAACACTTTATAAAGCTTATAAAAGGAGGGAGATTAAGGAATTCAAATGAATTAACGGCAAAGATAATCCCGTAAATACTATAATAAAGGCAATACTAAATAAAGTCCTGAAAAGGTTTATAGACAGTAATAGGCTAATTATACATATCGAGGGCTACATTAATGGGCTGTCTGGTAAGCTTAAGTCATGTGCCAGCAACTGAGGATATACCGGTAGACTGGAAAACTACTAGAGAAGTGAAAGTTATAATAGCGACCTGTTTAATTAGTACAGCTAAAGTGGAGATTGGCAAAGGCCTGTAACGAAAGAACTTTTTATAGAGGTTAATAAACTCGGACCTCGGAGCAACGGAGCAATCAAGGTTAAATAGGGTTAATTTATATACAAGTGAGTATAATTTAGTATAGAAGTGAATTGAAATTGATTGGGATCTGGCCAGTTAATGAGGGGGCAATTTAAATAGTAAACGGAAAAAAATTATTTAGTCATACTAACAGTCTATCAAACCTAAAACAATACATCCACCACTTAACCAATTCAATACTACTGTTACTTCGACCACGATTCGAATCGACAATGTTGCAACGATCTAAGGCCCTACCAATAGTAATACTATTAATAGCAACGGTAACAAAGGTGGCAATAGCAATAGGTTAAACTACTGGCAAAAGGTTCGCAAGTGGTGGAATACGTAATACGCGTAGGCCTGTGGCGAGAAACCTGTACACGGGAGTTAAGGAACGAAGGACTTAAAGATGTGGAACAAAGGGCCGTAATTAATGTCAGTATCAGTACAAATTAACTGGAATTGACAGGGGTTTGGCTTGTTGATTAAGGAGGGATTTCAGGGGTTGCCACCAATTGGTGGCCGGCCACGCTGGCGTACAGGCACAAAACAAAAAGCCGCCAGTGTTGGAATAACAGTCAAATGCAGTATAGCTAAGTCAAATATACTTATGATTAGTTGTTTATACTAATTACAAATTGACTAGAGTTTGTGATATTGACTATAGGTGTAGTACAATAGGTTCCCACTTCAAAGTGGAGTATGGGACAAAGAATTCGGCCATACAAATTAGTGTGCAGACCGGCTGGCGGTCTGCCAAACTTAGAAGTCAACAACCAATTTCAATGCAGCACCAGTTACTTCGACCACAGTGATTCGAATCGACTACGTTGCAACGAAAGGCCTATATCTCTAGGCAGGCCTACCAACAGTTAGCATTCATTATAAACTCCTTACAAGCTTTGTTAATATTTGGAGTAACGTAGAGGAATATAACGGGAAATGTTGGTAGGCCTTGATTGTTGGAACATAGTCGATTCGAATCGTGGTCGAAGTAAATGGCATATTGCATTAAAAGTGGTAATTTGTTACTTCTAAGTTTGGCAGACCGCTAGCCGGTCTGTACACTAATCTGTGTGGGCAACTGCTTGGCCAGTGCCTTATATCAAATCGGGCACTTCACTGCAATAGACTGCTATCCCAACATCTTCGCAATCAAAATACAACCTAACACAAAAAGACCCAGCTAAAGCGATCCGGTTGGTAGGTACTTGGGTAGCTATTCTTGTCAATTCCAATCGTAGTCGTAATAACAACGTGTATAGCGTATGGTAAAGATGATGATATTACGCTGATTCCCCGTACCTATTACCAGTGGGAACAGTCACCCTTCGCTTGCGTTGCAAGCTCAGACTGACTCAATAGAACTGGCGGCAAGGCCCAACGCAGCCGATGTGCAATGGCAATGCATCATCTTCACTGTTCCCAGCTTGTGCCACCACCGCGGAAGACGCCCTCCGACGGTGATACTCGGCCTCTGCCCCAGGTGGCAGGATGAGCGCACCCGATGGGTCGTCCGGCCGGTCTTGCGTCTTGGTGACTGGCTCCCAGCTCCCCGGCTGGCACATGTGTGTGTGTGTGGTGGATGCGAAAGGCAGGTCTGTGGGTGCGACCGACTGCGGTTCCGGCACAGTACGGTAGGACTTGAGCGCCTATATATCCACCACTTCGTTGCGCGGCACCGGGCCAGGGAGACAAGTCTTCCCGTTCCTTGTTGTTCTGATCGAACTATACGTATACTGTATACCACCTTACCCCGTACGCCTGCTGGGGAAGGTACTTTGTTCTCTGCATCGGAAATCTACACACACACACACACACACACACTCTCTCTCTCTCTCTCTCTTGGCCGGTCGGCACCGGAGGACTACTGTACCACATCGTACAAGCCGGCCTTCTGCGCTGTTGGCAGCGGGTGCGCCGCCATGTCGGGCGTCCTCGCCGTGGGCGTGAGCCTGATCGGCCTCGCGGGTGCGCTCTTCACCCTCGCCGTCTTCTACCAGATGGCCGTGGCGTTCCCGGCCATGCTCAGCAGCAGCCACGCGCAGGCCTACGTCCGCCAGCCGCGCAGGCAGACACACACCATCGGCGCGCGGCGGCCCTGACACAGACCACTGGGAGATGGGGGCAGAGAGCCCCGTCCAGCCCTGCCGACGATAGGCGGATTCAGTACAGGGAGGGGGAAACCCGGATTGGTTTGGCGGAAAGGATCGGGTGGACGAGACGAGAACGCGCACACAAAGGGGCCGTTCGTCCGCACCAACGTCCAACCTCTCTGCGCGCACCGTGACGGTCACGCACGCCACCGATCTGCACGTTTCGTCGGCTTGCAACGGC
>JASMMZ010000004.1:23838292-23949027 GCA_038502455.1 Anisogramma anomala | reverse complement strand
CGGATCCTACCAGGCTGAAACATGCTTGGTTTGTTTGTTCGTCCGTGTGTTTGTGTGGGTTGGAACTGGTAGCAGAGGTTGCGTTCGTTGCTACGTCCACCGTCCACAACCCGTCAAGACACAAGCACACAGGAATGTTTTGGCAGTGGAGGTTCAAAGTAAGATGCTGACGTAGGTAACAAAGATGATCCAATGACCATCATGCTACCCCAGAGGACAAGGCGAAACCAGTTCTGTGGTCCCGGTAGCCAGCTAACCTGGCGAAACACCCATGCCGTCCACCTCCACCATGCAACGCTCTTCTCAAGTTCGAAGCCAAAAAAAATAACCTGTTCCTTCTAGGACCTGGACTCCCCACTCGCTGTCTCGCTGCCGACGGTTGGCGAAACAGCAGCGCTCACTGCTTTCTGTCGACGAGCTCGATGCTCGTCATGCTCTTGTTTTCGGCGTCGTGCACCGGCGCTTCGAACTTGCCGGCGCTCCACAGCCTCATCCGCTTGCCGTACTTGTACACGAACGGGAGCATGAGGCTGAAGAAGGCCATGATGCCAGCGTAGAGCCCGAATGTACTGAGGAAGCCGACGTTCAAGATCATGTCCGCGGATTTGAAGCTGATCAGGAAGCCTGCGATGAGCCGGAAGGACGACATGGTCACAAGAACAGGCCTACCCAAGAGTTGTCAGCAGGGGCTACAGAAGACAAGCGGGATGCTCGTGCGTGCCCCCTGAGGGGGGAGAGGGGGGGGGGGGGAAGGCACTGACCCAGCATAGTTGGGGTAGCTCTCGACGAGGTACACGCTCACGAGCGTGTTCATGGTCAGGCCGCCGAAGCCGATGAGGAAGAAGCCGCCGAGCAGGTAGACGATCGGGCGCTCGTCCGTGTGCTCGCCGGCGTAGCCGAACAGCAGCGGGCCGCCGATGCCGGCCAGCAGGGGGAAGGCCAGGCTGAGCAGGTGCGACTCGGGCTCGCGCTGGCCGCCGTTGCGGCGGGCCTGCCAGTTGGAGATCTTGTCGGCCAGGTAGCCGCCGAAGAACCAGACGAAGGGCGTCGCGACGACGATGGGCAGCACGACGAGCCCGAGCTGGTTGAAGTTGAGCTTGAGCGAGAGGATGATGGCCGCGGCGTTCTGCGACGTGGCCGACAGCGCGCCGACGAAGATGGAGTTGAGCGCGATGACCCACATGACGTTCGGGAAGAAGGTCGCCTTGATGGTCTCGATGACGGACTTGCCGGCGAGGCCCCATTCGGTCTTGACGGAGAACAGGCCGAAGTCGTCCTTGGGCGTGCGGTAGCCGTACTTGGCGTGTTCCAGCTGCGGCCGGACCTCGCCGGGACGAAGGGGGAACACCTGCTGGCCAGCTATTGTTGCGTGGGTCAGTGGGAGAGGGTCCCTTCCTGATGATGATGATGATGATGATGATGATGATGATGATGATGATGATGATGGTGTGTGTGTGTGTGGCCATGGGCAAGGGCGACTTACCGAGCTCCTCACGCGACCGCACCCATCGCGTCTCCGGGACGAAGAAGATCATGGCAATCCAGGTCACGATGCCCAGAATGGACGTGATGTAGTAGATCCACCTCCAGCTCAGCTGGACCACGATGATGGGGCTTGCCACACCGATGGCGACGATGAAAATGCCCTGGCCGGCGCCCACGAGCGAGAAGGCCTTGTTGCGCTGGTGGATGAACAGAATGTCCTGCAGGATGAGCGGGATCAGGGCCTCGACAGCACCGGCGCCGAAGCCCTGGAAGACGCGGGCGGCAATATGGCTGTTCAGACTGGTACTGAAGCCGGCCCAGAGACCGCCAGCCCAAGCCATCATACCGGCGAAGAGGATCACGGGCCGGCGGCCGTAGGCGATGGATAGCGGCACCAGGATGTACGAGGCCACGCCGTTGACGAGGATGGGGATGGTGGAGATGAGGTCGACCTTGGAGATGGGGGGCCCGCCGAGCGAGTTGAGCAGCTGGAGCGGGTCGGCCTGCTTGCCGTCGGGGCCCTTGAGGGAGAGGGCGCTCAGGTCGATGGACCCGAGGATCTTGGGGTCGATGCCGGCGTACTCGAGCACGAAGATGGGCACCAGCGCGCCGACGATGGCCTCTGCCGACAGCGCGAGGGCGCCGAAGAGGGTGAGGGTGACGATGCAGGCCCACTTGCGCCACTCGGGCAGGTTGAGCGGGTCCTTGGGGTCGGGCGACGGCATTGGGATGCACCGCATCTGGCCGTTCTCGAAGAGCTGTGTCGAGCCGACCACCTGGGGCTTGTCGGCCGCGGCACCGTCCTTGGGCACCAGCGTCTCCGACATGCTCGACATGCTGTCTCGAACCCTCACGCCCTTGGGCTCCGTCAGCTTCTTGAGCTTGTCCATTGCTGCTGAATCGGCCGGCGATCCAATCAGTACGCCTGCGTAGAAAGAAGCACCGAAACGGAAAAAGAGGAGAGGAGCAGAAAAGAAACAGGCAGTGAACAAGGTGTCGTGGTGCTGAAGCGAACGGAGCAGCGAGCACCAAGCAATGTGTGGGTGGCATCATACCACTTATACATGGATTTTCCGTGGGCCTTCTTCCGTGGGCCGTCACCGCGTGAGGAACGCTTCTTCCATAAGACTGGTGCACCAGTGCCACATATGGCACACGCTTGTGCCTCAGCCTTGCACGCTGGCCGCTGCTGGAAGCACGCGTTGATCGGGCCAAACGGCTTCGTGCTGCCACTAGAAGCTACCGTGCAACAGCCTGCTCGTAGCGCGTGAACAGTCGAAACGGCTTGCGCTATTTTCTCTCCATCCGATCGCCATTGGCACGTAGGGCTATCCACCACGCTTGCCTGTTTTACACCTGCCCTGGCCGCTCTCCAGATGGAGATCTGGAGATCTGGAGATCTGGAGATCTGGAGACACGAGATTCGCCGGAACAAAGGTATTGACACAGTAAAGCGACTGAAACGGTACGGGACTTCACTGTTGGTGTCATATGGTCACTAAGCTTTGGCACAGGAGGCAGCGTCTAAGCACCAGTTTCTGAAGTTGGAAAATAGACTGTGCATAACACGTTGTCAAAAGGGCCAGCATCCACAGCAGGGGATCCTAATTTTATCATGGTAGCAAAGTCGCAGGCAGAAACGTTGGGAAGCGGTAAGACCACTTTTCAATAACATGGGATATGAAGTGTGTTTTCCAGCTACGCTGCATCAAGCTTGGGGATGTGGTCTAGTGGTATGATTTTCCCTTAGCATGGGAAAGGTCCCGAGTTCAATTCTTGGCGTCTCCAACGGCTGAAGAGTCTCTTTTTGAGAAGCTCTACTTCATCTTTTTTCACTTTTTTTGTCTCATGGAAAACGTGTCAGGTCGTTGGGGGGCAGGGAAACATAGTAAGCAGCCCAACGGGGACACGGCGCTCCTGTATACCTCTCCTTCAATCGAGTTTTCACTATTCGACCTTGCTTTATACTTATACCGTATTACTATGTTACATGATCAAATCCGATGGACCCAATTTGGCTGTAGTAGCGGCAACCACTGTGGATGATATGGACCCTGTTGATCGCGTCGCGTCGATTCTTGCAAAGTGAATAATACAATCTGTTGGTAGGCCTTTATCGTTGCAACGCAGTCGATTCGAATCGTGGTCGACCGCTAGCCGGTCTGCACACTATTTTGTATGGGCAATTGCTGGGCCCGTGCCTTGCATTGAAATGAGCACTCTATTGCAATGGACATTGACTTGCAGTCAGTACAGTCAACTTTGACTGCATTGCATTTGAACGCGATTTCTAACACTAACACTGACGGCCTTTTGTTTTTGTAGTGCCAGTGCCGGTGCCAATTCGTTTTGTAGGAAAATTATTTGGCAACGCAAGTGCTTTTCTGTGCCTTGCCCACTGCCATTTGTATAGCAGTTTTACTTCCTACCACTTGTAGTCCCCAAAACAAGTGTTTTGTTACTTTTACACTCCAATCCCTCAACACATACAACTTAACCGTACCAGTTCATTGAATCCGCATCGTCAACAACCTGCCAGTTTTCCAGTTTGTTAAGGTACCCCTGCCTTTCGCCCTGTCCGTCGTCACATAATACCTTGCCAGGTAGCCTCTCAACGTAGCCCTCAATCCGTGTAGTCAGCCTATTGCTGTCCACAAACCTTGTTAGGGTTTTATTTGGTGTAGCCTTCGTTATGACAGTAGTCTGGTTATCCATGCTATCAATTTATCGGAACTCCTTAACTTCTTTAACTTCGTAGGTTTCGCGGAAAGCTATTATGTGGATTATGAAATGTTTTTCATTAGTAGTTTCAAATTTGACAAAGTATTCGAATAGGCTTCATAAATCGGTATAAATAACCACCGGAATAGGTAGAATTCGTAATTATTTGCTAACAATAATAAGGGTCTTTGTTGGTAAGCCTTTATTGTTGCAATGTAGTCGATTCGAATCACTGTGGTCGAAGTAACTGGTGCTGCATTGATGTTGGTTGATTGTACGTGGTAAGTCCCAAGTTTCGCAAACTGCTAACCGGTCTACACACTAATTTGTATAGCCAAACGCTTTAGCCTATGTCCCACTTTAAAGTAGGAACCTACTACACTACACTTATAATATAGTCTAGTAAAATCCCACAAACTACAGTCAATTTGCAGTTAGTACAATTAACTAAACTGACAGTTAAGTTAACTGGACTTTACTATATTTAATTGTTATTCCAACATTAGCGGCTTTTTATATGTGCTTATATACTAGCGTAGCCTGCTATCAATTAATGGTAACCTCTAAAATCCCTCCTTAATCTACAAGCTAATAACAAGCCAAATCTCCATTAATTCCGATTTATATGTACTAAAATCGATATCAATTAAAGTCTTTCATAACCCTTTTATTCCGCCCCTCCAAAACCTTCGTTCCTTAACTCTTATGTATAGGTATTTTGCTACAAACCTATATATATCACGTATTCTATTACTTACGTACCTTTTACCAGTATTTCAAACTATTGTTATGACCACTTTTGTCACTATTACCTTTAATATCACTACCCTAACAGTCTTTAAGGTTATTAAGGTAACTTTATTCATTTACATCACGTACCGGGCAGTTTACATAATCCTCGATTCATATAATTAGCGTATTACTATCTATAAACCTTTTAAAGGCGTTATTAGATATGGCTTGAATTATAACGTTAGTCGAATTATTATTGCCGTTATTTTACCGAAACTTATTAATTTCTCGGACTTTGTATACCTTCCTTAAAGTTATTACGTTTATCATTGAACGTTTTTCATTAATCGTACCTAACTTTAATAAGTATTTGTAAAGGCTTCCAAAGTTTATATATATTACTAGAGGTATTTAGAGCAATCCTAATTAGCTAATAATAATCTTTAGTATATTGTGAGTCACTATACCAATATAATACCTATTGTTGGAATAGTAGTATTTGCAGTATAGTAGGTCAACTTTAGTTATAGTAAAGTTGACTATACTAACTGCAAATTTAGTGTATTATTTTGTGCGGGCCTACTGTATTGGCTGCAAAACAAGTACAGTATGCACCCACTTTATACCAGGGTATAGACCAAGCAGTTGACCATACAAATTACTGTGCAAACCAGCTAGCAGTCTGCCAAACCTGGAACAATACATATACTACTTGACCAATGTAATACTACTGTTATTTCGACCAATCGAATCGACAACGTTATAACGTTTAAATTTCTACCAATACTGATTAGTGCTTATTAGGTTAAGTATAGATTGGCTAAGTAAAAAAAAGGCTACTTTCCGGTTACGCTTTACAGCTATAACAGCGGTTAGAGTAGAGGAAAGATTCTTGCAAAGGGTTTTTATTAGTATTACGTCAGTCTATAATGGTAAGAAAACAGAGAAGACTTTTAGGTTATGTTAGTCTATAACAGCAATTTGAAAGTAAAGACGGTATCGCTATTTAAAAATACTAAGAAATCTTTACGGATTTATTTTAAAGACGTTGAGATTGACTTTCAAAAGTCTTAAAGTTTAGTAAGTTAGCAAACAGCTAAGGTAACACTACTACGTATGCTATTGATATAAAAACGACTAAGTTATATAGCTGAATAACTACAACAAATAATCTTTAACCATTACTTATAATAATAAACGACCTTTGACTTTACTCTTTATATTAAACCTTTACCACTATTTCATTTTTTTTGCTTTCCTTACGCTAACCTAATCTTCAAAATCGCTGCTTAATACAAAAACACCAAATTACGCTAAAAAAGCCACTTTACGTGATATAATGCTAAATCGCTAAGTTTCTACGCAACTTTACATCAAAACTCTAAGTCCTATACCCATTAAGTCCTATATAGGCCAAAACTTTAAGATAACTACCGTTAACGCTTAATTTAAAGCTATTATCGACTCTGTTAGGAAACAAGTAATCAGGATCTTCGGAACTACCTTCACCAAGTATTACGACGAAAATTTTTAAACGTAAAATGCTGATAAAAACTTAATGGAAAAGTACTTTAACAACTTCGTTAAATACTATATCGTTAAGTATAATAACAGTTGAACCTATAATCATGATTTTCGTGAATATCTCGATTTCTTTAATAACTAGACTATTCATATGTGAAAGTTAATTTAAAAAGGGCTTCAGTTGAAGTTTAAATTAGAACTAGAGGAATAAAGTATTTGCGTTTAATTACAGGGTGTTATAAAGTTGTTACAAACCCTTTTCGACCTAACCTAGTTTAAAAAATGTCTTTAAAACCTATAACCTAGGGGAAAGGGTGTTAAAAAATACTAATGCCCCTATACGCGATTTCGGAAACCTTTTATTTACTTTTAGCTAAACTAAGCCTTCTTATGCGTCAACGATAAAGAATCTGTTGACCTGCTAAGCAGCTTAGCACCTTTGCGCAGAAGCGTAAAGTATGCTCTTAGCAGCAGCAGGATGCGCAAAGCAGTAATTGTTAACGCAGCTAGAGGTATTAACATTTGCGTTTTATATTAGTTAATCAAATAAGATCGTTAAGTCTCGTAAAACCTGTAAACTTTTAGTACCCTTGAGCATTTTAGTCTCTAACTCCCTCTAAAACCTTTTTACGATAGGTTTGCCTATATACGCGAGCCTATAACAGTTTTCATTATTGGATTTTATCCCTCAAGCTAAGCAATTAGCAACTACCCTTAATACTGTAATTAAGAGAATTTAAAGTCTAAACTACCAGAAAATATTACTAATAAAAACTGGGATAACTATCGCGACCTTCCCTAATTTTTTTAAAAATGGTTCATATTAATTACAAATTTCCTACGGACTATGCCAAGATTTGGAACTACGTAAAAAAGTATAATAAAAAGCTCTACAACCTCTTCGACACGAAAATAATACCTTTTTAAATATTTATAATTAAATGGAGGTTCCCTCTTTTAGTTTTCACTTACTGTTTCCCGAAATTTTTATAGGGTATGCTAGGGAATACTACTTAACCTTCCAAATTCGAGTAACCACCTTTCACGAAGTTTATGATGCCATAAAGAGACACTTCGAATACGATGTTCACCTTACTTAATACTATATGAACTAGGTTATTATACGGTGGACCACAATAATAGCAAAAAAGAAAAAGGAGGAAATATTAATAGATGTGTTTAACCAGATATTTATTAAGTTGATATTATATTAGTAAGTAATAGAGAAATCTTACTCTAGTGAAGCTATACTTCGCAAGTAGGTACATGCAGCTGTTACAGGTGTTAGCGAGTTTAAATACACCTTACAACGCTTAGATACCACATGCGAAGGGTTTTTTTTAGCTAATTACGTTTCTCGCTTATAACTATAATG
Organism: Anisogramma anomala; assembly: GCA_038502455.1. NCBI lineage: Eukaryota > Fungi > Ascomycota > Sordariomycetes > Diaporthales > Gnomoniaceae > Anisogramma > Anisogramma anomala. The sequence goes on along the minus strand of JASMMZ010000004.1, from coordinate 23,941,190 downwards.
GCACGTATACCAAACCTGCTTAGTATATACCCTTAAGCTGGTAACTTTCTCAACGTGGATAAAAAAGACTTTGTAGTAGTTAATTACGTCGACCGCAAGTACGGCTACAAACGATTTTAATGCCTAAGATCTAGCTTATCAACTACAGACTGAAGGTAACAGTTACATTAACGTTAATAAGTCTAAGAGTTAATCAGACCTGTTAATCGTAAGTATTATCGTCGTAATAATGACAAAAGATGTTAGATTTATAGTGAGTTTGACTATTGGTTAATTTGGTACCCACCCACCGAGCGAAATAATAATAAGGTAATATATTACATTTAGTATCTTATCACTTTTGAATAGGATTATTGAAATTAAATCGAAAACTACGAAGGTAACGAATTAATTGACGACGATAATACCCTTAACTAAGTTAAGTAATATAAAAACACAGTTTACAGTATATCTTAGTAATTAGCCGACTATATCTTCATACACTGCCTGGATGGTAAAGACTTTTACCTTTACCCTAAATAAGCTCTTAACTTTTTATGCACCTTTAACCTTGGCAACCATTACATGGATCATATGTTTTAAGGTATTATGTTAGATATAGAGGCAGTAAGGTATTTAACAGGAGGCTATTCGTAATACGTGGCATTGCGAAGGGAAAACACTACGGCTATTAATATTAATCGTTACGATATTGTTAAAGCTAAATTTGGCTTTGGACTAGGTAAATAATTATCGTTACTGGGGATAACAGTAATTTCAACTGTTGTTAGGTCAATTACGTTCCATATTCTAAAGTTCTTTACCCCCTTTATTTTTTACTTAGAGGATATGAAAACCTTTGGCGTTAATATTAACGTTGACAACGATAAGCTATTTGAGAACATCTAGAGGTTTTCTTTCGCCTTTAGGTAAGGGTACCTATAGTTTTATTATTAAAGCTCTAAAGAAATAGTGTTAAACGTAACAGAGCCGGAAATACTCTAATTACATTTAAGTTATAACCACTTAGCCGTTAACAAAATATATAAAATCTATGAATCCGTATGGTATAAAAATATGGAATATTTTGACTTAAAAGCTATTAAAAAGTTTCATTACCATTGCCAAATACATATTTAACCCCCCCGAAAATTTAAGTTTATACTAAAAGATAATGAAGATTCTAATTACAACGTCTTTATTAATATACTTTACTTGAATAGTAAGTATATTTTTTATAGCATTAACTTCGTAACCTTTTTTTACAAAGCCAAATTTCTGAAATCTCTTTAGGCAAAAGATACGTAGGAAACACTAAGGATGTTATAGATTAATACGTACTTAGACCTACTGGAAATCGTCGTTTACTATACTGGTACCAACTTTGCTATAATATAATTTTAAGAAAATGCTAAGATAATGGGTATTTATTATAAACAGGTATCTGTCAAGACCTACTGGAGCATTTGAAAAGTTAAAAGAGTATATGCTCTACTTCACCGAACGTATAATATCCTTGCAATAGATATTGAAAGCTTTACAGATTCGGACGCATGCCTTTAAATAGCAGTAAATGGCCTGCATAATATTATGGGCCCTAACAGCCTAATGTCAACGCTGCTGGTTTTTAGAATATACTTACGCCTAATAAGTAAATCTCTGTTATCGTTAAGTACCTAAAAGTAAGTTATAACTTATGGCAAGGCTTTAAAGGAATTACAGAAGGAATCGGTAATCTGATAGGTTAATAATACCCTTAATACCAGGAACGGCCCTATAAAAATCGACGTACTTAATTTGCTATTATAAAGCGAAGTTTTTATGTCACGAAAGCCAGGTAAATAAAAGGGCTTATATAAGACTTTAAGTATCGTTAATTTTAAAGTAATTGTTAAAACTATTAACGGGTTTTAATCTTTCCTAATTATTTAGGTTAAGCTTTATATTAGAGTTATTAACGATAAAGATTTTTAATCCAAGCGACCAAGTTGATACGAACCTATTCCACTTGTTATTGATAAGCCAACAAAACGCCGCCAGCGCGGACAACCACTGAAAAGAATGAATGTCAAAAAGGAAAAATATACATTAGGTCGTATTTATAATATTGTTTATGTAAGTAGAAAAGAAAAGGATAACGAAGACTTAATATTAAAACTTCGAGTATAAGGCATTATTAAAATTTCTGATAAACCTTTTAATAAAAGCTATAGGATCGAGATTAACGGCTTATGAATTCTAGGAGTTGTATAATTCGTGTTGAAGGTCGATTTTAACTTTTAATACCCAAACGTTACGATTTTTAAATCGAAGATTATTTACGAGATTAAAGATAAGACTACGAGACGACTATACGAAAAATTACGTTTAATGGTTTAAGGATGCGGTGATAAAGGCAAAGAATAAATTTTAACGTAGTCGTTAGCGATTTAGAAGATTAGCTAGCGCGTAGTAGTCTCATTAATAATAATTTTACTAACTATGATAGAAGGTCAATATACATTTAATAACCGAGATATAATACAAACTTAGACGTAGTTGGTAATAAATTTATAGAGAATCTGTGCATATTATTATATATATACCTATAGTTAATATACGTAAGTTAATTGGCAGTGCACTACGTTGCAAGGTATACTCCTGCAGCATATACGATAACGTGGCACAATGTAGGCTGCACTCTTGTAGAATGTAAGATAACATGAAACGCTGCAGATTTCACTCTTACAGAATGCACTATACGTGGCATAGTCTATAAGGGGCGTTTCAGAGCATATGGCAAAAGTGCTACTGCTCGGATGAAAGGTTTATAACTTCTTACCTGTGGTGTGAACTCTTTAAATACTTTTTCCTAATTTATCTATTTTTACCATTATAATCCCAATCGTTATGATTATTTTTTTGTTATGTCAACGTAATGAAAACCTTACTGACATTAATTTCTATCCGATTAAGTTGATTATGAATAACTCAGGACAAAAGATAAATTAAAGTTAAATAACTATAACGAGATTTTGTAAAGGTTTTAATCATTCATATTTTAATATTACGTTTTACAAAAACTATATGGAAGTGTGAAATTATATGGGAACACCTTTGAAATCCAAAACGTAATAAGACTATAAAATTCGAAGTAACTTTAAAAAGGATTACTTTAATACAATATTATTAACCAATTAATGCTTTATTTACTGAAAGCTCCGTTAAATTAACCGTTAATTTGTTTTGGCGTTTTATACGTACCCGTACACTTTGTAAAGGAATTCTTATCATGTATTAAGCCACGAAAGTCAAAATCACCAAGTTTTAGAACCCTTAGTTAGAACTTATCCGATTTAAATATAATATCTAAACCACTTACAAAATCCAAAAACGGTTACAAACGTAATATTCAAACAACTCGCGAAACCTAAAAACGGTTACGGATGTAATACCCAAACCTCTTTTAACTAATAGGAGCGGCTATAATACGATATCCGGACCGCCTACCAAATACGAAATAAGCATTATACACTAGATTACACTTACATACCTTCCATTTATCTCCCCTTTTTCATTTGATTTATTCATCTCCCTTAGTTAGCCTTATACCACGTGTTTTAAGTATAGTATTTACAAAGGTTTTAAGTTTTTTCCCTTAGCCGTGTAGCTGGTATAGCGTTCACGAAAGTCAATAAAAATAATTTGAGACGACTAATTAGCCTGTAATTACGTTTTATTTACGTATCATTTAAACTTTATTTGCAATAATAAACGTTAAAAGTTTTTATTTAAACACTTTATTATATTTTATTTTTTTGCGTTTATATATCCATACGCTTTTTTTCAAAATCCGAACGTACCCGAATCCCAATTACTGGACGAAACCGACAATTCACGTTGTTTTAGTATTATAGGTGTACGTAGGAAACACTTATCACAGCCGCTCCACCTTATATTTATAGCTCTATTAGTAACGAATCTAACAGAAATTAACGAATGTATAAAATACTTATTTAAAAATACGTTATTTCCTAATAGTATTTTAAATTATTCAAACCTTAAATTTTAAGACAATAAAATTGAGATATTAGTGAACGATTTAGACCTTTTTACAGAAAATACGAGTGTTATTAACATAATCTTTTATTATTATAGCGGCTATATTAAAAGGAGCGAATCATTAGATAATTTTCAAAAAGATTTTGTAAACTGGAAGCCGGATTTGTAACGTGTAGTTAATCATAAGATTTCTAAAATATTATGAAAACAACTACGAAGGAGAGGTATTAATGTGACTGGTCAAAATAATTTCCGTATTGTAAAGGATTTATTAGTAATGACACAGCTTACGTAAATACTAAAATGGACGGAAGATAAAATAATAGAAATAAAGTTTGTAAAGGAATATTAGCTGAAAAATCTTTAGGACTATCTGCTTAAAATAATAGATCGGGAACGAAAAAAGCCTATGTAAATATAAGAAAAAAGGTATTTAGCGAGGCTAAATACCCGCTGAGAGGTGGAAATAAAGCTGGAGGAATTAACGGAGGAGGAGAAAGTACCGAAAAGATCGTTTATAACACAGGTTAAACATAAACCCTCTACGAAGCACAATTTTAAATGAAAGCTAACGTAAAATCACATTCCAAATACCGTTAACAACTCATTCGGTTAAAATAAAAACGATACAGACAAAAAAACAACCCGCTCTACGACACTATAAGCGGCGTAAAACGCTAATACGTACCTTACGGAATAATACCCGCTAATTACGACCCCGACCGTAACCTTTTACTATATCGCTTTCCCACTAATGAAAACGACCCTATAAAGCTTATTAACTTCGACAGGCTTTGAAACAAAGACGAAAACGATAATAGAAAACTATACGATAAAATGGACAATGAAATACGTATACTACTAAATATATGTAAAAGGCTAAATATTAAACTGTTTTAATTTTACGTTATTTTACCCGGCATATTATTTTGATAGGCCAAATAGTAGTATATGTATCATTTTGTGTAAGTGAACACATTTACGAAGTGTTATAACTGTTGAAAATTACACTTTGATACGGAAATCAACCATCAAATTTATGATAAGAACTAAACTAACACTTCCTCAGAATTCGTAAAAAATAAACGTAGAAACGCTAATAAAAACCAATAAAAAGTGTTTACGGCCTTATTGACAGAGTTCCAAAAGTTCTAGATAACTATTAAACTGGAATATAAGGGTGATAAACTATATATTCAAGTAATAACAAAAACGTGTCACAAAAACCCAGATTTCGACCTTAATTTATTTCAATCGGAAAAAAACTTAAAGGCTTTTTATATAAGTTTTACAATATTATTCAAAACCTTTATATGCTGATAAACTAGTTTCAAATAAACTAACGGCGAGGACCAGATTACTATGGAAAACTTCGTCGAAACTATCTACCACGTCTTAAACTAACGATTTAAAGTATACTTAAAATAAAATAAGCGGCCTAAATACGGATTTTAGAAAGAAAAATATCAAGAAGGGAACCCTGAAAACAAAGGATAAAGAATCTATTTTCGAGGATATTCCTACAGCTAAAAGTGAAACTTACCATATTTATAATGATACCTACAAAAAATATACGAAGCTTTATAAGTTTATAAAAGCGTTATATTTTATACGGTAAAATCAGCTGTTAGTTCACTAACCACCCAGTATACGAGTAGATTTGAATTAAAAGACAGTTTTCAGCCGATGCCCCCTTAAAAACCGAATTAAAACTTATTTTGTAACTTACATCACTGAGTATAAAAGCGTAAATAAACTTAACGCTTACCCCTACAAATGAACTTTTAGAAAAAAAGACTTTAAAAGTAGTATTGTTTACCTTATAGCCTAAGATAACAAAATTGCGCAACGCATTTTTATAGGCTTATAAAACGACTTTTTACTATATATTACAGGTCTGAATTACGAAGATGAAGTGCTAAACGCCTATATGGCTTCGAAATTCACATTTTTAGACAAATACGACAGCCTATTTGAGGGCATTATACTTAATACTGGTGCGACCGAAATCTTAATAGCTGGAAAATTACAATTCGACGCGTTTGCGGCGAAATTTCCGAAATTTCAGTTCAACCGTATAGGGAAACATTGAAAGGTCTTATTAGATAACAGCAAAACATTGTCATTAGGAATAATCGTTGTAAACATGCGATTCAAACCGGTTAAGTTTTATGTAATATACTTTAAGACGTTATTTCTACCTTCATTAACTAATATAAATAAGCTCGGAATCGAAATTCAGAATACTGTTATGGTCCGACCTATGATGGTAAGCCAAGTAGGTGCCAAATGAGATTTACTATTAAGGTGCGAAGGAATACTAAAAGAGGCTACCGTAATCCAACGTGCAGCGTCCTTGGGCAGCGCCAATGCCCAGTCCGTCACGTGCCCTTACATGTGTCGTATATGGACCGTACCCTATCTATGTACGGACCGTATCCGGCTTATACCCGGACCGTATCCTATCCGCGCCCGGGCCGGGTTCAGGCCGGGTGTTGCCTATCCCGTTACGTATACAGTTACATAACCTATAGGCTTAACGGCCAACGGTTTAAGTTTATAACATACCCCGTCCTTCCCAAATACTATAAGGGTTACGGCGCCTTTTTAGATAAATACCGGACGCGGGCCATACCTGCCTAATAAGCGGATTGAGTATATATCGGTAATATTACGTTTAATATATCGTATAACGCTTCGGCCAGCTTACTTTATATCGTCGGCGCCATATAACGTATCTGCTAACGTACCGTATAAGGCATTCTTCTTACCGTCGGCGCCGTATAACATATCCGCTAACACGTTGTGTAAAGTATCCCTTTTACCACCGACGTCGTATAACGCGTCCGTTAATACATCGTATAAAGTTGTGTTTTTTCCTTTAATATCGAGTGACGTGCCCCATATAATACGTAGCCCTTTCCGAATCCAGTCCGCCAGTCCTTAAAAATATGAACGCCCCTACATAATTTCCAAAACTTTTTCCTTTTCCTTTTTATACCATCGCCCCACTATTTCATTAATTACCCCTGTTATAACCCTTTTAACTCTCCTTTATATATATTAATTAGTTATTCGCATTAATATATCTTAGTTTTTTCCCCTAATTCATTATTATAACCGACGTGTATAATGGTTTTAACCTAGTTTACATTATCACCGACGCCTTTAAAATGGACAACAAATCTTCCCATAAAATATATTACCTTATTAATTATTAATTCTCCATTACTAATTACTCATTTTAGCCGTCTTACTCTATAGGAAATCTTCTCGTTTTAGGAAATAATAAAAATAAAAATAAATTTCCTTTATTACAGGTTAAAAACACTTATATATCGTATATTAAGCGTTTTTCAATCTTTAATGTTTTTCTTTTTTACGTCCGAGTTTATCAGGTATAAGGGTATTACATATATCGAAAAGTTTATAATAAAGTAAACTTACAAATAAGCTTTATAAGGGGCCTAATTGCTAATTAACTCCTTTTCATAATATATTTAAAAGATAAGTTTATTTATGGTTTCTCCCGATTTACGTACCCTTTCACGTTAGTTAATTACTATGGTAAAGAATAAGGGTTATATATTATCCCCCAAGTGTAAACGTTAAGGAAATACCTTAGGTTATTGACCCGTTTTTACTCTAGTTTTTTCTAACTTAATTAATCAGTTTACTCGGTTTCGTAATGTCGTTTGAGCGTAAAGGGTTTCTATTATATCGGCCGTATAAGCCGTTACTTTTTTTTAGCTATACGCCTACGTCGTCCTTTTTTCTGGGTTTGCCTTTACCTCGAATCCTTTCGTCTCTTTTTACTATATCGCCTGTCTATAAAGATAGGACGCCTTCGGCTAACCAGGTTTTAATACATAATGTTATTACCCCGGCCCCTTTTAATTACCGCGAAATACCTTTTCGAAGTTTTGGCTTAAAGGGCTAAAATAATATAATTATTGAGGCTTTATTTTATACAATTAATATAGGTTACGGTTTAAAAAATATCATGAACGACGTCCAAGGCTTAATTATATAATCCTCGATTTCATTCGTATTTTATTTGTTAACCTTATATAAAAACAAGTTCATCGGGCCGACCGTAAACGGGCATAAGATCGTACCCGAGCCGATCGCATTACCTAGGCCTAAACTAACGTATTACAATTTTTGATAACCCGCCTAAAGGGTTACTCCCCTATACCCTTCATTAACCGTTATTGTCGGCCTTATTTAGCGTTCGTCTCTTTTAACATTATACTTTATTATCGGGTTTCTTTAACGTCTGTTCCTCTTCGTATTATTCGTTATCGGTTTTTTTTAACGTCCGCCCCTTTTCGCGTTATCCGCCTTCCTTAACGTCGCCTCGTGTACATCTCTGCTCTTATTATCCCCCCTCCTCGGTACTTACCGGTTCTCATTATACCTTTTACCGTCCTCCTCCCTTAATGATGTTTAATATTTAAATTTAATCGTAATAGAGCTTTTAATATCAATAACGCCGGTATTTGCTAAACCTAGATAAAGATAATAATAATAAATAAGGGAATTTTCGTTAATATATAATAAAAGCCGTTTGACGGTTAAATACGTATTCGAAATATTCGGGTAGTATTTACTTAGTTTTACCTACAGTATTATAACCTCGGTTCATAATAAATTTTCTTTCTTATTCATAAGTAAAGTATTATTTCAGGGATAAAAGCGGTTTACCTTACGCTTATCATTCAATATAAGTTTAACTCCATCGTTGAAATACTTGGTTATCGTTAACCTAAATATATTGTTATTTCGCTTCGAATTGATCTAAAGTTGTAATATATTAATCATTCTCTAATAATTTCAATTTCAACCTGTTTTTTTCAATCCTTTTATTTCATTAATATATAACGAACCCCGCTCTTTCCCGGTTTTATCGCGAAAATATACTATAGTTTAAATTTTCTGTATTTACCATCCACTATATTATTCGTTACTAAAATCAATCCTGGACGAGTATTGAATGAAATTTATAAAGGAAAAGGGTCCGAAGCCATATACTTAACCAAATTTATATAAAATACCAGATATTTATTTAAAATACTCAATACGATATTTAGCGGATTTAAAATACGAATTATACGATATTAATTATAAAGTTAATTATTTTTTTCACTCGGGCAATTTGTCTTAATATCACGAAAACTTAGCTAAATATAATCATTTACCTTATATTACTTCGCCAAACGTCGTTTACTAATCGCCGCCGTTTTCATATATTATTCGATTTGAAGCATTACCGCTCAAGTTAATTTTGTCTCTTTGGGTAAATAAGTTAAAAATTTAATAACTCGTTCCGTTAAACTGGTTAACGACATCGCATTCCCATTTACCCTTAAGATAAGTGATATTTTGTACTTATACATTGAACGGTTTGCGTTAAACCTCATAACCGTTAACTTCCGGTTATTTAACGTAAATTAATAAACGAGTAAATACAAAGTTTAATCGTATTACGAAAAAGCGATAACGATACGTAAGTAATTTTCAATCTTTTTGTTGATTCGTTCAATACTGTTATCTATTTATAGGTAATACGTCGTAAATGAAAGTTATTCCACTTTTACTAAGGAATGAAATATAATTCAAAATAGGCCTACCTAATTTAAGCCACGGTTACTAATAATGAAAGTTAGAAATTTATAAAATTTCTACTATATATTCCTAAAACGCTCTGTATACGTATCAATATTCATAAACTACATAAAATTTAATTTGATAAATTTAAAAGGCGATTTGTAATAACAAGTAAATATCGAGAGACGTTATTAATAACTAGTAAGTCGATTATAAAGTCGATCGAAATATACGTTTAATACCAGTCGGAAATAAAGAGAGGTTAAAGGAGGGTTTACCATAAAATACGACGAGGTTTCGTCCTGTTACATTACTTATATATTCGATATAAACGTTGAATATTTAAGATTATCCACTTCTAATAGTAATTTCGTTAAAGAACGCGAAATGAAATATTTTTACCCGGATAACTTATAATAAAAGAGTCGTAAGTTTATTATAATATCCTCGTTATTGATAGTTTTTAGTTTCATAATTATAAACGACCATAATAACTTAATGTCCCCCGTGAGTTGATCCAGCAATTTACAATCTATGTTAACTATTTTACTTTAAGAAAAAAGCGCCTAACGCCCTCAAAAACCGCCAAAAAGAGAACCTTGTATAACGAGTCGTACGCCACTTCTTAATCCTACAATTCCATTAACGTACCTGGGCCGAAAATAAGAAAACTATTCAGCGTTAACGATACTGGCAGGACTAATACGGGCTGAAACCGCGGCGGTGCCGCCGGCATCGCCGTATTAGAATCTCCTAACGTTATTCCTGATAATAACCTGAGCGCAGGCTAGGCCCGGAACAATGTCGCCTTCGGCAGCCTTTCGAAAACCCCCGATCCCCCTTTAAGATATATATCGTTGTAATCCAATAACCAGGCCTTGGTCTCGTCAAACTCCTTTACCTGACCCGCTATAATTTATATTCCTTTAATGTATAAGTTTATTAATATTACGGTCAATATAATAATAGAAATAGGTTAAAAAATCCGCACGCGACATTTCTTAATCTCGGGCCTATCTTATAACTTACGAGTTAACGTATCTAGGCTGGCGCCCTAAGTTGCGGGCTTAGACCGTTAGTGGTATTAAAAAAGGGAAAGGATTTTGGCTTATTCAGCCTGGAGTTTCGAAATTGATCGTAATGAAGAAAAATATTCCAATTCTTTATAATCCTTTAAAACAATAAACAATATACGGATACTACGTAACTCGGAAAACCACGCTTTTAAATAAAATAGCACTATAGGAAGTTTCTTATCGTAAATAGTATAGTTACGTTTTATATCCGTTAATTATATGGAGTAGTAAGCGATTAATTTTAAAATATTATTTTCGTCTCGTTATGATGAATACTCTCTTAACGCTCTTTCTGAATAATTAATGTTTATTACTATTGACCGATTTAGATCATAATATACCAAAATCGGAGCCATAACAAAAACATTCTTTAAAGTTTAAAATACCTGTTCCTCCCTCTCCATCCAAGCCTAACGAATACCTTATTTTATTGGACGGACGAGATAATCCGCTTACTTTAAGAAATTATTAATAAAATTACGATAAAAGTTAGCAAAACCTAAAAAATTTCGAACTTTCCGGACCGTATGTGGTAACTTTTATTCGCGAATTACCCGGACTTTCTTGGGGTCGGCCCGAATACCTACCTTAACCATTATAATAAAGTTCAGGTATTTTACCCTTTTAACCATAAAGTCGTATTTTTTAAATCCAAATTTAGTTTCGCGTTACGGAGACGTTTTAAAATAATGCCAATTTTCGCTAAATAATCCTATTTAATACTTAAAAAAGATTAGGGGGTCGTTTAAATACGTTATAACCATATTATTCAAAATATTCGTTATTATATAATTAATATATCGTTAAAACGTCGTCGGAGTTTTCGCTAAACTAAAAGGGATAACCAATTATTTAAATAATCCGAATTGCGTACGAAACGCTGTTGATTCCTCTTACCTGAGTATTATTCGAATATTGTAGAATACAGTTCGAATATCTAACTTTGTAAATTATATCGACTTCGATAACCTACGTAGGTTTTTTTTAATTAAAGATAAAGAAAAACGGTCTTATTTTATAATTTTGTTCAATACCCGATGATTGATATAAAACCGTTATCCTCCCTCCCTCCGATTTATAAATTAATAATACCAATGCCGTTGCTGATAAAAAACTCGTCCATACTTAATCCTTATTTATTAATTTCGTAACTTTTCGTCGAAACTTAAAAAGGTAATTTTGTAATATCGAGTATTACGACCCTTAAGATCTTTTTAATGATTTTTTTTTCGTTAAGTTTAATATAAATATAATAATCGAATTTCTCCTTATGTAAAAGTAAGGATATAGCCTTATTTTTATCAAATAGGTCGCGAAATACAATTAATTTTAATAAACGACATAATTGATTCTTTTCTTCCTTAAAAATGATCGTCGCTGTTATTTGTAAAATTCGCGTTATTTTGCTAAAATTTATAATACAATTTATTCGGGACGGATCTCCTATACGTTATACCTTTTAATACAAACGTTACGTGGATCCAAAAAAACAACCCCAAACCCATTACGTTTTATATATCTCCCGTCTTAGAGTGTATCAATATTACGTCGATAATTATGCCTTCTTAACTTTAAATTACCATACGATTATCGACCGTGTTTAAAGTCACCTATTTATATCGTATCTAAAGTATTTTAAAAATTATATCATACGTTATTCCGGGAATAATATATACAAATCTGAGGTTTGATCATTTGTTAATATTTATACGAAACTTAGCTATTTAGGAAATATGTTCATTTTATTATAATCCTAATATCTTACCGAAATTTCCTGGATATAAAAGCCGAATTTACTTTATCCTTAACCGTTATGCAAAAAAGTCATTTATAATATAATAATAATAATAATTAAAATCGACTTAAGTATCTAAAAAGTAGGTATTATTAAAAAGTATAAGAATAAGGAATAATTTTTCGTTTATATGTATTTTAATTCAATCAAATTACTTTTTACTTAATTTTGTAATTACAACTCTAAGGTAATACAACCCCTAAACCAAATTGTATTTAAAAGTTAGGCTTCCCCAATCGCTGTTAATAAGAAACCTTTTTATATCTTTTTAATTTAAATCGTATATACTTACGTAAAAGGCAATACCTAACGAAAATCATAGCTACGTTAATAATAGTTCGGTAAGCTATAACGTATATAACGCCCTAAAATAAACCTAACCTAACGTTTTATTATTATTATTTACTTTGCTTCAAGTCCTTGGTTTAAAATACGTATCGAACGGGTTTATTAAAATAATTTACCGCGGTTTTGAAATAGTAATTTGCGATTATTACGACCTTTTAATAAAGGTGTTTAAAAAACGTAAATTTCCGTTATAATTATATTACTTTTCGGCCGTTAGGCTTAAACGGTCTTCGCTAATTGATAACCAAAACGCCGTTTTAAATCCAAAGATTTTAACTTATCGGCGAATTTACAATACTTCCTTCAAGATACGATATAATCTACCCTGCTAATACCTATTATAATAAACTTGTCGCAGATACGAAACGATACGCGAAAGCATAAATAATTAAACTTTATGGCCGAGGGTTAATTTAGGCCGTTTATTTAAATTAAAAGTATTTCGAACCTAATAACGAATAATACTTATAGGTTTTTAGTACTTATAATCAAACCTTCGAATTTAATTAATACTTTATCTGGGCGGTAAGAGTTGCCAAAAACTGTTTCGATATAATCGAAAAACTTCCTTATATGATACTTGCCTTTATATCCTTTGGCTTTGTAATAAGCTGTAACCGCCTATTTCACCATCGCCGTATAATATTTTTATACGTAAAAAAATGCGTGTCGACCCTTTTTGATTCATATTTTATCCGCTTTTAGTATAAATTCGATCGTCTAGAGCGTCGCCACTTAAGTAAAAAGAGACTTGTCAAATTATGGTTAATTATATCGTTTTCGTTCGCTTTAAACCAGTAGAAACTCAACGCGAGTTACGGCTAATTCGGTTTCGAATTATTAGATCTTTGTGACGACCTAAACGAAGTCTAATATAAAATCGATAATTAAAGTCGATTAATCCGGTTATTATAATGTTTTAATAGCCGACGCGATATAGCCTACGGTATCTTATAAACGAAAAATATCAGCTTAAATCAGCTCTGAAAAAGCCGAAGTTATATTTATAAAAGTAAAAAATTAGGTATTCGATGACGGCTTATCTTCCCTGATGATGTTAAAATAAACGCCGAATGATCAAATTTTGTTATCTATTCGTTTATTATGAGTAATATTTTATCGAAAAAATAAAAAATGACCGTAATAATATGTTATAATCCGACCTACAATAATAAAATAAGTAGGTGTTAAATGGAATTTACTATTAAAATACAGAGAAAAACTAAAAAATGTTACCGTAGCCTAACGTATAAGGCTTTTGGGTAAGGCCAATTCCCAGCCTGCCACGTGCCCTTACACGTGCTGTATACGAACTGTACCCTATCCGTACACGGACCGTATCCGGCCTATACTCGAACCGTGCCCTATCCGCGTCCGAGTCGAGTCCAAGCCAAGCGTTGCCTATCCCATTACGTGCACATTCACGTAACCTATAGGCTCAATGGCCAACGGCCTAAGTCCATGACAAATATAACTAATCAACTTATCTGCGTTTCGGATAAAATATTCGTACCATTCCGATTTGAGTTCGGCTACTTATATTTTTCCCTAAATCACGGAAAATTAAGGTCATTTACCTAATATAACCGGAACTACGAATCTTATATCGCCGATTCGGATACCTAATTGTAAAACGCCTCTTACGGCTACTTTACATCGTAGGCTATAAGGATGTAGTGAAGGTAACGCTTATAACTATCGAAAAGTATTATTATAAATACTAACTTTACTAACAAGCTTCATGACCGTTTAAGTTCCGCCTATAGAACGACATAAAATTTAAATACAATATAATTATTGATATTATATATTTAAATACGTCGCTGGTATTACACAAAATTAATGAGGTAACGTTATTTTAAGTCGTTAAGTTTATACAAAATACTTTCGTTACATATTGATAGGACGTTTTGGTTAACTATTAGTTAAACAATTATTTAGGGCCTCTGAATTAGATAACCTACGACGTTAACACGACGTTTGACTTTATTAAGTAACGTATTAAAGTTAGGATCGCTAATAAACAATGAAAATAGATACCAGTAAAAGCATTATAGAATATTAAAAGTATAAACGGTACTATAAACCGTTCAAAAAGGAGTATATAATATTATCTAAAAAGATAAAAGATAATAGTTTTAAAAGGTTCATTTTTTAGATAGCGGTTAATGGTTTGAATCAAACTTTCAGCTCGAATAAATCAATATTTAGGTTTTTCGTTCTTGAAGTATACCCGAAAATCTATATAGACTTTGTATTATATCCAAGTACATTATGAAAGGTAAATACTGTGGCGAAAGCTATAATAGTATTGCGTTTTTTGCGGGCTATGAACGATATTTTAAAGGCGTTGGTCATGAGGAATAGATTACGTAAAAATGGCGTTTTAAACCTATCATTACAATTTAAGGTTTGAATTTAAAGAATTAAAAATAGATGGACTGGCCTTTGATAAATTAACAGATTGAAGGGTTATAACATATTCGTTAATTTTCCAAACAGTATAAATTCGTTTCGCTAGATAATGGTACGTAAGTATAAACGAAGAAAGATAAAAAAAAGCGGCTCGCAATCGAAAATCGATTAACATTACCGATAAAACCACTTTTATAACGGTAAATTCAAACCGCTCCTAATTTTAATATACCTCCCAAATCATACTTAAGACTTGTTACTACTACACAGAGGCGTTATGTTTATATCAATATTACCAGCATTTGTTGTTGGGGTAACCCTTTTGGCTCGAAAAAAAAAAAAAAAACCGCCTTAAAAGCTTTGTCGCAAATTCATTTATTACTTAAAAGAATATGGTAAACCGCGAGCATAACTTGAAACTCTGTTATAAGGTATTATTACCGCCTTAGGCGCTCCGTTCGAATGATTTACCCTAACGAAACTGTTTACCTTAATCGAATAAAATGGGTTTCATTTTAAACGGTTCGACCTAACAGTTTACAGCGATTATAAAAAATTTCCTACTCGCCTTATACACTAAATGAAGGATGAAACTAAAACAATTATATGAAAAACCCCGCCTAATTATGAAAGGATATAATAACGATAGCAAAAAGAATATTATAAACTAATTACTTACTTTATAATAAGTTAGTAACTATTTAAATTTTCCGTTGGGAGCCTCACTCAATACCCTTTACGGCTTACATGTTAAACTTCGTAATAATATATAGGCTTATATATAGTTTTAAAAACGACTTAAACATCATATTTATGCCGATATACCTACGGACCTTAAAAGATATTACCTACTTAAAACGATTTTACGTATTATAAAATCTTTTTACAGATTAGTTAAAATTAGTATTTACTGTTACAACAACTATTAAAAGAAATATATGAAACGGCTTGAAATAATTAATTGAACCTTAGACCCGTATCAACTGGTATCTGAACGGACAATATACTAACGTTATGTAACGCGTAGTTTTCCGTGTTCGAAAAGAAAAAACATTTAAAAGCCAGCTTAAAAGTGAAACCTAAGACGTACCTAATGGAGGATTATATAATCGATTTAAATAACGCAACAATCACTTTTCGAAACGGCGTTTTAGGCTATTCATAAAAGGGGTAATAAGATAAAGTGGGTTTTATCGCTTTAAATAATACAAAACAGGCTAACAAATACAGGTACTAACACGTACGTAAAACTTAAGTTGCCTTAGTAATATAACCGAAAGCAAGTTTCATCATTTTAGTTATCGTGTAATATTGAACCGTCCCATTAAACGATATATATAAAATGTTTAATAAGGGCTTCACGTAACAAATATATAATTAAAAAACGCGGTTTACAATTTGTACCGCTAAGTATACGTAAAGTAAAGTTATTTATTTTTACTAACGGCTTTTTTACCTATAATACCGACCATAGCTCGTAAATAGAGTTCGTCTCAATCCTTGCCAACAAAATATCAGCTCGAAACAGCTTTACATTATGTAAAAACATTATTTATTGGAACTCGACTAAATATCATTAGGTTATTAAAAACGTTTTAACCTTGAAAATTCCTAAAATAATTAAAGGCTTCGATTTAGATATTATTATGGCGATAACAGTCCAAATAATCATTTTAAACTTTAATTTAAAACCTATCTCTTTCGTCATATATACTAACTCCTTTTCGTTTTACAAATATTGAATTAAATTTGGAATTACGAAATAAAAACCTGTAATAAAAGATATTATGGCCTCACATAAGTTATTTAAACGCCGCGAATTTCAAGAAATAAAGTAAACCTATAAGGAACATCAAATCTAATAAACGTAATAATCAAAGATACCCTCAACGGCATATTAAAAACGCTAATATCGATAAGTACCCTTTTAGTTAATGTTATCAGAAAGGTTTTACGACTCTATTAAAGCTAATACTTTACGCCTTGATTTTTGTTTTGTTTTATACAATTATACTGATTTCAATATTTTCGAACAGTTCAAAACCCATTATTCGTGTTACTATTTACAATTTTGGTTCATTTGGATTTTATATTTCGCACCTTTCGTAATATAGTATTACTTTTGGTTTTATAAAATTTAACTATACTTAGTTTTTATACTTTACCTTCCTTTTTTTATATTTTTATAACTTATATTACGATTTGTTTTAAAAAAGAAATAACATTACTGTATATCGTATTACATTATAGTCGGGCGTACTAGCCCGGCCAAAAAGGGCATCTATTCATTTCTAAAAGTAAAGGGAAAGGGCAACGCCGTCGCGTCCCTACTATTCTTTCCGTCGCCCTTCTCTTTTATACTAACACCATCGCCATTACTGTTATCAACGCCCCCACCAGTGTTACTGAAGAGTTAGCTCCGCGCTTTAGGCCGCATATCCTTGGATGAAGGCACAGGGGGGGTTTTGCTCTTTTCGTAACGATGTGCGATAACGTCGTTGAACTCGCCTACGTAGTATATATATAGGCCCTGTTCTATTACTAAAAAACTATAGATACGGATTATATCGTAATTATACTATTATTATAAAACTACGAATACAGATTATATTACAAATACACTATTAATATAAAACCACGGATAAAAACTACATTACAATTATATTATTACTACGAAACAATAGGTAAGGAGCGTATAAAAATGAAATTAAAAATTACCTTTATGTATATTATTATATATATCCCTATAATTATTATACATAGGTCAAGTGGCAATATACTACGCTATAAGTTGCACTCCTACAGCGTGCACAATGACGTAGCACGTTACAGGTTATACCTTTGTAAAATACAAAATAACGTAACACGTTGCAGATTATACTCTTACAGAGTACACTATGCGTGGCGCAGTCTAAAAAGAGTATTCCAAAGTGTATGGAAAAAGTGACACTGCCCGCATAAGAGGTTTATAACCTCTTACCCGTGGTGTATATACTTTGAATGCTTCTTCCTAATTTATCTATCTTTACTTAATACAATAAAAATCTTTCTGTTTACTCTTCTGTTACGTTAACCTAATAAAGCCCATACCGAAAGAATCGTATTACTAAAACTACCATGGAAATTACGGCCTATTTACTTTTTAGGAGAAATCATACGATGTATTAAGCCTTTATACGGATTTTTTAAAGTAAGCGTTAATTAATTCCTAACTTATTAGTTATATTTTAAATTACGATTAGTGTTGGAATAGTATTACATGCAGTGCAGTAGGTCAATTTTACTGTAAGTGAAGTTGACTGTACTGTTAGTATATTGCTTTGTGCGGACTTACCGCATTGGATGTAAGTCGAGTGCAGTACGCTGCACTTCAATCTAGGGCACGGGTCAAGCAATTGGCCATACAAATTACAGTGCAGACCGGCTAGCGGTCTGCCAAACCTAGAACAATACATCCACCATCTGATCACGCAATACTACTGTTACTTCGAAGACCAATCTAATCGACAACGTTGCAAAGTCTAAGGCTTACCAACAGTTAGGTATAAAGTTTTTTATATACGATACTTATTTGTTAGTAACGTAAGAAAACGACTTTAACATAATAGGTATGTAAACTAGCGATACCCTTTTCATTAAAACGGCTAATTTTTATAACATCGGAATAACAAGCGATTAAGGACTCTAAGTTCTCGAATTACAAGCCGGTTATCACGTTAGCGAAGGGCGATTAACTTAACTTTAACGGATTGTTAATCTATATACTTAGTGTTAATACCGACCTTAACTTTCGCCAAAAGGGTTGAGGCATTAATTTAGTTAAAATCGACAAAAATAACGTAACTCAAGCCTAACGATACTTAAAATAACGTGCCTGTAACAGTTATATTACCACTTTATGCCAAACGAAGGCCTTATAAAAACTCTTTTTCTTGGTAGAAATAAAAAATCCAATAAATAACGACTTTAACCGGCTTAGTATAAGGATTAAGAATTAGATGCGAAATTTAAACTGAAGGATTAATATAATTCCAATCGCTTTATCGAGAGCTAAGCTGATAATCTTTATATATAGGTTTTTTGTAAATAATATCGACTTATTTTTGTATATCGGCTTTCTTATAGCCTTCATTAATGAATATAAATGATAAAACTAATTTAGTATTATCGGTAATATTTTCAGGTCTTTAGATCATTGTAACGTTGTCGATTCGATTGGTTGAAGTTACAGTAGTATTACATTAGTCAAGTGGTAGATGTATTGTTCTAGGTTTGACAGACCTCTAGCTGGTCTGCATAGTAACTTGTATAGCCAATTTCTTAGCTTGTGCCATAAAATAAAGTGTAGTATATTGCACTCGACTTATATACAATGCGTTAAGTCCGTACAAAGCAATACATTTACAGTATAGTTAACTTTACTGTAAGTAAAGTTGACCTACTGTACTACATGTAATACTATTCTAACATTGGCGGCTTTTTTGTTTGTATGCGTACGCTAGTGTAGCTAACTTATCTTTTCCGATTACCACTAAATTGCTTTTTCGTCAACTAGCCATGCCACTGTCAATTCCAGTTGACTTTCATACTAAATTAGATCCGATTACATGCAAATTAAACCTATTCAACCTTAATTACTCCGTCTCTCCGAGGTTCGAGTTTATTAATTCCTACAAAAAGTTCTTTCGCCATAGACTTATACAGGCTTTCACTTTAGCTGTGCCAGTTAAATAGGTCGCCATTATTTATTCCTCCACTTCCCTAGCAATCTTCTAGTTTACTGGCACATCCTTATCTGCCGTTACGTAATTTAGGCTTTCTGGGCGACCTATTAACGTAGCCCTCGATTCGTATAGTCAGTCCATAGCTATCTATAAACCTTTCCAGGGCCTTATTCAGCGTTACCTTCATTATAATACTTGTGGGATTGTCTTTGCCGTAAATCTATCGGAATTCCTCAATCTCTCTCTCTTCATAGGCTTTACAGAGTGTTATCACGTATTATAGTCCAACTTACAATGGTAAGCCAAGTAGGGGCCAAATAAGATTTACTATTGAGGTACGGAGGAAGACTAGAAGAGGCTACCGTAGCCCAACGTGTAGGACCTATAGGTATGGCTAATGCCCAGCACGTTACGTTCCCTTACACATGCCGTGCACGGACCGTATCCAGTCCGCATCCGAACCGTACCTGGTTTGCACCCGGACCGAGTCTAGGCTAGGTATTACCTATCTCGTTACGTATACAGTTACGTAAACTATAAACTTAATCACCAATAACCTAAGTTTATAATATACCCCCTTTTTTCCCGGATATTCTAAAGATTATAACGCTTCGCTAGATAAATACCAGACGTAAGCCATACCCTTTTAAGACGCGGGTCGGGCGTAAACCGGTAACATAACGTTTAATGTATCGTATAACGCGTTAGCTGATTTAACCCCAGATTTCCAGTTTCGTATAACACGTCCTTTAGCCTTACCACCAATATCCTATAACGCGTTCGTAAACTAAGTATATAATATGTACTTTTTACTGCTAGCGTTATATAACGTACAATTTAATACGTTATATAATATTTTTTATTGCCGGTATTATATAACGCTTCGTATAATACCGTGTTTTTGTTTTCAATATCATGTAATGCATTCTTTATAATACATAGCTCCTGTCGAATCTGGTTCGCTAATTCTTATAAATATAGACGCCCCCCATAACCCCTAAAACTTCCTCTTTTTCCCTTTTATAACGCCGACTTTTATCGTTAACTGTCCTTTTTATAATTATTCTACTTTTTCTTTATATATTTTAGTCAATCATTTCTATTAATATATTTGAACTCTTCTTTCTAATTTATCATTATAATAGATGTATATAATAAGCCTAGTTTAGGTTACGTTGCCGCCGACGTCTTTTATAAGAATAACAACCCACTTTGTAAGGTATATTACCCTATTATATACTATTACCTTACAATGAATTTCCTATTTTAATCGTTACGCGTTATAAAAAATATTTTCATCCTTATTAATAGTAAGGATAGAAGTACGTTTTTTTAGTTTCAGGTTAATGATATCTATATATAATATATTAAATGGTTTTTTAACTTTAACGTTTTTTTTTTTCACGTTCGAGTTTATCGGGCTTAAAGGTATCGTATATATGGAAAAGTCAATAATATGGTAAACTTACAAATAATCCTTATAGGAAACCAAACTATAAATTAACTTTTCCTCGTAATATATTAAAAAAATAACTTTATTGACGACTTTACCTAATTTATATATCTTTTTACGTTAATTAATATTTATGGCCACGAATAAAAGCTATATTTTATACTTTATGCTGAAATGTTAGAGAAATATCCCGGGTTATCGACCCGTTTTTACCCCAGTTTCTTTAAGTTAATCAATTAGTTTACCTGGTTACGCGATATCGCTCGAGTATAACAAGTCCTTACTATATCGGCTGTATGAGTTATTACCCCTTTGTCTATACGTTTACGTCGCCTTTTCCTTTCGGGTCCGTTTTTACGTAGGATTCCTCCGTTACCCTTTACTATATCACCTGTTTATAAAGATAAAACGCTTTCGGTCGATCGGGCTTTAACGCATAACATTTTCGCCTCGACTGCCTTTAGTTATCGCCGTATACCCTTTCGTAATTTTAACTCTAATAGTTAAAATAATATAACTACCTAAGCTTTATCTTGTATAATTTATATGATCTACAGCTTATAAAATATAAAAAGCAACGTCTAAGGTTTAATTATATAATCCTGGATTTTACCGGTATTTTATTTACCAACCTAAACTAAAAACGAAATAATCGGGTTAACCGCGAACAAGCGTAGGATCATGCCCTGGCTAACCATATTACTCGAGCCCAAACTAATATATTACAGTCTTTGGTAACCCGTCTAAAGGGTCGCTTTCTTCGTTCCACCCCCTGCTCTACTTCTCATTAGTCGCCTACATTGACTTTTCCCTTTAACGCCCATCCCTCCCAACGCTATCTGCCATCGTTGGCCTCCTCCAGCGTCCGTCCTTTCTCGTATTATCAGCTATCGACCTTTCCCAACGCCCGTCTTTCCTCGCGCTATCTGTTATCCTCGATACCTACCAGCTTCCGCCACGCCTTTTATCGTCCCCCTTTTCCAGCGTTACTTAATATCCGGAGCTAGTCGTAATAAGACTCCCAAAGTCGGTAACGCCGGTATTCGTTAAGCCCCAATAAGGATAATAATAAAGAAAAGGTAAATCTTCGTTAAGATATAATAAAAACCGCCTTACGGTTGGATATATATTCGAAAAATTCGGGTAATATTTACCCGGACTTACCTATTATATTATAGCTTCCTTTAGTAATGAATTCTCTTTTCCTTTTATAAGTAAAGTGTTATTTCGAGGGTGTAAATGGTTTGTCCCGCTTCTATCATTCAATATCAATTCGACGTCGACATCGAGATACCGGGTTATTATAAACCCGAATATCTCCTTATTCCGCTTTAAATTTATCTAAGGTTATAATATATTAGTGATCCTTTAGTAAATTTTACTTCGGCTTATTATAGCCCTTTTATTCAATCAATATAAAGCGAATCCCACCCCGCACTATTTTTACCATAAGGATTTTGTAAAATTTAAACCTCTCGTATTTACCTTCGCCTATATTGTTATTAACCAAAACTAGTCCCGGGAAAATATCGGATAACACTTACGAAAAAATGTGTTCAAAGCTGTCCGTTTAACCAAGTTTATATAAAATACAGGGTATTTACCTGGGATATTTAATACGATATTGAATAAATTTGAAATATCGACTTCCCAGTACTAATTATAAAGCTAATCGAGCTTTTTACTCGGGCTATCAATTTTAATATTACGAAAGTTTAATTAAATATAATCCCTTACCTATTATCGTTTCTCCAAACGTTGCTTAGAGTTCGTTGCCGTTTTTATTTATTAATAAATATAAATTATCGCCATTTAAATTAGCTCCCTCCCTTCGTATGAAGGAACTAAAAATATAATCACTTACCTTACCTAATTGGTCGACGACTTCGTATCGTTGTTTAACTTCGGAATTGGTGACATTCCTTTCCTATTTATTAGTCGGTTCACGTTAAACCCGGTAACCGTCGACTCCTAGTTATTCAACGTAAACTAAAAAACAAGTAAATATTAAGTTTAGTTATATTACGAAAAGGCGTTTATGATACGTAAGTAATTTTCAACCTCCTGGTTTACCTATTTAGTACTGTTATCTATTTATAGGTAATACTTCATAAATAAAAGTTATTTGACTTTTACTAAATAATATAAAGTCGTTTAAAATACACCTATCTAATACGAACCGCAGTTACTAATGATAAAAGCCCGAAATTTATGAAACCTTTATTATATATCCCGGAAATGTTCCGTATACGTATCGGTAATTATAAATTATATGAACTTTAATTAAATCTTTGTCTTTTTTAATTGTAGTCGTTATCGTCATTTATCAAATTTGTGTTATTTCGTCAAAACTTATAACGAAAGTTATCTGAAACAGGTCCCTCTTTTATTATACTTTTCGGTATAAACTTTATATCAAACCTAAAAAAAAACGAACCTATTACGCTCTATATATTTCCCATTCTAAGGCATATACTTATTATGTTAATAACTAAGCCTTTCTAACCCTAACTTTTAAACGATTACCGTTAATATTTAGAATTACCTGTTAATATTGTATCTAAAATATTCCAAAAAATTATATCCCGCGTTATTCCGGGAAAAATATATGCTAATATCAGGTTCGAAGATTTATTAATATTTATACGAAACTTGGCTGTTGAGGTAATACGCGTATTTTTCCGTAACACTAATATTATATCAAGATTTCGAAAATATAATAGCTTAATTTGCTTTTTCTTTAACCGTTATACCGAAGCCTTATTTATAATATAATGATAATTATAATTAAAATTGATTTAAATATTTCAAAAGTAAATATTATTAAAAATATAGAGATAAGGAATAAATTTTGTTTATACGTATTCTAATTAAATTAAACTTTCTATTTGATTTCACAATTACGTTGTTAAAGTTGTATAACCACAAAATGAAATTTTATTTAAAAGTTAAATTTTCCCTATCGCCGTTAATGGAAAATCTTTTTTTACCTTTTCGATTTAAACCGTATATACTTACGTAAGAGGTAATACCAGGCGGAATTTGTGGTCGCGTTAGGAATGGTTCGATAAATTATAACGTATATAATATTTCAGAGTAAGTTTAGCTTAAAGTTTCTTATTATCGCCTTCGTCGTCTTATATCCTTAATTTTCAACGTATACCAAACAGGCTTATTAAAATAATTAACCGCGATATCGAAATAACTAGCCGCGATTACTAAAGCCCTTTAATAAAGGTATTAAAAGGGTGTAGACCCCTGTTATAACCGTATTATTATCTGGCCTTTAAATTTATATGGGCCCTGTTAACTAACGATGAAAACGCCGTTTTAAATTTAAAACCTTTAATTCGTCTGTAAGTTCGCGGTATTTTTTTTTAGTTTAGGACATAATTTACCCAGCTAACATTTACAGTAATAAATTTATCGCGGATACGTAACGATACGCGGAAACGTAAGTAATTACATTTCATGGTCGAAAGCTAATTTAGGCCGCCTGTTTAAATTCAAAACGTTTCGAATTTAATAACGAATCATACTTATAAATCCTTATTACTTATAATTAAACCTTTAAATTAGACTAATACCTTATCCGCGCGATAAGAGTTGTTGAAAGCCGTTTCAATATAATTAAGAAACTTCTTTATATTATATATACCTTCGTATGTTTCGATTTTATAATATATCGTAACCGCTTACTTCAACATCGCCATATAATATTCCTATACGTAAAAAAAACGTATACTAACCCTTTTGAACTAAGAATTTATTCGCTTTTAATATAAATTTAATATTTTAATGCGTCGTCGCTTACGTAAAAGAAAATTAGTCGAATTACAGTTGTTTATATCGTTTTTACTTACTTTAAGCCGGTGGTAATTTAATGCACATCGTGATTAATTCGATTTTAAATAACTCAATTTTCATTATAATTCAAGCCAAATTCAACATTAAATAGATAATTAAAATTAATTAACCCGGTTAAAATAATTATTTAATAGTCAATGTAATATAACTCACGATATTTTATAAACAAAAAATATCGGTTTAGATTAGTTTCGAAAAGGTAAAAGGTATATTTATAAAAGTCAAAAACTAGGTATTCGTCGACAACTTATTTTTTCCGATAACTTTAAAGTATAACGTAAAATCGTTAACGTTTATTCTTAATTTATTTATTATGAAAAATATTTCGTCGAAAAAATGAAAAAAAAAAAAAAACACCTAATTATATGTTATAATACTACCTATGATAGTAAACTAAGTAAATATTAAATAAGACTTACTATTGAAATACGGAGGAAAATTGAAAAAGAAATCTATAGTAACCTAACGTACAAGACCTATAAGTATAGCTAATGCCCAGCTTATTATGTATCTTTACACGTATTATGCGTGGACCGCATCTGGTCCGCACCCAAACTGGATCTAGGCTGGGTACTGCCTATCCCGTTACATGCACAGTCACGTAAACTATAGACTCAATGGCCAATGGCCTGAGTCTATAAAATCACGTCGATTATTAGGCGTTTTTCGCTAGTGGTTCCGAGTTTCCAAAGGTATTTGAAAATGCTACTTAAATCAGTATAAATTACCACCGGGCTGAGGTGAATCCTTAATTACCTGATAATAAGGTTAAGGGTTTCCTATAGTATTATGCCTACGTTAAAACCCGTTATTATGCCGTAGATTTTCGAAGCCAATACGCTTCGTATCATCCTCTTACACTTGACAAAGGTCTAGCAAATTAAACTACCGATAATGCTAAACTGGTTTTCCCGTCTATATTTATTAACAAGAGTTTTCAGGAAGCCGATTTGTAAAGACAAGTCGGTATTATTTGCAAAAGACTCGTCCGTAAAAATCTTTAACTTGGCCTTCGATAGGTCGATTGAAACCATATTAATTTCGCGGTCCAGGTTTCGTATTTGCTACTTAAGCCTCTTATTTAGCCGGTTGAAGTCCTTATCCGTTGGCTCTTATACTTAAGCCGTAATGAATAGGTCGTAAAAGACTTCTGGTTGGTATAAGGTAATAATATAACTACCTTGAATACATTATTCTAAGTACCGTTAAGCCCTAGCCACATTAGCTTTATTAATTATAATCAAAACAACGCTCTGGCCCTTTGAGCGAAAGCTTAAAGAGGCATTAATACTAAGCATGTAAATAAACGATTTATTAAAGTTAAGTTAACTATATTCTGTCAATGTCGTTACTGGCTTGTAATTTCAGAACTTAAAATCCTTAATCGCCTGTTATTTTAATGTACAAAGCCAGCTGTTCCGACGAAAAGGGTATCGTTAGTTTACATGACTCATATACCGAAGTCCTTCTTTTACATTACCAATAGGCACGAGTTGTATGTTAAAGATTTTATCGCTAACCATAATTTAAAGTACGATTGGTAAGTTAGGAACTAATAAACGCTTGATTCAAATAATCTGTATAGTGGCTTGATACAAAGTTTTACCGTTCCTAAAGGGTAAATTACACGGAGTTCCTATAGTAATTCTAGAAATACGATCCGTTATAAAGCTGTTGCTAATTGCATGTAAGCTTACGTCATATTACAGCCATTAAGGGTAAACTTATCTTTAGTTTTGGCTAACAAACTTACTACCAAAGCAATCATTAAGTGTTAGCTAATCTTTTAAATCGTTGATAACTATGTAAGGATCTAGTATTTACTTTTATCACCGTATCCTTAAGCGATTAGACGTTATTTTTCATGCAGCTACCATATAGTTTTGCCTTTGACTTCATGGATAATCTTCGATTTAAAAATCGTAACGTTCAGGTCTTAAAGGTTGAAATCGGGTTTCGATATAAATTATATAGCTTCTAAAATTAATAGGCCGTTAATCTCGACCTTATCGATTTCCTTAAAGTATTTACCGAAGACTTTGGTAGTCTTTTGCGTTTGAAGCTTTAATGCCAAGTTTTTGTTATCCTTTTCCTTCCTATTTAACCAAACAGTATTGTAAATGCAGCCTGGTGTATATTCCCACTTTTCAACGTTCCTCTTCTTCGGGGGTCGTTCGCGCTGGTGGCATTTCATCGGTTTGTCAATAATGGGTGGAAGAGTTTCGTATCAGCTTAGTCGCCTGGCTTTAGGGTCTTGATAGTTAATAACCCTTATATAAAGCTTGACTTAAATGGTTCGAAAAGATATAAAACCGTTAGCAGTTTTAATAATTATTTTGAAACTCGTGATACTTAATATTTTGTATAGGCCCTCCCATTTGCCTGGCTCGCATTATACGAGGACTTCACTTTGTAACGTACAAGTAAGTATGTCGATTATTATAGGGATGTTTTTAATATTGAGGGCCTTATTAATCTGGCGGCGTGCCGATTTTCTTCGTAGTTCCTTTAAAGCTTTTCTGTAAGCCGTAATACGTTTTGAAGTACTTGCTGAGGGTGGGGATTCACTCGTTAGGCGTGGGTACGCTTTAAAAATTAAAAGTGTTAGTATCAAGCTATTAAGGCCTACAGTGTCGTTTAAGCCCTTTACTGATATTTGTAGTCGTGCCTCCGGATCCGTAAAGCTTTCGATTCTCAACATAAGGATATTATACGTTCGTCGAAGTAAGGCGTATACCCTCTTAGCTTTTTCAATGCTTTAATAGTCTTTTACAGGTGCCTGTTTGTACTAGATAACCATTATCTTAATATATTTTCAAAACTTCACCGCGGTAAAGTTGGTAACGGTATTGTGGACGATAACTTTAGGTGGGCCCAGGTACGTAATAATCCATAGAATCCTTAACGATTCCTACGTATCCTTTACCGAATAGAACTTTAGAAATTTAGCTTCGTAAAAAAAGGTTGCGAAATTAACGACGTAAAGAATAGGTTTATTATCCAAGTAAAATATATCGATGAAAATATTGTAATTAAAATTCGTATCGTCTTTTAGTGGAAACTTAAATCTTCGGGAGGCTTGGGTATACGTTTATTAATGGTAGCAAAGTCTTTCGATAGCTTTTAGGGCAAAGTATTCCATATCGTCATACCCTGCTAACTTCAAAAATTTATATAGCCTATTAACGGCTGGATAAATAAAACGCCGGTATAATTAACATATCTTCGGCTCTGTCAAGTTTAACACAATCGCTTTCGGGCTTCAAAAATAAAACCATAGGTGCCCCTATTTAAGGGCGAGTGAAAACCTCTAACCGTTTTTAACCAGCTATTTTACGTTAACGTCGACATTGACGCCGAGATTTTTTATATCATTTAAATAAAAATGAAAGGGGTAAGAGACTTAAGGATATAAAACGTAATTGTTTTTATATTAATTTAAATTACCGTTATCCCTAATGACGATAGTTATTCGCTTGGTTTAAAACTAACTTTAGCCTTGTTAGTATCGTAACGATTAATTTTAGTGGTTATAATACTTTCCCTTCCCAGAGCCACATATTGCGAATAGCCTCTTGTTAAATACCTTAATGCCTTTATGTCTGGAATAATATCTTAAAATTTATGGTTCGCATAACGATCGCGAAGATTAAAGGCATGTAAAGTGTCGGAGATTTAGTTATAGTAAAGTTAAAAGTCTTTACCACCTAAACGGTATTGGAAAACGTAATCGACTAGTTATTAGACCGCATTGAAATTAGTATTTTCGTACCATTTAATATATTTAAAGGTATTAACATCGATAATTGGCTTATCTCCTTTGAAGTCTGCGATTTAATCCAAGTAGTCCTATTTAAAAACAGTAGGGTATTAGGCGTAATATACTGCCTTTCTGTTATTACGCTCGACGGGGGGGTGTCGAGTTAACAAGCTGCTAA
Organism: Anisogramma anomala; assembly: GCA_038502455.1. Taxonomy (NCBI): domain Eukaryota; kingdom Fungi; phylum Ascomycota; class Sordariomycetes; order Diaporthales; family Gnomoniaceae; genus Anisogramma; species Anisogramma anomala. The sequence goes on along the minus strand of JASMMZ010000004.1, from coordinate 23,911,944 downwards.
ACTTGCTACAAATCCAACATTTTTTACCACTATTACGACGATAGTACTTACGGTTAATAGGTCCGTCTGAATCTTGGCCTTATCAGCATTAACGTGGTTGTTGCCTCCAATTTAAGGCCAGTGAGCCAGAATTTAAGCGTTATGGGCGCTCGTATTTACGGTCTACATAATTAACCACCGCAAGGTCTTCCTTATTTACATTAAGAAAATTGCTGGCTTAGGGGTATATACTAAGCGAGTTTGGTGTACACGCCATTACGGTGGCAAAAGAGAAATGAAACTAGCTAAAAAAGCCTTCGCAGGTGGTATTTGGGCGTTGTAAGGAGTATTCGAACTCGTTAACGTCCGTAACTATTACCCGTATCTGATTGAGGAGTGTGGCTTCACCAATGTGAACTTTCCTCATTGATTTCTAGTATAACATCAACTTGTTAAATATTTAATTAAAGATATCCACTAGTGTTTCCGCTGCTTTTTTCTTCGTTATTATTATAGTTTACCGCGTTATGGTCCAGTTTATATGATATTGCGTAAAGTGGACGTCGTATTCGAAGTGGCCCTTTATATTCTCGTAAATTTAGCAAAACCTAATAGATTAAATAAAGAAGTTTAGGTAGTAGTTTTTGGCATACTTTGTAAGGATTTCGGAAAATAGTAAGTGAAAACCTAAAGGGCAAACCTCTTTCCACTTGCAAATGTTTATAAAGGGTATTATCTTAGTATCGAAAAGGTTATAAGGCTTCTTGTTATACTTTTTTTACGTCGTTTTAGATCTTAGAGAAGTTTGTAAATAACCTGTAATTAATATTAACCATCTTGGTAGGTTTTATGGGAAAATCACGATAGTTATTCCATCTTTAAATAGTATTTCCCAGTAGTTTAAGTTTTAGGGCTTCCGAGATACGGTATTAAGCGTAATTATCAGTTGCTTGATCCGAAAAATAAAGTCTTATAGTAGGACTTGTAGTGGGTTTTCGCGTGTAGGCAAACCTTAATGAGAAATGATCTTAAAGAGCTTATCAATGGAATTTCTAAAAGGGAATGGTCACTTAAGGATTTTGTAAAGATTAACCATCTTTCTCAATTAACTGGTGTAAAGCGCCGACGTCAATACCTCTGGCCGTATTAGCGACCTCTATTTCACGCGCTCTACCTCCACTAAGGTTGTACTCCATGCTATCATGTAGAGGTACTAAACTTCCGAGCAGGTTAATAAGTTCCTTATCGCTAATACGTAAAGAGGCTTAACTAATCTAATATTAAAGAGGAGGTACCCTTGATCGCGTGTAAGGATGGTAAGGTTTCTTAACACTCTTTCCTTTGGATCGTAAGTCTTAAAAATATTCTTTAAGTTAAGATAAGTTAAAAAGTATATTTTCTAATATTATAGCGCCCTATACGTAAACGTAGATCCTTCATTCCTTTCATTTAGATTTGAGTTTCGAGACAAGTCGATTAAAACTATATCAATCCTTCGGTTTTGGTTTCGTATTTACCACTCGAGCTTTTTTTTTTAATCGGTTAAATTCTTCATTTATTAGCTTTTGTATTTATACCGCGATGGATAGGTCATACGATACCTCCAGTTAGCATAAGGTGATAATATAGCTGTTATAGTCATGTTATTTAAGGTAATGTTTGACCTTAGCTACGTTAATTTTATTAATCATAGTTGAGTTAATGTCTTAGTTTTCCTAGCGAAAGTTGAAACCGGTACTAATACCAAGTATACGGATTAACGATTTATTAAAGTTAATTTGGCGACTTTTCGCTAATGTTGTGACCAGCTTGTAGTCCCGGAATTTAAAGTTTTTAATCGCCCGTGATTCTGATGTTATAACACTAGTCGTTTCAACAAGTATATTACTAATTTATATACCTATTAAACCGATGTCTTTTCTTATGTTGCTAGTAAACATGGGTTGTATATTAAATATTTTATACCGAGCCGTAACGAAAATTGCAATTGGTAGGTTAAAAACTAATAGAAGTTTGTTTTAGATAATCCTTATAGTAACTTAATACATCGTATTACCATCCTTTGAGGGTAAATAACACGTAGTTTTAATGGAAATTTTCATAGTACTATTCGTTGTAAATCTGTTGTCAATTACATGTAGGCTTACGTTATATTACGGCTATTCAATGTAAACTTACCTTTAGTCTTTACTAGAAAACTTTTTATTCAAGCGACTATTAAGCGTTAGTCGATTTTTTTCAATCGTTGGCGACTATGTAAGGATCCAGTCTTTATATTTATTATAGTATCCTTAAGAGATTAAACGTGAGTTTTTATACGGCCGCCTATTAATTTTACCTTTTACCTAGTGGATGATCGTTGACCTAAAAAGCATGATATTCGGGGTTTAAAAGTTAAAATTGGCCTTATATATAAATTGCATAACTTTTTAAGTTAATAGGCCATTAATCCCAACCTTATAGCTCTTTGAACAGGGTTTATAAGAGGTTTTAATAATCCCTTATATTCGGAGGTTTAATAGTCAGTTTTTATTATTCTTTTTTTGTACTTACTTAAGTAGTATTATAAGTACGGCCCGGTATATATTCCTCTTCTTTAACGTTTCTTTTTCTCGGAGGTTGTTTGAATTGATAGCGTTTTATCGGTTTGTTAATAACGGATGTGAGAGGTTCGTATTAATTAGATTGCTTAGCTTAAGGGTTTTTATCGTTAGTATACTTAATGAAGGGCTTAACTTAAGTTATACGGAATGTTATAGGATCGTTAGCAATTTTAATAATTACTTTAAAATTTACGATATTTGAGATTTCATACGAGCCATTTTATTTGTCTGGCTTCCGCTATACGAAAACTTTACTTTGTAATGGTAAAGTAAGTACATCGATTATTATAGGGCCATTTTTAGTGCTAAGGGCATTATTAACTTAGCGGCGTACTGATCCCCTTTACAATTACCTTAAAGCTTTGCCGTAAGAAGTAACAATCTTTTGGGTACTTATAAAAAGCATAGATTGACTCGTTAAACATATGTACGCTTTATTGACCAATATTGTTAATACTAGGCTATTATGGCTTATAATATATTTTGTACCCTTTACAGCTATTTAAAGGCGTGTTTCTGGATCCGTAAAGCCTTTCATTTCTAGTATAAGGATATTATACGTTTAGAAAAGCAGAGCGTGTACCCTTTTAACCTTTCTAATACCTTAGTGGACCTTTATAGACACCTATGTGTACTGAATACCTATTATTTTGGAATCTTTTTAAAACTTCACCTTTACAAAGTTGGTATTATCATTGTGAACGACTAAGTTAAATAGGTTTAAGTACTTGTTACTTCGTAGTATCTTTATTGTTTTCCCTGTATCCTTTACCAGAAAGGATTTTAAAAATTTTGTTTCGTAAAAAAAGGTTACGAAGTTAATAACATGAAAAACAGGCTTATTATCTAAGTAAAACACATTAATAATATTTCAGTAGCCGCAATATTTCCTCTTTGTAATACCATGTATTAAGAATAGCATTCAATTAAGTACTTTGTTTCCATTATATTCGGTATAATACATTAAAATATGTGGTTCGCGTAACAATCGTGAAGGTTAAAGGTATATGAGGGGTTGTAAGTTCAATTAAGGTAAAAGTAGGGGTTTTTACCACCTAAACACTATAAGAAAACATAGTTGACTAGTTACTAAGATGCGTCGAAAGTAGTATCTTTATGCCAATTAATCTACTTATAGGCATTATCGCCGTTAATAGGCTCATTCCTCTCGAAGTACACGATTTAATATAAGTAGTATTATTGAAAAGTGATAGGATACTAAATGTAATACATTATATTTTCATTATTTCTTTCGGCTTAATTGTAACGAGCTAACTCATAACCAAACTTACCATGAATCTATTTTTTTACCACTATTACTACGATAATGTTTACGGTTAACAGGTTCGTTCAATTCTTGGTCCTGTCAACGCTAAAATGGGTACTACCTCCAGTCTATGGTTGATAAGCTAAACCTTAGACGTTGAGGGTGCCCGTAGCCGTACTTACAGTTGAAGTAATTAACCATCGAAAGGTCTTTTTTATTTACGTTAAGGAAATTACCGGCTTAGGGATATATACCAAGCGAGTTTGATATACGCGTCATTACAGTGGTAAACGAGGAATTTAACTGGTTAAAAAAGCCTTCGTAAGTAATATCTGGGCGTTATAAAGCGTATTTAAACTCGTCAAAGCCCGTAACTACTATCCGGATCTATTCGCGAAGTATGTATTCGCTAAAGTAGGCTGTCTCTATTGCTTTTTGACACAATATCAATTTTTTAATTATCTAATTAAACATATTTATTGGAGTTTCCTTATTTCTTTTCCTAACTATTATTGTCGCCCACTTTGTGGTAACCTAATTTGTTCAATATTACGTAAGGTAAACGTCGTATTCGAAATAGCCCTTTATGTCGTTATGAATCTCACGAAATATAGTTACTAGGATTAAAAAGGTTAGGTAATAGTCCTTAGTGTACCCTTTAAGGATTCTGGGGAATAATGAGTGAAAACCATAAAAAAGAACCCCCATACACTTACAAATATTTAAAAATAACATTATCTTCGTATCGAGGAGATTATAGGACTTTTTGTTATACTTCTTTATATCTTTTTAAATCTTAGCGAAGTCCGCAAGCAGTTTATAATTAATATTAACAATCTTAACAGGTCTTAAGTACAGATCGCAATAATTATTCCAGTTTTTATTAGTATTTCATGATAGTTTAAGTTTTAGGGCCTCTGAGGCACGGTATCAAGGGTAATTGCTAGTCTTTTGGCTCGAGGGGTAAAGTCCTATGATAGGTCTTATGGTAGGCTTTCGTGTGTAGGCAAACTTTCCGTAAAAATTCTTTTAAAGGACTTAACTATTTTAATTAAAGTGTTAAAGAGTAAAAGAAACTTAAAGGCTTTAAAAAGCTTAACGATTTTGTTGAATTAATTGGTATAAAGCGCTAATGTTAATCCTTTTATCCGCGTAGACAGCAGCTATTTTACGTACCTAACCACCGTTAAAAACGTACTCCGCGTTATTAAGTGAAGGTATTAAGCTTCTGGGAAGGTTAATAGGTTCCTTATCGCCAGCGAGTAAAGAGGTTTAACTTAGCTAAGGGTTAAGGGGAGGTTCCCTGAATTGCGTATAGAGGTATTAAGGGTTTTTAGTATACTTTCCCTTAGAATATGGGTCTTAAAAGTATTTCTTAAGCTAGGTTGGGTCGAAAAATTTTTAAGTTAGCTTTATAATACCTTGTATTAGTATATAAGTCCTTTATTACTTTAATTCCGATTTTAGCCTTGACTCAACTTCTTTTTGGATTTCGTTTCGCATATGAATAGTCCAGTTATTAAAGAAATCGCAAAATTTACGGAAGGCGTTATTAGGGTCATTATCGTCGTTATATTTAACAATATAGTAGCCGAAAAAGTTGGTAAAATTCCTTTTTATTAAGTTTTCGTCGATAACTTACGTCTAGAGATCTTCGTCGTAGTGCTTTGTAAAGGAAGTTTTGAAGGCTTTAATTACCTTTATCAATTTTTGAGTAGGCGTCATATTAAGATTGTAGCCTGTATAGGACGTGCAGGGCGTGTAGGGTGAGGGACTTGGTAATCTTTAGGCGTGTGTACTTGGTGTTTTGACGTAAAGTCGCGTAGAAACTTGATAACTTGGCGTTGGGGTACGCGACATGGCTTTTTTAGCGTAACTTGTTGTTTTTCACTTAAAATAGCAATCTTAACGATTAAATTAGCGTAAGGGAAAGAAAATAGTAAAGTAAAGATAAAGATTTCGTGTAAATGGTAAGGTCGAAGATCGTTATTACTAAAGTTTAATGGTTATTCGTTATAGATATTTAGCCATAGGACTTAGTTGTTTTTGTATTAATAACATACGTAGTAATACTAACTTAGTCTTTTATCAACTTCGCGAATTAAAACTTTTAACGATTAATCTTAACGATTTTTAAGAAGGATCCATAAAGATTTCTTGGTGTTTTCAAGTAACGATACCGTTGCTTCCAGATTGCTGTTGTGAACTAAAGTAATCTAAAAGTCTTTTCTGTTTTCCAGCCGTTAGGGACTAGCGCAGTACGAATAGAGACCCTTCGCAAAAGTTTTCCTTTACCCTAACGATAAATTAAGCGTAACAACCGGAAAGTAGATTCTTATTTTACTTAGCCAATCTATGTTTTACTCAATAAGCACTAATTAGTATTGGTAGGGTTTTAGACGTTACAACGTTGTCGATTTCGATTAGTCAAAATAATAGTAGTATTATATGATCAGATAGTGGATGTATTATTCTAGGTTTCGCAGACTGCTAGCCGGTTTTCGCAGTAATTTGTATGGCTAATTGCTTGGCCTATACCCTAGTGTAAAGTGGGCGCATACTGTACTTGACTTACACCTAGTACAGTCAGCCCACACAAAATAATACACTCAACTTCAAGTCAAGTATAGTCAACTTTACTGTAAGAAAAGTTGACTTACTGCACTATATGTAGTACTATTCCAACAATACCCCCCTTTGTACATAGGTTGGTTACGTCTCCAAGTCTGGGCCTTCTATTTACCGTACTAACCGGGACTTCCGCACTTACGGTCGATATAGTACGTATGAAAAGTGTCTTTTTCGTCGTTATTAAATTCCTAAAATTAAGGGTATATACCAGTTTAACCAGAAACTCGAATTGTTATAGTTGTTAACTAAAAACGCAACTAGTAAAAAAAACCTTCATAAGTGGTATTAAGGTACTGAAAGGCGTATTAGAACTCCTTATAAATTATAACAACTTACCGAACATATTGGCGTAAAGTGTCTTCGCTAGTTTATACGTTTCCCATTACTTATTAGTAAATTATGAGCCTATTAAAAATCTAATCAAAGACGTCTATCTAAATTTCCGTCTCTTTCTTATAATCCAACACGTAAAATTATTGAATAATATTCCAGTCGGTAGAATATTAGGAAAAATTGATATTGTACTCGAAGTAATCATTGAAACCATCGTAAATTTCGCGGAAAGAAAACTAATTCATTAGGTATCGGAGGTAATAAACCTAGGCTTGACCATTAAAAATACTGGGAAATAACGAATAAAAACTTGGAAATTTCACCCTTATCTTACGATAAATATTAAAAAACGAGCGTAAATTAACGTTGAAAAGATTATACGGTTTACTGTTATACTTTTTCCTTCCTTCCTAGATCTTAACGAACATATTAATTACTGCGTAATCGTTATTTATTATAAGTACTTATGAAAGTAGAAAAGTTATATACTGGTCGTAAGGACCCTGTAAATTCTTTGATTAGTACTGTGGTTAGTATTCGTGGGCAAAATAGTTACCTTTAGCCGAATTTAAAAAGAAAAAGCTATAATTGTGCCTATAATAGAGTGATGTATAAAGACATTCCTTCTTTAATTTGGTTATTAAAATTGGACGTGTTAAAGAGCTTAGGGGAAGGGATTTAAGGGTTTCTGCCGCGAGGAACTTAGTAATAATCTTCTTAGTATCAAATTGTACGTTAAGTTTTTTACTTTATTAACTGGTAAACTTAAGGAATTACGGCGTATACGTTGATCAATTTTTCATGGCCAGTAGTATTAGACTATTAATCTTGGATAAAATCATTTAAAAACTTGTTTAGCCTTGAGTAAGTTCTTACGAACACGTATATAGGAGTTAAAGGATACTATCGCCGTCAATACTTTTATCGTTAACTTTTGAAATATATTAAGGGTTTTCATTGGTAATATATTTGTATGATACGTAAATAAATTACCTTCTTTCCATTTTTTTATAAGGAGGTCGCAACCTCGATTAACTAGTTTAATCTTTGGCTTAACCTTGATGTATTTATTTACCATGTTTTACATAACTAAATTGCAATTCCTCAAGTATTTTTAAAAGGTTTTCTAAATTTATAGGTGTCAAAGGATTGTAACCAAGTCTTTATCTAGAATATAAAAGTTCATTACATTAGTATGGTGTCCAATTAAAGAGGTTTCGTTAAGTTTAACAAACTAAATGTTTTCCTTGTAATATTTTTCAAAGGTTATGTCGAAGGCCGTAATCGCTTCCTTCCTAACAATGTAAGTAATAGTATTAATTCTTGTGATTTTTTAATCCATCGAAATAAAGATTAAATTGTGTAAAGGGAAAAAGAGTAATGTAAAATAATAGGTCGTAAGTTTGCCTTTGAACTTGGTATAATTAAAGATTGTAGGATTTAATAGTTTTTACGATTGAAAATTTGAAATAATAATATCTGTAATAATGATATTAACTTAGCCGTTTATCAACTTGACGACTTGATAATATTTAAAACTTTGAAACGTTTAATTTCAACGACTTAAAAAATTAATCAAGATTTCTAGTGTTTTGAGTAACGATACTGTCGCTTACTTATAAACTGCCGAGAATAACTAACACATCCTATAAGATTTCCCTAATTACTGCTGTGAACAATTAACACAGCTTATAGGGGCCCTTCGCAAAAAAATTTCCTTTACCCTTAGCCGTCGTTTAACGTAAAGCGTTACCAGAAAACCGCTTATTTTTCTACTTAGCCAATCTATACTTAACTTAATAAGTACTGATTAGTATTGATAGGCCTTTATAGTTGCATCGTAGTCAATTCGAATTACTATAGTCGAAGAAACTGATGTTATATTGATATTGGTTGATTATACGTGGTAAGTTCCAAGTTTGGCAAACCGCCAGCCGGTCTACACACTAATTTTTATGGCCAAACGCTTTGGCCTGTACCCCAATTTGAAGTAGGAACCTACTGCACTGCACTTGCAGTACAGTCTAGTTAAATCCCACAAACTTCAGTCAATTTTCAGCCAGTACAATCAACTTAATTGACCGTTTAGTTGACTTGACTTTAATACATTTGACTGCTATTCCAACAGTCTTATATATAAATTAATATACATTAAAGGCGGTCATAATACTGTAAACTTCGGAAATAAGTACATTTCGCATAACTCTTTAACATTTGTCCCAGGTTTCATAAATTAGGTTGCTGGTAAAGGTAAACTGATTATCCTGTAGTTTATCCTCGGTAATAATTCTTATGAAGAATCTGATTTATAACGACCAATGAATGTTATTTAAGAAGATGCTATCCGTAAATATTATAAATTGAGATTTAAAAAACTTAATAAAAACTATATTAATCCATCCATATTATCTATTTATTCATAGCACTAATCTCTCATTAAAACGATCTTAATTCTCTTGAATTTTGTTTTAAACTTATACTGTAAATAATGGGTTATACGATGCCTTCGGTTAGTATAACGTCATCATATAATTTCTACAAACACTTTATTTCAAGTATCATTAGGCACTTACAACATTACTTATATCAATCTTTAATAAGCTAATACTTTAACCTTTTTGAAGGAAATGAGAGTATTTAGTGTTAGTATCGTTAATATTATTTATATAGATTAATGATTCGTTCAAGTTGATATGTTTTCCTGTAGCTATGTTATAGGCTGGTGATTGTGTTAGTGGTCACTGGAGATCTAACTGTGGCGATTTCGTACTCCTGCACTACTCTTAAGCTATTCTTAAGTATGCAGACACCATGTAAACAATCAATTAACCAAGCCATTCTTTATTATTAGCTCTATAATAGCTACTTAATAGTAACCTTTTTCCTTCTTTATCGAGGATTATAAATAATATCCGACTTCCTTAAACGATAGCTTTGGCCCAATCCCTTTACGTATAATCTTCGATTTATCTCCTCGACGGTATCTCAACTGTTTTCGGACGGCTATAGCCTAAGATTATGTTTTTCGATAGACCCAACCTAAACCCTCAAGCTTTAGAACAATGTATCAATGCGTGCGTGCAAGATCAACTCTAAGGCGCCCTAGCTACGCAACATAACGAGGTAACTGCCTAACAAAACGTGTTATTAAAACCTTATGAATATAGTTCGTTAAACGGTATTTGATCGTTTGGGAATATAATTATGTACAAACCAATATATATTTTTTATATTAATTACGGTAGTAAATATAATACAGTAACTTCAAATCCTTACCCCTACGTTTAAGAATTGAAACAAACTTGTATTGGAGAGAGAGCCGTTTCCATATAACCTACAAATAGTACCAACACAACTCCCACATGGATTGACATTTAAAGCGAAGCTAAATAACCTAAAAATGATGATAATAATTGTGATTTTTTCGATTTAAACTACAAAGTCGACGATTGACTCAACTATATGAGCTGTTAACAATTTAAATGTAAACTTTTAGATTAATGAGTAAAATACTCTGATATTATGTTACTTGTTTTGACATAAAACCTACTATATTGAATAACTTATTCACAAATAGAAAAATCATTAGTATAAACAGCGATTACTTTAAACCCATCTTTCAATAATTGGAAAAAATAGCGTAAACTCTTATAAAAAGCTACCATGTCCGTAATAACAATGGTGATGATAATGACCTCGAAATTTTTATAACGATACTTTACGTTTATTATTATGTCTTTAACGTTCTCAAAGATGTTATCACTCGTCTTAAGAATTTAAAATGATAGGTTTGTAAATGGTTTTATGTTTTTAACGTTAAAAAAGCCTTATTCACCGGAACCGGTAATATACTTTAGAAATCCGATGCTTGATTGGCTAAACTCGATTTTTTTTATCAATAACATCCTTTCAAATGCCCTACTTCGTTTCGATATATACGAAAAATAAAACGAATAGGGTACTCGTAATTAATTTATTTATGAACGACCTTATAACTTACGCATTTGATATTATAATATTAACGTTAAGTACATTAAATAAATTAGTAACAGTAGTATATTTTGCGGCTGGCTTAGCGTTGGTGATACACCCGTGCGCGATAGCAAAGAAAATCTAATTATAACGGGTATAAACACCTTACGAGCCGGTACCTAACCGTGAGTTATTTAGGATAATGAAGTTAAACTTTTACATTATAAAAACTATAATTTGTATTTGTAATACAATACGAATAAACATTGGATTTGAATCTGTCTTATAAATTCCGACTAACGTTTAAACAACTTTAATACCAAAGTTAATATAGCTATTTATCTTATTATTGTCAACAACTTTATTAATCTAAAAAAAAGTACAATGTTTTTATATAATCGCATATCAAAGTTGAAATTTTTATATCGACTCTATAACTTACCTATAACCTTTGAATTACTTTTCTTTCACAATGAATTTACTTTATAATTTCATTCAATTCATTAACGCATCAATAAATATAAGTTGTGAGTGTTATAATGTTCTTAGTAAATCTACCTAATAATCATAATTACTACGTATTTCCATTTCGTTTCCAAAATTTAATCGAGTTACCTGAAATGTCGTTATTACCAGCCTACAATACATATCCTTTGTAATCCATTTGAATGTTAACATGGATAGATTTTCATATTGTATTAAAACTTACATTGTTTTCCACTTGTCATAAAGCGTTATTTGTAGGAAGATTTAAATGAAATACGAATAGGTAATTTACATCGCTGTAAAGCATTTATTATTTTTAGGAAGAGCGGATAACCACCGCATATATAAACGCGGGTTCACTCCTTAGTAAATGTTACTTAATAACGTTTACGTTACTATCTTTCATATTATAATCCGATAAACCCGCAAGCACTACACTATTACTGAAACGCTTATATCCGCTTTTCAAAAGATTCATAAATTATCAACCCTAAACCAAATCTTTATTATTGAAAATGAACATCCGAATATATTGAAAAAATTGATATCTTTATTCGATAAAACTCACGATGATAAATTTCGTTTCAAGTGCTTTGAATCTAATAATAAAATCATTTTCCAAAACGATAATTTTGGCTACTCTTTAGAAATTCTTTGGAGTTTATTGCACATTATATTACAGAAGGACCTTCGAAGATTACGAAGAAAATACTAATTTAGTGATGAAATTAAGATTATATTCGCGTAAGTAACTCCTTAGCGAGTGCTCTCATATTTTTTTATTTTTTTTTTAAAAAAAAAACCCGGAGGCGACCTATATTTTTATATCGATTTCCAATAACTTGATGCTATTACTCAAACCGACCGATACTCTTTCCATTTTACTATAGAACTATTCGTCATTATTTGACGGGCAAAATAATTTACTAAACTCGATATTAAAGCCGTCTTTTATAAACTCCATATTCAGGAAGAAGATAAGTAAAAAACCGTGTTTCGTACCCATTTCGAACTCTCTAAATGATTAATAATTCCTTTCTTTCTTTCCGGAGTACCAGTTACCTTCTAACTATATATTAATAAACTGTTGGACCTATCAATCAATATTTATTATTTCGTTTACTTGGAAGATAAATAAATATATTAGAATAATACCCTTAACAATTATAACGCAAAAATTGAATAAGTACTTGACGTTATCAACCCCGCTAAATTCTACCTCGATATATCCAAGTGCAATATTAGCGTTTAGAAAACCAAGCATTTAAGGTTCTTATTGAAACCAGGGTTGAGGTACATGTAAATCCATGAAATTTATGCGTTATTCAGGAGTAAAAAACTTTTACATTGGTATTATGAGTACGACGATTACTTGAACTACTTAACTTTTACCTCTAATTCATTCTGAATTGATTTTTCATACTCGGCTCATTAATGTAGTTGATATAAAAGGGAGTTATGGTTTATTAAGGACTAAATAAAGAAGTTTATTTTTTGCGGTTTAAACCTTTGTTTTTAATAAAAACCATTCTCGTATAATGGAGCTCTAAACTAATAATTATTTTAGAAGCCGACTGCTCTAGATAGGCTTTACGAGGTTATTTACTTTAATGAAATAACTAATAAACACTTCTTCTTGTAATATATTACTCTTATCATTTATCACCCGCCAAATATATTTATGAAATTCATAACAAAGAAATTCCAAAGATCATAGGCTATTTGTCAATGTAGAACTTGAAGTTCTATAACGAGGCCCATCTGTTTATCATTCTCGCGAATTTTTATAATTTGTAACATTATATAATAATACGACGACTTTTTAGAAGAAAAATTCTCTTGTCCAAACGCCTCTCCTGAATTCGCTTTAAAAATATTTATCATTAAGAGGCGAATCACATACGACCCGATATATTCTTGCGACAAAATCGAAATACATAAGGAAACTCTTTTGAATTTTTTGTTTTCAAACCAAAAATTACGGCTCATTCGCCTCAGATCAGTTGTTCCTACGCCGTTTCCAAACTAACATATCTCTTAACTTATCATTATCGGAGATTCCATCCCGAAACATCACGAAATATTTACTAATGACCATTTTGGAAAATAAAAATGTATTTATTACTCGGCACATTACTTATCCCCGCCTAATTCGTATGGTACGTATAGGTAATCATAGTTTTTCCGCTGATATTCTCATTAACAAGGATTATGAATTGAATATCTTTATTTTTAAATATAAGGTAAAGGATAACAGCGTTTTACTTTCTTGTAACCGTATTTGAGTATCCGTTCACGAGCTGTTTACTATCTTGTTCATTTAAATAATATATCATTTACTTATTATCGGCCACTCAAGTTGCAACGTCACCATCGCTACACTATTCAAATCGTACTTTTACCATTGTTTATACTACACTATTTGAATTTTTCCACGTAATTGTCATATTTATAGGCGAATAAGTTATTAGAAATATCGTTAAAAAGGACTTTTCAAACCTTTACCGGTTTCCAAGAGGCTTTGAAACGAATTATCCATCGATTTTATAATTGAATTTTCCTGAAAACAAGTTCTCAACCTACTTTACTCTGTAATGATTACGGATCACTTAAATAAGGTCATAACTCTAAAGGAAATTCAAACTATGGATGGCAAAGTCTACATAAAGTGATTTCTAAACTACTATTAGCGATTTTATAGGTTTCCCCGTGATATCTTTAACAATCTAAATTATTATTAGACGGGCGATTTGATGGGAAAAACATAACGCCAAAATTCCGTATGCTACCCTGAAACAAATTACACTACAAGAAAAATAAATTAGGATATTTTGACGTATCTACGTTTTTTATTGTTTATGTATAATTTAATTAAAATTATCACGTAATTAGCTCTTGATTAGAGTTAAACAATAATGATACTACCATTATTGATATTGAGCTATTCTTTATAGTATATGATTATTATGTCAACTTTATATAACCAGTTCAAAAATTAATTATCACGTTTACAAAACCCACTATAAAAGTTCAAGATTTCATTTAATATATTCGCGAAGTTGAGAAATCCTTATAGACCTTAATAACGGTTATGCAATAATATACGAAAAACCCGTTAATGAACATTTCTTTTCATTGAAACGATTCAAAATCGAAAATATTATTTAACTTTTTCCAAAAACAATAAATCAGACCAGTTTTTCAAAAATAAAAACTACATAAAATGAAAAATAAGTGCTATATAATATGTATCATCGATTACTAATTTATCTAATTTAATATTCCAGATAGAAAATACCCCCGTTTTCACGTCGACTAATTCGTTCGAATAACTCTCGAACCGCTTCCAAACTAACAAGTTTATAATCATTAACCGACTGCAATCGACTTTATTAACAACGATAGTAAAACGAAATACGAATATTATATTAAAATTATTTTATAAGAGTCAACTGATCCTCAAGTCAATCGCTTCTGGTTTCAAAATCCCCTAAAAAGATAAATGGTAATTAAATGAGAAAATTAGGTTTATTCAACTTAAAATCTGTTTTTGTAATTCTTCAAAACCGCGGCCTTTGATAACTTGAAATACCGTTATGGATTAGCTGAAGACAACCATAAACCATCTCTCCCGGCACGTAAATTAACACTATTAAAAAATTTATTTATTTAACAAACCGTTTTAAAACGGCTATTTTACCGATACTGAATATAATGGACACAAATACTTTCATTCTCGCTATAATCGATATGACCTCGAAACCAGTCGATTATCTCCTCGTACTCGCTAATATTATTATTAAAGTTTAAGTTCAAACCCTTGTTAATACACAATTTCTTTCTTATATTACTCAACTTTCTCAACTTGCTGTCAATTTTTAAGAACTTTAACGAACTCTTTAATTGAATTCAAATAAACTTCCTACCCATTCGTTAACCGTTACATTCACAATCTAAAAAAATGCCTTGTCTACATGAATCTTCTATTTTTTGTGAAAAACTAAACAATACGAGGACTTCCTAAACAAATAGACGTCAATGAAACCGTAGGACTACCGCTACATATATCAATTTTGCGTTAAGTAATACGCCTAACTTTCATATCTTTTTTCGCGGTAACTACCTAGGTATATACGTTTTATACTTACTTATGAGCAAATAGGGAATAATTTAAAAACCACTGCGTTTATTCTTTCTCTTCAGCGTTTAATATGGGAAAAAATTTCAATAGATTCTTAATCACCTCTTTTAAATCCGGAATCAGGTTGAAAGGATTAAAGTTATAATCCAACTTCTACCGGTTACTTTAATGGTACAGATTAAACATTGTGCGCTAGTATCTTACTGCTCATCAACTAATTACGAATTATTATAATATATCCCATGACTTTATCTTTGATATCCAGGTAGAACTTGCGGAGATTATGAGCTATATTATAAATACATTTAAAGTAAATTTACTCGTGAATACCATAAAATAGATATTAATAAACAATACATCAAGGAACTAATTACTCATTCATAGTACCCAAGTAACTTTAAAACAAAAAATCGTTCTAAATTACTTTATTAATACTTGCAACTATATTAACATTTATTTTCACTAACGAAACCTGAAGATATTGCGCGAAGAAAAATATATATAGTATATAATGAGTAATCATTATCATTGCTAAAAGAAATAGATCATGATGGTAATCTTATAAGGAAAACTATTCATAGGAAATGGAAATGCTATTAACAAAACTAACACCGACAATTTCTATAATATGCCAAGGTATTCTATGGCGGGAGAGCACCTTCTATCGGCACCTTCCACGATATGCGAAAACACTCCATGGTAAAAAGATACCTTTTACACTATGTTAGGGCATCATACACTGCTCGTAAGCAAATAATTCGCTGCTACAAAACACGTCGAAATACTCTGAGACCTCTCACGATACGCCGGAACATTTCACGGCCGGTAAGCACCTTTTACAACTTGCTAAAAAAGGAATACCGGTAAGTCGGTGGTGATATTACAAACTGTTACCTAAGTTAATAATTACGAATAATTCCGCCCTAACCATTATCATACTCGAATACCGCTCCTAAACTTCTCTTAAGCATGCTCATACCACGTAATTACCCATATGACTAAGCCACTCATTATTTTTGGATCCATATAAGCTCTTTAATAGGTTTCTCCTTCCTTCTTCGAGTTTTATAAACAGTATCCAAACACCTTAAGCAATAGCTCTAATCTAGTCCCTTTACAAGTTAAAGTTAAAATCGATCGTAATTCCAAAACTTCGAATCCTTAATCTTACATTAGTCTGTTATTACAAAGCGAACAATTCTAATAAAAAGTATATCATTGGTTTGTATATACATTATACCGAAACTATGATTCACTTACAAAATTATCAAACATATGTGGTAAATTGGGGATTTCATATAGAATTTGTATGAATAATACAACTTATATGTTGATAAAAAATAAACACCTAGTTCAAGTAGTCTGTATAATTCCTTAATATATTAAATAACTTCCCTTTATAAGTATTTACTACGGAGGTTTGGAGTTATCTTTAATAAAACTACCCTTCATGAATCAATTACTAACTTCGTATTTGTTCAACTAATATTAAGGTTGTGAAGGGTAAATTTCCCATTGTTACTTACTCATAGACTTGTTACTGGTATAGCTATTGAATGTTAACTGATTTTCTAAATTATCAAAGAATACGTAGGGATTCAATTTTTGAGTTCATTACTGTATTTTCAAACAATTAAGCGTGATTTTCCATATAGCTTATCCTTGGCCTTTGCCTGAACTTCGTAAATTATTCCTAACTTAAAAATGGTAATATTGAAGTCATTAAGTTTAAAGTTGCGTTTAGATACGAATTGTACAACTCCTTATATAAAACGTCTATTAATATCGACATGATATATTTCCTTGAATGATTTACTCGGAGCATTCAAAATTCTTTTCAAGTGACTATACAAAAATATATTGTATGTGCTTATATATTTTATAATATCTGGAATGCACTTAAAGAATGCTTTTGATATATAGTCAAGATAATTCTCATAGATGTCAATCATTATAATCATGACTTTCTACTAGTAAATACTAATATAAACAGCTGGAACTAACTATCATTTCGATCCTCCTATAACTTTGGATATACTATTTCATAGTGCTTCAGCAGAAGTCCTTATCTTTGGAGTATTCTTTAAGTTTGAAGTATTGCTGATTTCCGGATTATTCTTTATCTCCATTATTAAAAACTACATACATATTATATATATTGTATTTTTCACATCATCTTGCAGAGATACTATTTGTACAATCTTAACTTTTAAAAAATTAAAAAGCTAAATTAAAGAATGCGTAGTAGAAAGTCATAAGTACATAAATGTATAAAGCAAGAAAACTTGGACAGTCAGATTTAAACCAATAGACTTTATCAGTAATCTTGTATTGATACTCTTAAAGTTTTAAGCAATAACCACCCAACCATTCGATACAAAAAATATTAAAAATAACTTAAAAAACCAAGATTTATGAACCATTACTTGTCAACCAGATTTCATTCGACCAATTCAAACTTTGATATTATTAAATCGTATTTTACCTTGGATAAACGTTTTTTTAAACCGTCCATTAGTTGTTTATTACAGGAATATGCTTCATTTTATTTGTATTACGCTTTGTTATATCCCTAAAAATGTTTTAAGGGGAATCTATTGAGTATATTATTAAAATTTAGGGATTTAAGATAATTTACTAATATTTTCATTATAATAAGAGATCATAATAATTATATTTATACGTAGTTTCCTGCATAGGCTTCTTACTCAAAGGATATTCTTAATGACCATTATAAAATCCATAAATTTATATTTTTAGAAGAGAAATACACTTTAAATCATCGTTTAGAAAGCTAATCAACCGTGTTGTTCACGATTTGAACTGTGAATTCTTAAGTCTATTTTACCATAACGTTGTTTTCTTGTTGATAGAAATTCTATCAACTCTTTATTTGAAGTTTATGGAGAATTTCAAAATTATTTCAAGTTAAATTTCTGTCGTTTCCATGGGGTATAACCAAAAGATTGTTTTCTTCAACTTGTAATATATTAGTTTTACATTGTTCACTGTATCTCTAAGTCATAAATGCCAAATGTGATATTTTCATGTGAAGGATGTTATCCGATACTTTGAAGTCTTGTCGTAGGTAATTTGACATCATACTCAATATAACCCATTACATAAATATAATTTCCAATATTGAAATAATACTTTTTCGTTTACAAAATATCAATTTATTTGTTCAAGGTATGGTGTAAATAAATACTTTAATAAAATACGTATATAAGTTGTGTTTCTATATAATTTTCGAACCTTGAATTAAAGATTTTTTTAAATATATGTGTTTTGTATCAAAATGATTATACACTTATCCCCATTTTGTAACAAACACACTCTGAAAAGTAAGCTACTTATTTTAGGTTTTTGGATTTGAAATATTTTCTAATATTCATTTTGAGGACTTGAATAGATTTTTGATTAAAATGCTTGATAAATTAAAACCGCTCATATATATATAAATGATAAATATATGAAGATAGTTAATATAAAAAATATTATTCAACCGTAGAATATTAAACTCAAATATATTGAATTTTTTTTTAACTATTAGCATATGGTTTGTTTCAATTCGTATAGGGAAGTTAGAATGTATAATGTTTGTTTCATTATAGGATTTAAACCCACGTCATTTTCCCTGGGATATGTTGTATAAAACAAACTCTGCAATAGTTATTTTAATTTCGAAGAAAACTAATTCTTTAAGTTCTTTGTTCAGGAATACCGAATAAATATCAATGAAATTAATATCCTAACTATTTGAATCAGTGACCATAACAAAGATTTTCCACGTATAAGATTTCATAATAACGGCAAATACTTCAGTTTAATCAATAATATAACGTTTTTAAACCATATTATGACGAATTTCACTTTATATCTTTCTATTTGACCTTTGTTATAGGTCTTAAACTTGTTAACGTTTTTGTTAATAAGAGCATTGTGATTACTATTTTATTTGATTACTTTAAAGACTTTGAAAGATAATAAGCTTCGTATATCACCATTAATGCATTTTCCTCAATATTCGGAATTAAGACTCTTCAAATCTTTCTTTATAGTAGGTGATTTCTCTTGCTTGCTAACAGAAACTAGAACTAGACAATATCGCTATTACCGATACTACTTGTTAATAATATATTTGTTTTTAATAGATATTTATCAGGAACTTATTTTTTATTTGGAGCTCGGTATGATCTTTGAAATATCGTAGGGAATATCGACTTCGAAGAATTCGATCATATTTTTTTTTTCTTTCTATGTCATGGTCAACTTTCGACATTTTGTAATAATCCTTTTGAACAAAGTTATATTGTAATTTCTAAAAATCATTCCAATGAAGTTTCGAGGAAGGTTCACCGAATCATTCGTTAATATGTACCAGGGTTTTTTTATATTAACGAAATATCGCAAAAAAAGGATTCACTTTTTTTCTCATAAAATCAGATTTTTTTCCTTTTACTTCTTTCACTCAGAGTATTTCAACGATAACCGTAAAACTGAGGGTAAAGGTAAATTTAATGTTTCATAGATGATTTTCATATTCTTTCACTTTCAACTCAAAATATTTATAATAAGTAGTACATTGGATTTTACTCCTTTTGATCGCTATAATATTATAAATGATGATAGGCATTGGGAATATGGGGACCTACAGATAATATAATACTTTTACAATGATAATCCATATATGTATCTATTCCAATATGACTTTATTATAGTGTTTTATTATCATATTCTTCCAAAGGGTTTATAGTGAATGAAACTTAAGAGTAAATACATATTTAATAACTATCTACTCAACTAATCATGAATAATTTTATATTTTCCGTGCAAAAAAAAAAAAAAAAAGATATACCTTCTACCTTTCATAATCTTGTTAAATCTACGATAAACTGTACTCAACATTTTATGCAATGAGATAATTTAATATCATATATTTTAATGTAACGCTTAATTTCTATAGCTATTGGGCCGCAGCGTTGACATTTTGAACTTATGATTGTTTCCAGAAAGCTTCTAAAGCTCTAAATAAACGCTCTTTTTTTTGTACTTCCGTTTGAAAACCTTAATAGTAATTGAAAACTTTTTATAATCTTAAGAACATAAATAAAGTCGAAATATTTATATTTCATTTTTAAAAGAAATTATTCAATTTCTAAAGGTATATCTCTATTAACTTTAGGTGGATGTAATTGAACACAATATAGTCAAGATAATTTTCAGAGCATTTCAAAGGAATCATAATAATAAATTGATATTTTCTTATATTTAAATTTTGATGAAGTCGTTTCTTATTATAACAAGTATTTTGACAATCAGAAATTTAATGAAAAATAGGCACTTAACTTGAATACACAACTTGTAAAGCTTGGACAGGTTAATTAGATTTATAATAGATTCAGGGCAATGTAAACAATTTTAGAAGTTTAAACTATTATAAACTTTGTTAAATTCATTTGATGTTTCTCCTATTCTTTGTTCTATAGATTAAACTACACTACTATTTATTCGAAATCTAGGGTAGTTGTTGCCTTATATACCGAACACGGATAATTATTTCTCATTGGTAAAAAAGATAAAATAAACGTGAATCATATCTAATTATATTTGAAAGTAAAACCTATTCATTACAAAATGATGTAGTAATATTGCAATTTGAGGCAAATTAATCAATATTAACACGAGGATTTGAAAACTTAACATTTAAAATAGGTTCTATAAAGAGGTATTATCCTCTTTTAGTACGACTTCTAATTAGTCGATTTAGTGGATTAATGTTCACATTGAATATTTTACCATTGGAAGTAGATAAATTTCAGCGGAAATACCCATTTAGGATACAACTTTTAATTGACTAATTGATTCGTATTATAAATCTTATAGCGTAGTTCTGTTGAATTGAATATTTGAATGGGTTGTGAATATTAAAAAATTATAATACTTATTGTATCGAAAGTTAACTTTTCCTTCGTTAATTATGATGAAGTCCGTAATAATTTGCTGGTTTTCCCTCTGTCTGAATCAATAAATAATTTAATATTATAATTGTGTTTGTTATAAGAAACCCGTATATTCGAATGAAAAACACAGGAAGTTGTTTCATATGGTTTTTATATGAGTTATCAATATAGTTTGTGTCGATATGATTGATTTTTTGGTTTGAATTAAGATATTGATTTTTAGGTTTCCCTTAAAAGATGGAATGTTTCTATTTTCCTTTATGAAATTCGTTTATATTTTGGATTTTTGATACAAGTTTTCGCAGGGTAAAGAGAATTATTTTTCTTGATTTACTCTTCATGCAAATTATTTCAATAGGAAATTCCGGATTAATTCATGTTAAAAACTGTATGAATTATTTAATATTTCCAGCTCAACTACTCTAATAAATGATGTTTTTTTTTTTTCAAAATTGTTATAAGAAAAGTTGAATTTGAGATATATAAAAATCGTAGGAAACTAATATTTTAAGAAGTTTTTTATAATGAATCTGTTTAATATTTTGATATATGTCAATTATTTATGAAAAAGCTTTATATGGGTACTCAATGCTAAAGATAAAAACAGAAAAGTCTGAGTATATGAATGAATTAATTACTTGGTATACTTGGATAAGTGTACATACAATTTCAGAAGTCTTGATTCAAACACAGTCAACAGGAGTAAACAAATGTATGTAGTTAGTTTCCATAAATATTTTATTTATATAAATTTTGATAACTTCGTCGAAAATATTAGAATAATTATTTTCACAGTGTATCCCTTAACTGCTGCTCGTCATATGTTCATTCTTATTATGATCAAAGTTTTAAAGTCTTTAAATAGTTGTAAATTAGGTTTGATTCGTGGATTTTCATTTGAAACATTAAAAAAATGGTCTTTCAAAGTTATGGTGTTAGTATAGTTTTTGTTGACTTTGTATTGATATCCGGTTTTAATCCTTTCTCCGACGTAATTTTAGGCCCTATTTTAGGTGTTCAGCGAAAATACTTCAGGTTTTTCTTAAGCTTAGCTGATAATTCGTCATACAGATGTTTTAATTGCTGGGGGGGTTAATGCGATTGACTAATGGAAAGGATATCTGCAATTATTGTATATGGTATATGTGGATTGTATATATTTAGTCTTTTCTGTTCGTTTGGACCCATAAACCAAACTTAGACATTTTTTCTTCCGCTTTCTACTACAATTCATCATTATAATACTAACTCTTGGTTTGACTTTATATACTACCCAATAAGTGGTAGCTGTAAACTTTTTATAATCTTTTTCGCGTTAGAAAATTTTGACTTTTAATTTTTACTGGGTGATGAGTTACTAACAGCTGCCGTAGCACTAAACTAGTAGCCTCCTCACTATAAAAATCAGTCATCTTTTATTAATCAATCATTATTTTTTTCGGTATATCTTACTATTTACGTTACATTAAATACGTGTTGTAATATATGTTAAAGGTATTGATCAAGTAAAACGTTAATTTTCCTTAGTTTGATCGCTATCTTCATTATTAATCCGTCATAGTTGTAGTCTTAACCTCTACCATAAAACTTGTAGCAAACCTAACTCCTTCCTTAGATTGAAGAGTCAATTTACTTGTCTTTACACATACTCTTATACTCACGAATTCCCTATTAAAAACGTTAAAATATCGATAAGTATTAATGCTTAACCCTTTAATGATACCTTTCTTGCTGTGCATTTTGAGTTTTGAAATTTATACTCCAGTGATGGCTTTTTTTTAAAATATAATTTTCAATGTTTACATATAACAATTGTGCGTGGGTGTTTCGTGGTTGTGGACAAACCGTAAAGAATTATACATTGCAAAATAATTTTAATTTACCTAGGTAACCTAGATTTTTCATCAATTCAAAGATCGAGATTAATTGATATACCCTTACAGCCCTCGTAAAACTTTACTTATTCCTGCTTAAAACTTTCCCAATCTTTCCAAGTACAAATATAATATGGATCAAGATAAAAAGAGCGTTTTAGTACCATTCTTATATTATTTGGTAGAGTATAAACATTTCAAACGTAAAGAGATAAGTATTTTTAATTTCACATATATTAACCTTAGTTATTTCTGTATTGTTATCATCAGAAGAATGTTGTTTTTACTAATATTAAGAGTTTGTAGAAGAGATTTAACAGTTTTACTGAAACAGTCAACGTAAATATCAAGTTTTGAATTTACTTAATATTCTCCATCTTGTTGTAATAATCTGCTTTATATTAGTAGAATTCGGAATGACTTCTCATGGCTTATCGAATTATATTTACTAGAGGCTAAAACTTAATATAAAAGATTTATTATTATACGTTTCAGTGTAAATATAGGTTGAGTTACGAAAAAGTTCCGAAAAGCGTTTTTTAGAATTTGTAACATATTTCACGATAAATTTGCAATAATTCAATACATTAAAACAAATATACATTAATGTTAAGTTATAGTGATAGGTACAACCGAACTATGATACGTTATGTTGTAGTTATAGTTATATTTTAACAATATAATGTTAATTAGTAAGCTTTAGTGATTAAAATCAAAACAGAATTCCATCTTAACTTCCAATAATTTGTCCCTTTACCTTAATAAATCTAGATAATGAAATACTAAATATATCAATTTCTCAAGGAAGAAAAACTTTGCTTTTTGTTGTTACAGATAAAATATATCTGTATTACCGTTCGATAGCTTGAATTGAAAAAGTGTAATATTATAATAACTTTAAAAGGCTTAATAGATATACAGAAGAATACATTTTGAATTTTTATATAAATTCAAAATATGAACGGACATATAGTTATCGTTTGAATTATGAAGTTAATAATAAATAACTTGATCTTTACGTTGACGGCTATTGTTATAGAGATAAGCGTTAACATAATAAATATAGTATTTATGATCATTATTGTTATAATAATCAATGTGGTAATAATTCTCGTTATAACGATCGTTACGATAATCGTGATATCCGCTGCGAAGACTGCGATATTTATGATAAAATCACAGTATTACGCCTAAAAATTGTATTAATTGTCTAGAAAATTATCATGATAAAAATGACCATAAAATATATAATATTCAATCGAGTTTTAACGGAGAAAACTTATAAAATTCATCTTTTTTATTGTGTTATCGCTTTGAGAAAGGCTAGACGCCCCACGCGCCTTCGGCTACATATCTTGAGGTAAAGAAAGATAAACGGGGTCGCTCTTTTCACGATATTGCATCAAGAAGTTGTTGAACTTGCTCGCGTAGTACAAGTATAGATCCGCGAACCACGAGGTAATTGCAGTGGCGGTTTCCATATGAAGCTTAGTAATGCCTGGCGAGGAATGAATCCAAGCTCCGGATTATATATTAAAAAGTAAAATTAGTTTAATTTTCTATTTACGTATGAACAGTGTGGAATCATTCAATATGAATACGGTGGACGCGTAGGAAAGCTTTCTCGAACGGATTTAAAACCACTGTTATAGGCTTGCATCAGTTATTGCCTTGCTTGTAACGGTGGTAATGCAAGGATGTCCAACCGTTTTAACAATATTCGTTGAATAACTTGCCAGCGATGGTGGACGCGACATACAGCATGTAAGATATAGCTTTGAACAGGTAAGAGATTTTACCTTAGTACACCACTTTAGCGCCTTCCATATTAAAGCGGTTTCGCGACGTACTCAGGTGAAACGAATCTCGAAAGGGCGAACCTGTTACGCCATTTCCGCCTCATCTGAATAAAAATTGAAATATATTACGATTCGGAGGCAATTGTTATGTACCCCGCTGCAACTCGCCAATATTACGTTTTCGTTATTTAATAAATTCTATGGGCATAGTTGGGGTTTTTATTTGCGACAAAAAGGTAAGGTTCATATCCTTAAGCTATTATCATTAAGTGGGCTATTACTGTTATTGTTTATGTTACTATTGAAATTACAGTTTCATAATGAGGGAAAAGGGAGATCTAAAAGAGGTTGTAGGGGCTGTCGGACAGAAGGAGCGAAAGGAAAGACTATTAATGAAAGCGCGTGTGGCGGCAACGATAAATTTTGCAATGCGTACGAGTTTCCGCGCCAAACGGCGACGTTTATTACATGATTTACGAGATATACTATATGAAATAATGAGAATTTGACGAGAAATTTAAAGAGAAAGTATAGTATGAATAATTAATTAAATGCGAAGACTTTGCATAGTTAATTTAAAGCTTACCTGGTTGATTATAACACGTAGTTAAAGTGAAAAAGAAAACAGTTTTACCTGGATTAACAGGGATATACTACTATATACTGACTTTATAACACGTAATATTAACAATTAAGCCTCGATAGAGTTCACTTACTTTTGAAAACAAACTATAATATATACTACCGTTGTTATCTAATAATAGATTAGAAAATTAAACAAATTATACTGTTATTACTGAATTATGGATACGGAACTTTCAGAATAAGAATAATGATTTCTAATGTGTATATTACAGGATATTACTATAGTAATTAAGTGTAGAAGAGAACGTTAGCGGAGTGTATAGTAGAGTATCACGGCCCAGGTGAGAGTTTATAAGCTCTTATCTGAGGCGTGAACTTTTCAGATGCTTCTTATAGCGTGTGCATCTTTCTACTACTATCTTAAAATACTATACTGTTTTCTTCTTACGTTAACGTAAAGATCTAACCGACATTTATACTTAAGTTATCATATCATGTTAAATTGAACGTTATAGTTGACACTGAGGCGCTATATAAAATTCAATTAAAAAAATCATTTCAATTTTTTATAAATATTGTTAAAAGAATATGTAAAATTACTATTATGGAATGTTAAAATTGAGGAGGTTTTCACGCCAAATGATCTGGAATCATTAAAGTTTTAACTTGAGTCAATAAAGTAAGTAACATGTTTTTATTAGTTGTTAGACCTACAGAAATAGATATTAAAGATTATCAAGTAAAATTTGCATTTATTAGAGTTTTAGACGTAACTGTGCTATTACCTTCGATTGAGAAAAATCTTGAAATTAGCCTTAAAACTATACGAAAAGCATTTTCACTAGTACGACTGTTTTCGTTATATTATATGGTTTCCTAATTGAGGCATATCCATTGCCTTTACAGATGCGGTAACTTATATAACTTACAATTTATCCTAGATGTATATTCTTGAAATAAAAATTGTTCCAGTCATTATACACAAGTAAGATATTTTTAATACGCTTCTTATATATAATTCTCAACTTCAATATTGAAAAGATTAAGAACTTCCAAATAACAATGAAATTATAAAGCTCTTATTCTAATGTTTTCAACAAGGTTTGTTCCTTGTGAATTTCATGAATATATAAATATTAATCCAAAGTTTGACCAGCTATTAACGTTATCGATATCCTTAGGATTTGAAAAACAAAATTTTCACTTATCGATAGTTAATAATATATTACACTGAACTAATATTCTCATTTCATTTCCAAACGCTATAAAACTTTTTTAAACTAACAATTTTATGGACTTTATAAGAAAAATAGCATAAAATATACTACTGATGTTTCATTATTTACTTTACAGTTTTTCATTATATAGGGTTTTGTTTATGAAGTATAGAAACGTTGTGTTGTTGTGTATTTTAGGGTTTGTTAATAAATTTTTACCCTTTAAAGTCCTCTATATTTACTGTAAAACAATATTATTTAATTTTCATGAGGTTAAAAATTGATCACTATCGTGAATATAATCAAATGATTCTTTTGACTACTGGTATACACAGATTACAGCAAATGTTTTACTTTTATTCATAATAGCGGTTGAAAAAGAATTGAAATCTTGTTAATGAATTTTCGAAATTCATTAAAACATTTTTGAAGATTTATAGTCAAAACTCTCCAATATATTCGTCATTTTTGTCAAATTTATCAATAAAGTCATCGTTTTTTTTGATACCTTGAATCAATATTAAAGGTAGTTATAAGAGGTTGTTTTTGAATATTTGACGGAATAATGCTCTCTTCTTTACCTAAAAAGTCTTTAATGGGATTTTAGTCCTTAAGGCTACTCAAATTTTTACATTGATTAACTCGTTATATTGATAACGAAAAAAAGAACATAATGTTTCTGAAACTTAACCTTTGTACATGATTGAAATCAAATCTAGAAATATCCTTGGAGGTATCGATTTTTTTTATTTGTTATAATACCTCATTGTACTTCATTCTAAAATTTATGATAAAATTTCAAATGGATTAACTTGTAAAAGATTGTATAGGGGTACGTTTCGATATAAATAATAAACATACACGGTAGCATTACACGTAATTTTGTGATATTAAATAAAGTAATCAATGGAAATACTCCTTTTAATATTGAAGAAAGATTTGTGGATAAGTTTCTATTTATTTCATCTTCATCATTATCGCCCTTATTTTGAAAAATAAATGATATTTTGAAAAGAAGTTGAATAATCATAATATTTTCATTAAAATGAAAGAATAATGAAATCCCAAAATAATATATTCCAACTATCGAAAATATGCGTATTTCTTGTATAGTAGTACTAGTAATATAGTTTGTTAATTATACTGTTAAATAAGTTAATTGTATTGGTTTAAATTTAAGTGTATTGTTTTGCGGGTTCACTATATCAATCGTGAAGTAAAGTACATTATGTACCTAATTTTAAGCGGGGTTCGTTCCCAATGATTTGGGCATACAAATTAGTATGCAAACCGGCTATCTGTCTACCAAACATAGAATAAGACATCTAACATTTAATTACGTAATACCATTGTTACTTCGACTATGATTCGGATTGATAACGTTATAAAGTCTAAAGTTTTATCAGGCAAAGCCTATCAATATTCATTAGTGTTCATTAGGTAAATCAAAATTTGGTTACGTAAAAGAAAAGTTTACTTTTCGGTCACTCTTTATGTAATTGCAAGGTAGAGGAAGGAATTTTTGCGAAGAGCCTCTAATACAACGTCAATTTCTAAAACAATACGTAAAGAAGACTTTTAAACTACGTCAATCTTTACAGAGATTTAAAGGTAACAACGGTATCTTTGTTTGAAATCATTAAAAAAAAACTTTATTAAACCAGTTTTAAAAGCATTACAATTGAGAGTAGTAATATTTCAAAAACCTTTAAGTTAGCAAACAGATAAGTTAATACTATTGCCGGTATTACTATTGCAAATTTCAAATCGTAAAACCGATAAAGTTTTACGGTATATAACTATAAATAATTACAATGAATAACCTTAAACTTTAATCTTTACACTGTTTTTCCCCCTTTATACCACTTTTTCATTCTTCAAAATTACAAAATCGTTAATTCAATGCGTTAGTAAATACTTAGAAGCTGCTATTTCGAGAAGAAAAATCAAAAATCACCAAATTTTTTTACCCAAAGTATCAAAGTCCTTCATTCAAAAATCATTGAGTTCTTTTACCTAAATCACTAAGTTAAAATAATATTAAGTTCAAAGTAAATGAAGCCAATGCTTGACTTGAAACCCCGTTTCCTGAAAAAATGAAATGAGAATCAGTAATAAAGAAGTATTAATAACACTTTAAATAAAAACAACCTTTTTAACTTCGTTAGTTACTATAATTCCAACCAACCCGACAGCAAAGAATTTTATTCCAACGATCTATTATTCCATAAATTTCAAAAGTCTTTAAGCAATGAAACTATTAATATATGAAAACCGATTGAAAAAGATATTGAATACAAATTTAAAGTAAAAGTTTGTCGACGAAGAATCTACATGCCAGATGAAAACTTAATAAAACTGGAAAATACCTTCTTTTAGTTGGCTTGACTTGAAGAATGCCTTGAAAATCCTTAACTTAAATACGTACAAGAAAAAGAAAAATGCGCTGACGATTATCAAAATCCTCAAACATATTAATATCGCTATCGCCCTCTAATCCCAAATTATGTTAAGCGTTTAACCTTTCCACTAATACTAATTATCATGCACTGATAATAAAAAACTATTAATTTATTCGGAAATTGAATACCACTCTTCGATAATGTAATTTACACATTGGATGGAGGTAAAGCTCGTGAAGTAATAATTACCAACGCGATAGAGAGAAGTCGACGTTAATTTTATTTACCAGTTAATTAAATGAAATATTTAAAACATTAAAACCTTTTATAACATAGTTAAGTCATTGAAATTCTTTAAGTTTTTACCCAGAATTATTAAATTCCATAAAACAAAATTTCCTACGATGAATCCGCTGATACATGTAAACACATTACAAATTCTACTGGAGAACTCTATCTTTCAGGCTAAACAATTGATAATTTCTATCATTACGGTAATTTTGAAAGTAGAAGGCTAATATTGATTCTTTAAAATATCGTAGAAGAGTAGGACAATAATTGTAATCTTCCCTTCAAATCAGTGAAAATAACCAATGTTGATTACGAACTTCTTACGAATTTCGCTAAAATTTGAAACGATGTAAAAAATTATAATTACTGTTGGAATAGAAGTCAAATGCAGTACAATCAAGTCAACTTTACTTGCAGTAAAGTTGATTGTACTAACTGCACTGCAAGTGCAATGCAGTAGGTGTCCACTTCAAAGTAGGGTACAAGCCAAAGCGTTTGGCTATACAAATTAGTGTGTAGACCGGCTAGCGGTCTGATAAACTTAGAATGATTACATTTTAATCAACAATATCAACGCAGCACCAGTTACTTCGACAACAGTGATTCGAATCGATTATGTTACAACGATGAAAGACCTAACAATACTGATTAGTGTTTATTAGGTTAAGCATAAATTGACTAAGTAAAAGAAAAGGCTGTTTCATGGTTACATTTCACATTAAACAACGGTTCAGGGTAAAGGAAATTTTTTTACGAAAGGTCTCTATACGCTTAATGAGTTGTTCGGATCAACAAATAGGAAAGGTTTATAGATTATATTGGTTATTTGCGGTAATTTATAAGTAAGTGATGATATCGTTATGAAAAATACTAAGAAATCTTTATCGATCTTTTTCAAAGGCATTGAGATTGAAAATATATAAAGATTTTAAGATTACTAATTCGGTAAATTAGTAAACGGCTAGATTAATATCATTACTATTGGTAGGGACTTAGATCGTTGCAACGTTTTCGATTCGAATCTTGGTCGAAGTAACAGTAGTATTGCATAGTCAAGTGATGGATGTATTGTTTTAGGTTTGGCATATCGCTAGCCGGTCTGCACTGTAATTTGTATGGCCAATTGCTTGGCCCGTGCTCTAGGGTGAAGGGTAGCGTACTGCACTCGACTTACACCTAATGCAGTAAGTCTATACAAACAATACACTCGACCTGCAGTTTGGTATAGTAAACTTTACTGTAAATGAAGTTGACCTATTGCACTGCACGTAGTACTATTCCAACAATTACGGTCGTTACTATAAGTATCATTGTTGCAAATTACAAACCATAAAAACGTTTAAGTCTTACAACTTTTAACTTATATTTACTTTCGCGGCAAACTTACAACTTATTACTCTTTTTCGTCCTCTTCACTTTTTAATTTTTGTTGCTATAGCTTCAAAACGCGTTAAAATTAACTCCGTTGCTAACCTTATGAGGGAAAAAAACGATTATTTTATTTGGTATTACCTTCGAAAAATATTACGATAACCTCCTTTAGTTTGTTAAAACTAACAAAGATTTCACGGTCAAATAATTCATTCAGGTTATATAATCCTTTATCTTTAATTGAAATCCCGTTGAAACTATCTGAAGATAACAGTTATACGATAACCTTTAAAATTATTTTAGAAAATAAACTAATCACATATAAAAGGAAGTAAATGGAAACGTTCAAGCTAGGCTAAAAATAATTTTGCTAACGGAAGACTCTTCGTCCTAGTTAAGAAAGGGAAAAGGGGTAACCTGACCAAGGTACCTTTCGAATATGCCACCGATAATAATCTTCAACAGATCTTTTAAGTTAAGGGCAAAGGTATTATTCGCGATAATATCTTTTAACGCCCTCATACACATCTTTAAGAACATATTTAAACTTAAATAAGTTTTTTGGACTTTTTTACGTAAATTCAACGATTTAATGTTATTAACCTTATAAAAAGAACTATTTTACGGGTATAAATCCCTTAAGTTTATTAGTTAATTAAGTAAAACCCTTGACGTATCCTTGAACTTCAAAAGGATCATTACTAAGTTTATGAAAACCCTTGGGCCCATTTCCATTGAACCCTCCAACACGTTTCTTTTTAATATTCAAATTAAAAAAATAGCTTTATGCATAAGCCTATTATAGGCACGACCACTGGCTTTTCTCCTCAAATTCCGCTAAGGGTAACTATCCTATTTATTAATACCAGAAACATTAATACCTTACCTAGTCAAACGATCCGGAGGACCCTTACGACGAATATATTACCCTTCTCACTCGACTTATTTATACAGTAAATATGGATTATGCGGCAATTATTACGTTTGTTAGGATTTAAGGATGAAAAGAAAAGGATAACGATAAGCCGTATAACCTTTTTGACGTTAAGTTACACCCGTTATTTAACATTTTCCGTCAGATAAAAGTTATACTGCCATGTTTTTCCTCTTTGTTTCCTCATATTCTTACCGCCTAAGCCTAAGATTACTACATCCGATACCTAACAAAGTATTCCTTTTTTCGCGAAATTTACGATGGCTTAAAGGGTTACTTCTATTATAATTTTAATCGTACATAATATTATACCAACTGAAATATTATGAAGTGATTTGATATACTAAATTACAAAAAAACGTCGGAGTAAAATGGACTTCCTTAATGAGATATTTCATAAATTAATATTTTACTAATAAGTAATGAGAAACGTTGAAGGTAGCAAAGACACCCTACACTAATATTTCCGGTAAGCTATTACTGGTTATTCAATTCGAATACGCCTTTTAATACTTAATTCTACTTACGAAGGAGTTTTGAGTCAATTACGTTTTTTGTTAGCAACTGTAATTACTTGAGTCTCTAGTTCGTCTAATATATACCCCTAGACTCCAGAATTAAGTAACGAGAGAAAAGAACCTTTTTACTCGTATTACATGAATCGAAGGTACGGAAAGCCCATCTAATACGATTACTGGAAAACTCAGACCTCTATTTACGAAAAAGTGTATTTTGTTTTTTTAAGGTCTTTAAATAAACTAAACAAATTTACCTCAAACCTTAAAAGATGCTAGATTTACGGAAAATAGGGTTACTAGTTAATACGTTATACTGCGACTGAACGTAAAGCAAAACAGGTAATATATTATATGTAATTTTCTTTGACTTTTCATTAAGATTACATCGAGCAAGTAATATAATTTCGAAGTAGAAATGTTAAATGAAAAAAAATATTAAAGCTTATTGGTTAATACGAAGATATTAACACCGGTTCTAATACAAAAACAACGTAATAACTCGTCGACTACGCCTTTTTATACCGTTTACAGGTAAAACCCCCTATTATAGATATAACGATAAAGACCCTAACCCTATATACCTTTGTATTATTTATGATCGTTACGTAAAATAGATCTTTTAAGGAATTATGCTGAATACGAGGGCAATATAGTACTAAATAAGAGGTTATTTTTAATATGTCGCGTTATGAAGGGATGTTAATACTATTACAAAACTTCATCATACGGATGCTGGTAAAACCAAAGTTAGATTTAACCTTAAAAAGAATTCTTTTTATTAAGATCGAAGATAGTTCAGACTATTATTAGCCTTATCATTTTTTATATTTTGAATTCCTCTACCCCTTTTTTCCTTTTCTTTCAAAATATAAAAAACCTTGGTGTTAACGTTAATATTTAGATTCATAAACTAATATGAGTTAAAGTTGATAAAAGGTTTTCACTTGACCGTAAATAGGTAAACCTTCAATTTTATTTTTAGGGGTTAAAGGCAATAGTATAAAATTTAATAGAAGTAAAACTTTATTAACTATGTTGTAGATTTAACCATCTGATAATTAATAGGCTTTATGAGGTTTTAAATTTAATTAGCCACAAATATATAAACTTCTTAGCGTTAATGTTAATTAAACGGCTTCATTACCACTACCAAATACACATCTAACATCCCCTAAGGCTTAAATTCACGTGAAAGAAAAATGAAACTTTTAATTCGAAAGTTTTTGTAAATGTATTTTACCTAAACGGAAATTTAATACTGTACGTTATGAACTCTACCTCGGCTTTTCACGGCATCAAATTCCTGAAAACCATTACTTCAAAGGAAACATAAAAGTTATTACGCGTTTTGTAAATTAACACGTATCTTAGGGTACCAAACGTATTAATCTACGATATTGATACCAACTTTATTTTGATAAAGTTGTAAAATAACGTTAAGTTGGTATAGATGAAATGTCAATAAATCACTATCTAAGTTTATTATGGTATTAGTAAGGTCAAAAAGTTATAGAACATTTTATGAAAGACTTATGATATCTTTGTATGAGAAATCGAATACTTTATAAACTATAAAACATAATTATAAATAAAGTTAAAAGGCATCAACGATATTGTTAATTCTAACGGACTTATACTAAGTTAACTAGTATTCAGGGCTTTACTACGTATGATAATTGAGTTGCCATTATCAACAAATAATGAAAACCGTTTTATAATATATAATAAAGCTCTAAAGTAACTGGAGAAAAAATCGGCCCGCCGCCGGGTCAATAATACCCTTAATACCAGAAAGAACCATTAATAACGTATATATTATCCCTACCCCTTTAAAATAAAGTCCTGACTTAATACGAACCTAGTAAATGAGATATGCTGTATAAAATCTTAAATATTACCAACTTAATCATGGTAATTAATACTGCTGACGGGCTTATAACTTTTCGAGTTATATAAGTTAAACCGTGCCGAACCCCACCCCCAACCCTTTAAGTTTAATAAAGATCCTAACGTCGATAACCTTCTAATCGAGCAAATTGACTAATACAATCCTTTTGAACCGATCTTTAACAAGTTAATAAAATGTTAAAAACATGGAAAACCACCCAAAAGGAGGATATATACTAAAAGAAAGGACGGCGATAGGAACTATAAACTTTGTAAGGCGTATTTAACGGCGTGGATATATTAAAAGGAAAATTCCAACGAAACATTTCCCTTTAAATTACGTGTCGAAAGTATTATCAACACACTAGGTAAGCCTTTCAAAAAAGGCATCCAAATAAAGATTAACAGACTTTTTTAGGGAGTGTTATACAATTTATACAGTTAATACAATTTAAAAGCTAAAATATCACTATTTCAAAATTGAAGATAGTTTACAAGATTAAAGTTGAAATTACAAATCCGCCGTACAAAAAGTAACAGCTCATTGCTTAAAGATATGGTAATAAAGGGAAGGACAAAATCCATATTTAATCGCTCATAATCCAAAGAAATAGGTAATGTTTAATCGTTGTAATTACTTTCAATTGAATTGTCAAAGGAAATGATTAGTTAATATATAATAACAGGGATATTCTATAAACGTACACGTAATTTTCCACCGATTTTTATCGGATTATATTATTGAAATTATTAAAAAAGCCAAGGGATAAGTTTCCGACCGATACGATAATACGTTGTATTAAGCTTTTGTACAGATTGGCTAAGGCAGGGGTCTATTAGTTTCTAATGTACCAAGCATACATTAAAAATAGGTTAGGTATCAAAACTTTAACATTTAATCAATACCTTTTAATTACAAGTTATAAAAACTTTAGTATCGTCGGTAAATAAACTAACGATACAATTTTTTTCGAAAATGTTAAATTTTTAGTGGAAAAATAGTAGATTACCAAAAATTTAGGCCTTGAAAAGTATAAACTAATTCAAATGTTGGCTCAAAGAATATAACTTAACTTAAATAAATATTTGATCCGTATCAATAGTGTTAAGGATAAAAACATCACTTATATTAGTTTAAGCTTAAAGGGATAAGCTATAAATCTGACGATAATGGATAAAAGAAACTAAAATGATCAAAAATACCGAAAATAAAGGACTCATACAGCTTATATCGCCATGTTATACTAACCGAAAATATCGTAAAACCTTTTCATCACTATATAAGCATGAATTTCACAACAAAAAGACTATAACAATTTAAATAAACGGATTTACTAACGAATAGTCAACGTAAAAAGAGAAATGAATATAGTTTTTATATATTTCGCATGAACAAAACCTATAATCATTATGAACGGGTTATTAAATAATAATATTAACCTTATATCGTTAATCGGCCTTTAAATAATACTTGTTAACGAGGATAGGTTTAAAACGCAACTTATAATTACTAGAAAGCTTTTATATTAGATATTCGTTAAATATCAATATGTAACCCGGAGCATATTAATTTCAAAAGTTTACGGAATACTAATAGTCTTTAATATTTGTAAAATAACTTACGGTACATTAAGTATTATTATCAAATAGCTGGGATTACCTCCAATACCTATAGTAATATATAATAATTCCCGAAGTTTTTACGAATTCCTCTCAAAGCTAAATACTATTAATGGAAAACTCCTAATAATAAACGTAATAGCTGTAAAAGAAATATAACAAGTCTGGGAAATCGATAGATTTCAGTACATAAACGGTAAAAACAACCCTATTGACCCTATAATAAATAATATGCCTAATAATGCCCTAAAAAGGTTTGTAGATAGCAATACGTTAACTGTACGAATCGAGGGCTACGTAAACCACCCGGTACATAACGTGAAAGAACAGGGTTGCTCTGGAAAATTTAAAGATTTTCAGGGCAATGGTAGCAATGGCAATAGGCTGAA
Organism: Anisogramma anomala; assembly: GCA_038502455.1. Classification (NCBI taxonomy): domain Eukaryota; kingdom Fungi; phylum Ascomycota; class Sordariomycetes; order Diaporthales; family Gnomoniaceae; genus Anisogramma; species Anisogramma anomala. The sequence goes on along the minus strand of JASMMZ010000004.1, from coordinate 23,875,682 downwards.
TTACTAGTAAAAGTTACGTAAATAATAATGTAACTAATTTGTATAGGTTTGTAGCGATGGATCTATACACGGGATTTGAGAAACGGAGGTTTCGGAGGGGTAAAGCAAAAGGTCTATAAGAGGCCGTAATTAAAGTTAATTTTAATACAAATGAATCACAATTAACAGGGATCTAGCTTCTTATTAGTTTTCGGGTCAAGGAGGGATTTTCAAAGGCTATTACTCATTAATAACAAGTCAAGCTAACGTGCAGGCATAAAACAAAAAACTGATAGTATTAAAATAACAGTCAAGTACAGTATAACTAAGTTAACTTTACTTATAGTAAAGTTGATTGTATTAAATACAAAATTGGCTGCAATTTATAGTACTGCATTGCAAGTATAGTACAGTAGGTGCCCACTTTAAAGTGGGGTACAGGCCAAAGCATTTGGCCATACAAATTAGTGTGTAGACTGGTTAATGGTCTGCCAAACTTAGAAAGATTACATCTTAATCAATAATATCAACGCAGCACCAGTTACTTCTACCACAGTGATTCAAATCGACTACGTTGTAGCGATGAAGGACCTACCAACATAAACCTTATTAATAAAAAAAACTGGTTTTGTTAAGTCTCGCAAAAAGCTACGTTACTAAAATGCCTCTTTTAGCATAAAAACACTTAAAGGTATGCCTATAGTGAAAACTATATAAGTCACATACATTCATACGACTAATATGATTTAATCTTTTTAATTTTAAGAAATTGACAAGTGGTATCCTGCCATTTCAAAGGATATAGGTTTAGTTAAAATACCTATAAATTGCATAATACAGGTACCACTTATTGATGGTTAGTAACATGTTAAACTAAACTGTTATCATCATCCTATATTAAAACGTAATAACAGCTTCTCAATTGATAATTCGATACCTAACATGATTGACAACGTATGAAATTCTTTAACGATATACCGTTATTTGCATTACTAGTGTTTATAGTATAGAAAATTATTTAGAGAACAGATAAAAGTCGGGCAGTTATAAATTTACGAACACTTGATAAAATGATTGTTTCAAACGTCTATTCATTACTTTAATAAAAAAAAATGGCATCGAGTTTATTCGCGAAAAAAAATGATTACTATCGTAAACGCTACCAAATTTTTCCTTTAACTTTTGATATACCTAGATTACCGCGATTGGTTTCCTTTTATTAGTTACCATAAACTCGAAAGAATTCAAGTTATTTTTATAGGCTTTCGAAATTAATTATTTTACGCCTAATATTTTATCAATCGAATATTAAGCATTTCGAAATTTTAATCGAGTATTTATTAACGACATTATCATCTTTTCCAATACGTTCAAAAACCACCTCTTTAATTTATAGGTTATTTTAAACTTTCAAGCAATTAATGTATTATAATATTACCAAATAAATCTTATATATTCTTTCCATCGGTTGAATCTTTGAGATCTTACATAGACGCTTTCGGTTTCTTCGCCATTAAAAAGAGAACTCAGGGTTTTCCAAATCTCTCTTTCCCTCGTAATTTAAAAGAATTTGAAATATACCCGTGATTTATAAGGTTTTCAAAATTCATGATACCCCATTAAGCACAATTAATAAGCTCACTTTAAAAACTTTAAAAATATTTACTAATATAGGGAAGAAAACAAGAATAACTTAGAGTAAATAATTGTTAAAAGAAACTATATTATATGTGGTTTATATTTATTTATCCTACTACTAAGTAGAGAAAACCTTTTAAAGTTATTCAAAACTATTTATATAAACAGCTTAAGTTATATTACCCAAATCTAATACGCTAACCTTTTTAAGATGAATGAAAACTTCGAACGCGAATTTGGAGTTATACCATTTCACCTTGAAAAAAGCTTCTCTTGGTAATGAGGAAACCTATTCTAATTACTACTATTAAACCAGTAATGTTTTAAAGTCGCCGCTTAACTCGAAACAAATTAAATTATAGCCCTTTAAAATATAAAGTTGTTTGTTTTATATAAGTATAAAAACGCATATGAAAATATGAATTAATAACTATTTACCAACTATTATTTTTTATCAATTTCAAAGTTACCCGAGGAATTGTAAATAAAACTTTACTAAATATAACATTCATTAATAAATTGGATCGACGACTTTTTTGTAAGTTCATTTACATAAATTCATATTTTTTTGAAATAATTTACCTATCTAGACGCCTTAATTTTGTACCAGACGCTTTTCATTGCCTGCTTTTTAACGAGGATCAATAACTCTATAAACCTAATTCACTAGTATTAAACCAAATCTTTGATAAATTTCCAACCGTAAAACATTATCTCACAATACGCTTTATTAAGGCGTAAATAAATAATAATATGCGCCTTCGCTTTTAGATGGGTCATTATTAGGATACCTTCTGGTATAGAAATCTGTAAAGTTGGATATTACTCTATACCCTTATAGATAGTATACATAGGCCAAGTGAAAGTGCACTGTATTGAAAGTTTCTCTCCTGCAGAGTGCACGATAACGTATCATAATGCAGGCTGCACTCTTGCAAAATGCAAAGTACAACATGTATGGAGCGGTCTGAAATGAATATTCTAGACCGCACGGCAATACATGGAGCGGTCAGGATTGGATATTATAGAGCGTACGGAAAAAGGGCCACTGACCGGATAGGAAGTTTATAACCTCCCATCCATAGCGTGCACTCTTTGGAATACTTTTTTTTTTTTTTTTGATATTTATCTTCTTCTTTCTATTACTATACTAATTTTATAATGACTTTTTTACTCGTTTTCTTTTACGTAAATAGGTAAAAACCTTACAGATACTAATTAATAGCCAAATTGATCGATCACAAATGACCTAGAAAAAAGAGACGAATACAAGTTAAATACCTATAACAAAATGTTATATTGGTCCTAACTATTTAAACTGCAATACTATTTTTTAAAAGAATTCACACCCAATATATATGAAGATAATGAAAGTTAACTAACTTTAAAAACTATAATTCTAATACGATATTATTAACCTCTATTTAGCGTTTTATTTACTAAAAGCCTTGTTACGTTAACATTAACCCCCATTTGGCGTTTCAACGTACCCGGGCACTTTTTGGAAAGCGTCCTATTACGTACTAGGTTACGTAAGCTAAAACTAATAAGTTTCGAAACCCTTCATTAGGACACGTCCGATTTAAAATCGATATTCCACATCGCTTGCAAAACATAGGAGCTGTTACTAATATAATATTCAAACCGTTTCTTTAATTTGAAATCCATTACTAATATAATAACCAAACCGTTTACTCTATTAAAAACGTCCACGATACGTTAATTCGAATCGCTTACCAAATATCCAACTATATACTATACTTTTTCTACCCACATTTCCTGTATCCTATTTATCTTTCTATATTAGCCCTATATATTTTGAGTTCAATTTTAACGACGTTTAAATTTTCCTTACCACTTAACTAGTATTACGTTATTGAACTTGAATAAAACTAATTTAAAATGCGTAATTAATTTATGATTACGTTTTAATTAAGTATCGTTTTCAATTTATTTATATCAATAAACATTAATAGCTTTATTTTATTTTTTTCATTTACTTTATTTACTTTGTATTGGTTACTTGTAAAACGAACCACCTTAAACTTTGAAATCTAAACGTACCCAAATCTTACCACGTGTAATTATCACACTAAATACCCATGAGTATATAGAAGGTGTCAGAGGGTTTATGTTATCAAGAAGGTAGCAGAGGTGCTGAGTGAAGAATATCGCAACCGTGCAAGTAATGATCAAAAGCCGCGAGGCTATTCAGAATATCCTGATACTGAATAATTTGATTGACAACTGAAGAGCTATGAAGGAAATACTATCTATGTGGTGCTGACCGTGTCCTTATATCTTTAATCTTTCATACGCCTTCAATGCTGGATCATGTTGGATCAAAATATGATCCCAATAATCCTTAGTGAGTAACCCTAACCCTAAGGTTGCTGACATAAGAGATATATCCCTACCTGATGTGTTGGACATCAGGTTCTTAGTGGCTTAGCCCCATACTGGCCTGTGTTCTGACCCTCCGATGTTCTTGGTTCATAACACCACGGCGCTAAATTTATAATTTACACCGCTTTATTATACCAGGTATACGTAAAAACAATTATTTTCAACCTCCCCAAGACAATTACAATTATGGCTGTAATATTAACAATACCGGAAAAGGCTAATATTTACTTCTACCTTTTAGTCGAATACATAAAAATCAAAAAGGTTATAATATAAAAAATAAACCTGAGCTATTAAGATAATACCATAGATTTACCAATTAAGGAATTAAACACATATATGGCAAATAAGTATATCTTAATCGTAATTTTACGTTATTAGAAAGAGAAAACCTAAGGAACAAATATATTAGATAACTTTCATAAAAAAATCAAACTAAATATTAGGTATATAGTAAACAGTAAACCCTTTCATTACTAAAGCCTTACGAATTCAACTACGAAATAAAAGTATTAATACCCTAAAAGGCAGGAATAACCGCCTTGCAAAAGACCTATTCGAAATAATACGACTTAATAACTTACCGGATTATAGGGATAAAGATATGTACTAAACGAAATTCGTAAAAAGATATTACCTAGTGAAATATAAAGAATAATTGATCAAGGATATACGGACTAAACGACGAATATAGGGCGTAGGATAACCCAATATAATACCCTTACCCCAAAGCAGGAATTAAAACCTTGAAAAACGGAAAACGGCCGCTATCTATATCCATTACACGAGTATAATATACCTCTACACTAATATATACCATGAAGCAAAACTAAATACCAAACCACTCTCCAAATGCGACAAACACCCCGTTTAGCTAAAACGAAAGCGGCTGAGATACCGAAAATAGAACGCTTGGTTATAGCGGGAACGGTCGAGATATCAAAAACAACTCGCTTCAGGAAAAGACGAACGGCGTAAAACGCCAATACGTACCTTACGGACCAATTCCCGCTAACTATGACCTTTACCTTACCCTTTCACCGTACCGCTTTCCTACAAATAAAAACGATCCTATAAAATTCACTAATTTCGCCAGGCTTTGAGATAGACACGAAAACTATAGTAGTAAACTATACAATATACTCGATAACAAAATACGTATTATACTTAACACATGTAAAAAACTAAATATTGAACCGTCCTAGTTTTATATTATCTTATTCGATATATTATTAGGGTAAAGTAAGAAATAGTATATATACCACTTTATGTAAATAAATATATTTTCGAAGTATTATAACCACCTAAAATCTTATTTTGATAAGGAGATTGATTACAAACTTTACGATGATGATTAAACTAATACGACATAGAAATCCGTAAAATGCTAATAAGAAAAATGCTGATAAAAACCTATAGGAAATTTTTACCGCCCTATTAGCTAAGTTTCGAAAATTCTAAGTAGCTCTTGAACCGGAATATAAAAGGGACAAACTATTTATTGAAGTGATAAGGAAAGTATACCACAAAAACCCGTATTTCGACCTCAAATTTTTTGAGTTTAAAAAAGATTTAAAGGCCTATTATACAAGTTTGAAAACATCACTTAAAACTCATAAACGCCGGTAGGCGAACTTCGAATCAGTATTTATAGCCGATAAAAGAAAAGGCGAAAGCTAAATCACCAACACAAATATTGCCGAAACTACTTACTACGTTTAAGATCGAAGATTTAAAGTATATCCAAAGCAAAACGCCCAAAATACGGGTATCAAAAAGGAAACCCTAACAACAAGGAAGAGGGACGATCGTTAAAAAATGAGCGAAACGTACAGCGGCTATAGTAATACTTATGAAAAGGTATACGGAGCCCCGCGGGTCTGAAAAAACGATATATCGTATACGGTAAAATCAGCTATTAATTTACTAATCACCTCGTTTACAAGTAAATTCGGATTAAACGATAGTTTTGAGCGTATTATGCATTCGAAAACCGGATAAAAGCCAATTTTACAACATACGTAACAAAGTACAAAGGTGTAGATAATAGCTTCAACGCTTATTTATATGAATACACATTCGGAAATAAAAACTTTAAAGGTAACGATAATTACCTAACAACCTAAAACAATGAAACCGCACAAAGTATTTTCGTAAGGCTATAAAACACCTCATTTTCACATATTATAGGCCTAAACTATATAAACGAAATACTTGATGCATATATAGCGTTACAATTTACACTTTTAAATAGATACGAAAAGCCGTTTCTAGGAAATTATACCTAATACCGGCGCGCTTATAACTAATTTTCTGAAGTTTTAATTAAACCGAATAAAAAAGCACCGAAAGGTTTTGTTTAGTAAAGGTAAAAAGTTAGCGTTTAAGAAGATCGGTGTAAATATGCAATTCGTACCGGTGATATTTTACGTAATATATTTTAAAATACCATTTCTACTTTTATTAGCTGATATATAAAAAATCGGAATTAAGGTCCGTAATACGACTCATCAACTTATTCGCACCTCAGATAACATATTCGTACCATTCTAACTTAAATTCGGCTACCTGATATTTTCTCTCGAAACACGTATAATCAAGGTTGTTCACTTAACACAACCTAAATTACGGAAATTGTACCGCCAATTCGGATACCCGACTACAAAACGCCTTTTACACTTATTTTACATTGCAGGCCATATGGATGTAAAAAAAACCCGCACTTAAAACTATCAAAAAGTTTTATCATTAATGTTAGCTTCACTTATAAGCTCTACACCGGTTTCAATTCCGATTTTTAAACGATATAAACTTTGACTATGAGGTAATTATTAATATTATGTACTTAAATAGTCAACCGGTCATTTACGTTATCGATGCAACAACATTATTTTAAAACACCAAATTTACAAGAAACGGTTTCGCTACAGATTACTAGAATGCTTTGGTTAACTATTAGTTAAATGTCTATTTAAAGCCCATAAACTAAATTATATACTACGTTGGTATAGCCTTCGACTTTATCAAATAACGTACTAAGACTCGGATAGCCGACAACAAATATGAGAAAATTCCAGTAAAAGCCCCATAAAGTAATGGAAAATATAAGCGGTACTATGGACCGCTTAAAAAAACGTATACAATACTATCTCAAAAACTAAAAAGCACTAATTTTAAGATGTATATCATTTAGATAACGTTTAACTCCGTTAATAATACCTCTTACCTAAATAGGCTTATCTTCACGCTCTTTATTTTTAGTAGTTACCTAAAAATCTATAAAAACTCTATACTATTAACAATAATGATATAAAAGGCGAATTCTATGGCGAAAGCTATAGTAGTATTACGTTCCTTACGGTCGAAGAACAATATATCTAAAACGTTAGCCATAAAGAATAGCTTACGTAAAACTAGCATTTTAAACCTATCGTTAAAAATTAAGGTGTTGGTTTAGAAAATTAAGTACAGATAAACTGGCCCTTGAAGGATTAATGAGTTTAAAGGGTATAATATACTTATTAATTTACCAAACGGTATAAGTTTGTTTAGTTCGATAATAGTATGAAAATACAAGAAAAAAATAAAAAGAAGCGATCCGAAACTATAATCCGAATAAAACCGTTAATAAAACACCCCCTGAAACGATGAACTCAAACTGCTCCCAGTTTTAACCCACCCTCCGAATTACATATCCGGTCTACTTCCACCAAATAAAAACGGTTAATTTATACTAACCCCATTAACACCTTGTAGCTGGGGCTGCCTCTCTAGCTTAAAATCCTAAAAACGCTCCGGAACCTTTACCTCAAACTTTTTTATCACTTAGAAAAAGATAACCAACCACGAGTTCAACCTAGAACTCTGTTATAACGACATTATTATTACCCTATATACTTCATTCGAATAATTTACCTGAATATAAATTTTTGTGTTGATCGATTAAGGCATATTCCGCTTTAAACCGTTCGACCCGGCAATCCACGGCACCTACAGATTTTTTCCTAATCGCCTCGTCCACGAAATCAGAAATAAAATCGGAAAAACTTATGAAAAAAAAACCGCTTAATTATAAAAGGTTATAATAACGATAATAGGAAAAATATTATAATCTAGTTACTTACTTTATAATAAGTTAGCCACCGTTTAAATTTTACGTTCGTAACCTCCTTTAACATACCGTATAGCTTATACATCGAATTTCGCAACATCAAATAGGCATACATTTCGTCCAAAAAGCGGCTTAAACGATGTATTTACGCTAATATACCTAAAAATCTTAAAAAAACACTATTTACTTAAAAAGATCTTACGTATTATAAAAACACTTTACGATTTGACTAGAGTAAGTGTCTACTAGTATAACACTTATCAAAGGTATTATAAAAAACGGCTTGGGATAACTAATTCGACTTTCGGCCCGTGCCTATTAGTATTAACAGCTCGTTTTAAAAGCTTTGTACTAACAATTCTATAAATAGACGATATACTAACGTTATATAACGCCTTGTTTTTCTTATCTAAAAAAAGAAACTTTTAAAATCAGGCTTAAAAGCGAAACCTAAAACGTACCTAACGAAAAACCATATATTTAAATTCAACAGTGTTACCATGACTCTCCGGAACGACGTTTTAGGATTTATTTAAAAAGGGCAGTTAAACAAAGTTACCCTTGTCGTTTTGGATAATGTAAAACAAGCCGACGAGTACAAATGCCAAAGCACACGTAGCGCTTGGTTTACTTTTATAATATAATCAGAAATAGTATTTAACCTTTCGGTTGCCGCTCAGTACTAAACGGTCTCGTTAAAAGATGTATATAAAACTTTTAACAAACGCTCTTTGTGGAAAATACATAATACTAAACGTGATTTACAATTTTTGACGCTAAATATACGTATTAAAAAACTATTTATTTTTACTAACGGCTTTTTCGCCAAAGATTTAAACTGTAATTCACAAATAAACTTCGTCGTAATTCTCGGTAACGAAACCTCAATACGAAATGGTTTTACGCTTTGTAAAAACATGATTTATTAAAGATTTACTAAATATAAAACGACTACGAAAAGAATCTTAACTTCCGAAATCTATAACATAGTTAAAGGTTTCAATTCAAGAATTACCATAATGATAACAGTTCAAATAATTATTTTCAACCTTAATTTACATATTATCCCTTTCGTTATATACGCTGACTCTTTTTCGCTTTATAAGTATCTTGTCAAACTGGGCATTACGAACGAAAAACGTTTAATAATCGATATTATAGCTTTACACGAGTAATATAAACGCCGTAAAATCGAGGAGACAAGGTAAATCGACAGAAAATCCAACTTAATAAATGCGATAACCAAAGTTACTCCGAACGAAGTATTAAAAGCATTAATATCGATAAATACGCTATTTATTAGTATTGGTAGGCATTAGACGTTGCAACGTTGTCTATTCGATTGGGTGAAGTAACAGTAGTATTGCATTAGTCAAGTGATGGATGTATTGTTCTAGGTTTGGCAGATCGCTAGCCGGTCTGTATAGTAATTTGTATGGGAAATTGCTTGGCCCGTGCTCTAGAGTAAAGTGCAGTATATTGCACTCGACTTACACCCAATGCAGTAGATCCGCATAAAGCAATACACTTGTAGTATCGTCAACTTTACTGTAAGTAAAGTTGATGTACTACATGACATGTAATATTATTCCAACACTGGCGGTTTTTTAATTTGTGCGTGTACATTAGTGTGGCTAACCAATCTTTTCCTGGTTACCACTAAATTACTTCCTCGTTAACTAGCCAAACCCCTGTCAATTCCAGTTGACTTCCACATTGAAATACACCCAATTGCATTCAAATTGATTACATTTGACCTCCATTGCTCCGTCGCTCCGAAATCCGAGTTCACCAACTCTCACAAAAAGTTTTTTTCGCCACAGATTTTACAACTTTAACTATACCACTTAAACAAATTACTATTATTAATCTCCTGGCAATCTTTCAGTCTGCCAGTATATTTCTGTCCGCCGTCACATTACTTAAGCCTTCCGGGCGGCCTATCGACGTAGCTCTCGATTTGTATAGTTATTCTGTTGCTATCTACAAACCTTTCCAGAGCTTTATTCAGCGTTGCCTTCATTATAGAATTTGCGGGATTATCTTTGCCGTTAATTTACCGGAATTCTTTAATTTCCCTCTCTTCGTAGGCTTTATGTAATGCCATCACATTGATTATCAAGCGTTTTTCACTAGTGGTTCCGAGTTTTGAAAGGCATTCGAAAAGGCTCCTTAAGTCAATATAGATCACTACCGGGATAGAGGGAACCTTCAGATGCCTGGTAATAAGGTTAAGGGTTTTCCACAATATTATGCCTATATTGAGGCCCGCCATTATACCATAAACCTTCAAAGTTAACACGTTTTATGTAATCCTCTTACACTTAACGGAGGTTTAGTGGATCGGGTTACCGATAATATGAAACTAGTTGTCTTTTTTATCTTTATTAACGAAAGTTATTAGGAAGCCGATCTGTAAAAATAATTCGGTGTCGTTTGTAAAAGACCCGTCTGTGAAGATTATCAACTTGGCCCTCGAAAGGTCGATTAGGATCATATTAATCCCGCGATTCAAATTTCGCATCTACCACTCGAGCCTCTTATTTAGTCGGTTAAAATCCTCATTTATTAGCTTTTGTATTTACGCCGCGATATACAGGTTGTAAAAGGCTTTCGGTTACCATAAGGTAGTAATTTAGCTGCCTTGAAAACACTATTTCAAGTACCGTGAGGCTTTAGCCACTTTAGTCTTATCAATTATAACTAAAACAATGCCCTGACCCTTTTTTCAAAAGTTAAGGCCGGTATCAACACTAAGTATACGGATTGACGATCCATTGAAGTTAAGTTAGCTATCCTCCGTTAACGTCGTAATCGGCTTATAATTCCAAAACTTGAATTCCTAAATCGCCTGCTATTCCAGTACCTCAAAGCCAGCCGTTCCGACTAAAAGGATATCGTTAGTTTACATACCAACTACGTCGAAATCTTTCTCTTACGTCACCAACAAATACTCGTCGTATATTAAAGATTTTATCATTAGCTGTAATTTTGAATACGACTGTTAAGTTAAAACCTAATGGATACCTGCTTTATCTAATTCGTATAGTAACTTAATATAACGTATTAACTTATCTGGAGGGTAGACAATAAGAAGGTTTTATGGCAATCATAATAGTATAATCCGTTATAAATCCGTTAATAATTACGTATATGCTTACTTTATGTCACAGCTATTAAACGTAAACTTGCCTTTACTCTTAGTCAGCAAATTTATTATTAAAGCGACTATTAAACGCTAGCTAATCTTTTAAATCGTTGCCAACTACGTGAAAATTTAGTCTTTGCCTTCATTACCGTATATTTAAGTGATTAAACGTTATGTTTTTATACAGCCGCCCCGTGGTCCTACCCTTCATCTCGTGGATAATCCTAGACTTAAAGACTGTAACATTTAGGTCTTGAAAGTTAAAATTGGGTTTCTATACAAATTGTTTAACTCTTTTAGTTAGTAAGCCTTTAATCTCGACCCCGTCGCTTTTCTTAAAGGGTTTGCCAAAGGTTTTGATAATCCCTTATGCTCGGAGCTTTAGTGCAGAGTCTTCGTTATCCTTTTATTTCCTGCTTACCCAAGCAGTATTATGGAAATGGCCCGGTATATATTCCTCATTTTTTACGTTCCTTTTCTTTTGGGGTCGTCTGCGCCGGCAGCGTTTTATCGGCTTATCGATAATGAGTGGAGGAGGTTTATATTAACTCAATCACTTTTCTTCAGAGGCTTAATGGTCTTTATTTTTGGTAACCGTAATATAAGGCTTAACCTGAGTAATTTGAAAGGGTATGTGACTGTTAGCAGTTTTAATAATCACTTTGGAGTTCATAATACTTAATATCTTATACGGGCCCTCACATTTACCCGGTTCCTGTTATACGAGGACTTTTTTTTGTAACTGTAAAGCAAGTACGTCGATTGTTAAAGGGCCGTTTTTTGTGTTAAAGGCGTTATTATCCTGGCGGCGTGCCGATTCTCTTCGCAGTTCCCTTAAAGCTTTGATGTAAGCCGCAGTGTGTTTCTAAGTACTTACAGAGGGCAGAGATTTACTCATCAGGCGTGGATACTCTTTAAGAACCAGGAGCGTTGAAATTAAGCCGTCAAATCCCATAATATCGTTAAGGCCTTTTACTGCTATCTGTAGGCGTGCCTCCGGATCCGTAAAGCTTTTAATTTCCAATGTAAGGATATTATAAGCTCGGAAAAGTAGTACGTGTATCTTTTCAACCTTTCTAATGCTCTAATGAGTTTTTATAGGTACCTGTTAGCATTGGATACCCATTATTTTGACATTTTCTTAAAACTTTACCGCGATAAAGTTGGTATCGGTATCGTGGACGACGAAGTTGAATACGTCCATGTACGTGCTAATCTACAGTATCCTTAACGTTTCTCACATATTCTTTACCGAAAGGGACTTTAGAAACTTAGACTCGTGAAAAAAGGTTGCAGAATCAATAACGTGAAAGAAAAGCTTGTTAACCATGTAAAACACATCGATGAAAATCTCGTAATTGAAATTATCATCGTCTTTTAACGTAAACTTAAATTTATGGGAGGTTTTGGCATACGTTTAATAGTAGTGGTAAAGTATTTCAATGGATTTTAGGGTGAAGTACTCCATATCGTTATGCCTTGCGGACTTTAAGACTTTATATAGCCTATTTATGACTGTATAGTTAAAATGTTAGTGTAGTTAGCAAATTTCTGGCTTCGCTAAATTTAACACTAATTCTTTCGGGCCTTAAAAATAAAACCATAGGTGCTCCCACTTAAGGGCGAATAAAAACCTTAAGCCGTTTTTAACTAGTTTGTCTGTGTTAACGTCGACGTTGACGCTAAGAGTCTTTATATACTCAAAGTAAAAAAGAAAAGGGGTAGGGGACTTAAGAATATAAAACTCAATTCTTCCCATAATAGTTTAAACTATTGTTGTCCCTAGTAACGATAGTTATTCGCCTAGACTAAAGTCAACTTTAGCGTTGCTAGTACCGTGACGATTAATCTCAGTGGCTATAGTTCTTTCCCTCCGTAGTGCCATGTACTATAAATACCCTTTTATTAAGTAAATTATTGCCCTTATGTTTATCATAAAACCTTGAAACGTATGGTTTACGTAACGATCGTCAAAATTAAAAGTGTATAAGGGATCTGGGGCTTGGTTAGAGTATAAGTAAGGGTTTTTACTACCTAAACGGTATAAAAAGAATTAGTTGAATATTTATTGGACCGCGTTAAAACCAATATCTTTGTATCACTTAATCTGCTTAAGGTAATTATTATTAATTAGTTTGTCGCTTTTGAATTCTTCTATTTGATTTAAGTAGTTCTGGTTAAAGGATAGAGTACTAGATATAATACATGACCTTTTTATTATTTTACTCGGCGGGAAAATACCGAGTAATCTAACAGTCAATTTTGCCATAAATTTAATCTTTCTTGCCATTATTACGATGATAGTGTTTGTGGTTAACAGGTTCACCTGGATTTTGTTAGCGTTAACGTAGCTATTGCCTTTAGTTTAGGGCTGAGGTCGATAGGCCAAACTTTCGATGTTATGAATATCCGTACTTTCGGTCGACGTAATTAACTACCGTAAGGTTTTCCTTATCAACGTTAAAGAAGTTACTATCTTAGGAGTATATAATATTCGAGCCGAAAACTCGAATAGTTACGGTCGCTAACGAGGAACATAACTATCTAAAAAAATCCTTTCGTAGATGGCATCGGCGTATTATAAGGCGTATTCAAACTTTTAATAATCCGTAACTACTTGCCGAACCTATTAGCGTAAGGTGCCTTCTTTAGCTCCAATGTTCCCCATAACTTGTTAGCAAAACATTAGCCTGTTAAATAACTAATTAAGGAAATCCATTTTACTTTCCGAATTTTTAATATAATTTAGTATATAAGACTATTTAATAATTTTTTAGTCGGTATGGTATTAGGTAAGATGAATATCGTATCCGAAGTAGCTCTTTATGCCATGGTAAATTTCGCGGAAAGAGAAACAGTTCGTTAGGTACTGGAGGTAGTAATCATCGGCTTAACTGGTAAGGATGCTAGGAAACAGCGAGTAAAAACCTGGTAATTTAACCCTTATCTAGCGGAAAATATTAAATAATAGGCGTGACTTGACGTCGAGGAGATTATAAATCTTACGTTTATACTTTTCTTTTCTTTCCTAAATCTTAACGATCATAGTAATTGCTGTATATTACGTATTTACCATAAGGATGTGTCGAAGGGAAAGAGTAATGTACTGGTCGTAAAAACTATTTATTTCGCTTAACTACTAAAAAAACCAAGGTTATTGGTATTAGTAGGCCGGATAATTACCCTTGGCTAAATTTGGGGGGGGAAAGCCAGTGGTCGCACCTATAATAAGCTCGCTTATAAAGCTTGTCCTTCCTTAGTTTAGTTGCTGAAAATGGACGTGTTGAAAACCTTAGGGGAAATGGACCTAAGTGTTTTCGTCGCAGGGAAATCAATGATAATCCCCTTAGTATTAAGGGGTCCGTCGAGGTTCCTACTTAATTAATTGGTGTAGTGCGCCGACATCAATACCTTTGTCCACGTTAAAAACCCTTTCTTTACGCGTTTGGCTGCCGTTAAAAGCGTATTCCTCGTTATTACGTAGGATCGTTAGATTACCGAGAAGATTAATATATTCCTTATTGTCAACATATAAAAAGGATTAACTTAGCTGAAAATAAAAAGGAGGTCTTTTGGATCGAGTATAGGGACGTTAAGGTTTTTTAAGTTCTTTAATACCTTTACCTTTTCCTTGAGGGTTTTAAGGATTAAAGCTTGAAAGGTGTTTTTAAAGTCGTACCAACTCGAAAATGGTTTTTACTAATTTAATAAAGTTTTCTTGTAACACGTAAATCCTTTAGTGTTTAACTTCAGCCTTTAATTTAAACTTAATGGTCTTTTGAATTATCTTTTATATATTAAAAGTCTAATTGTCGAAAAACTTACGATATTTGCGAGAAAAAAAAGGTCAAGGTTCTTACCACCGTTATATTTTATGAAATAGTCGATAAAGTTAGTTCGATATTTTTCGATTACTTTTTCATCGACGTCGTAATCTTAAAATTCGTAGTTATAAAACTTGACGAAAACTGTTCCGAGATTCTTAATTTCTTTTTTCCTAACGGGGTCGGTAATATCTTGAAAGTAAGGGTTTACAGTAGTTATTTTGACGTTTTGACTTGTATAGAATAAGGGACTTTGTGATCTTGAGCGTAGGAACTTGGTGATTTAGCGATTTGGTAACTTGGTATGAAGACTCACAACGTGGCTTTCTTGGCGCGACTTGATGATTCTTGTTGTTTTCGCTTAAAGCAGCGAACTTGAAGATTATATTAATGTATAGGAAGTGAAAAGGGTGAAGTATGGGAAGAGATTTGGTGTAGAGGGTAAGGTTGAAGGTCGTTTGTTGGTGAAGAACGAAGGTTAAAAGTTGTTTTTTTGTTTTGGCCATAGGATTTAGTCGGTTTTTTTGTAGTGGTAGCATCCGTAGTAGTACTTACTTAGCCTTTTGCTAAATTGCCGAACTTTAAAACTTTTAACAGTTAATATTGACGTCTTTAAAAAAGGTTAACAGATTTTTTTGTGTTTTCGATAGCGATACCGTTGATACCTCTAAGCTGCCGTAAAAACCGACGTAACCTAGAAGTCTTTTCTACTTACTGTCGTGAAAACCGACGCAGCAGTAAAGTACTTTCCTAAGAATCTTGCATCTACCCTAGCCGACGTTGTTAACTTATAACGTAACCGGAAAGTATATTTTTCTTCTAATTAACTAATATATGTTTAACTTAATAAATACTAATAAGTGTTGTATTGCGGAAGAGGTGCTTGTACACAAGCCTGGTGTGGTACGTTATCTCATGCCTTCTTACGAGACTACCTATTCATGAGTGCACTTTCTCACGAGACTGCCTACTCATGAGTCATCTTTCTCATGAGTACTTATTGTTATACATGCCTGTAGATTCTATTTTTACTTAGTCTTCAACTTTAAATATAGACCGGGATACCACCATACATTCGCACGTATATATAGTACAACGAATGGTAGCTGTAAGCTGAGATTTTGCTTTGTACTAAAATAATTAATTGCTGTGAAGCAATTGAAAAAAAATTACCAGCGTAGACCTGTAGTCATGCAGCTTTACCACCAAAAAACAATAACCTTCCTTATCTTACTCTTTCTTTACTTTTACCCTACTTTGTATAAGCTTAGTATACGAGTCCTTAATCTCGATATATAAGTTAGTGAAAGCTATAAACATTGGGTATTACACTACCAAATAAGCCCTAAACCCCTCGCCGTACACGCTAGCAAACTTGTACGAAGAAATCTGCACCTTTTACGCCAAAGTCAACTGTTACTTTCCCTTTACTTACGCCAAAAGCCCCACTTTCGCTTACATGAATACCTTTACCTATAATTTTTCGCCTATAAGTTTACGTTGTTACACGTTTTTAACATATTATTTATTTATACTTCTTGCCACCACGGAGTTAGGAAAGGCATTCTCGGCAATAGGCCCTATTAATAACGTTGAAGCAATGGAATTCGTGGAAAATTTATGCCGCAAGTTTGAAGAACGTGATGCTACGAGACGTGCGGAGTATAACGCCGTTATAAGGCGCCTCAATAGCTTAATAGTTAAAAGTTGCTATTCTCGTAACCGCGAACTTTCTTCTCGTTGCTATTATCGTCAACCTTCACCTATTTCTATAATCTCCTCGGATACCTTTAGGGCACCTGTTATCTTTTACGTAAAGGGAAGAAACATAAGTCTCTTCTTCGCTGCCGTAAGCTTTCTTTTCGTCGCCACAAGCCTTCCCGTAACTATCTCGATTTCCCTCGCTACCGCGAGCTTTCCCGCGATCATCGCGACTCCCCTCATCGCTGCGAGCCTTCCCAAAACCTTCGCGAGCCTTCTTGCAACCGCCGCGAACCCTTTCGCCGCCACCGCGAGCCTTCTCGACGTCGTTGCGATCCTTTTTAAACCCCGAACACGATAGCTACCCAATACTCGACAGACGTCACTCGTCGCCTAAAACGTAAAGAAATTGAAATATTTAATTCCGAGTATCCTAATCTTTAGGATATAGGTATTGTTACAGTGTGAAAAGACGTAGTTTTCACTAACGTGTAAAACTTCTAATAACGTTTAAATACCTTCGTAAATACTTTTTTAGCCTCAGAAAGTTAGATCGTGAAATTTTTTTCTACATTACTACAAGGATCGTATGTATATTGGTAAAACATCGAGATCACTTCTTAAGAACGTCGTGAAATGTTTCGTTGGGAACTCGCCTATATTATGGATATTCTCGTCGACCGTTCTACCATAAACTTTAAACAAGTTACTATAAAGTTTAAAAAGGCTAAGTTCTCTTTACGCGACCTATTATACGATAATTATATGTTATGTAAGCATATATAAATCAAAATACGATACATAAAAGCTATAAATATACTAAATCGACACAATAACAATTGGTATAAAGTTATAATCGACATTTAGTCGGTATTAAACCTGGGCATCCAATAGTACTTACCGCTTTTATATCGTGAAAAAATTATAAAGGAATACTTGGCCAAAGTCAAAGAGTTGAAAACTGTATTATTAGTAATAGAAATTCGGCGTTACCCCAATTATCAGCCTTTATCGAGAAACACATGCGAAAGGTACAATTCACGGTATTTTCCAAAGGATAAATATTAACCTCATCGGGACGCCCAGTCCCGTAAGCTAGGAAACAACGCCAAAAGGTACGAAAAACGCCCCTCATAAAAATATAATTATAAGCGATATAATTATCATTCTTGCAAATATGTCAACCAAGACCGTGGTCGGAATAAACGAAAATATAATTTTAACAAGCGAAAACATAATCTCGGCAAACTAAAACGTAATTACAAATATAAAGTTAATAATATAAAATTTAAGGTAAGCGATACTGACTATTTAAATTAGGACTATTCTAATTACTTACGAGCGCCTTTACAAGTAAACTGATACTACTCAAATAGTAAGGTGGGTTATATAATAAAACCCACCCTTACGCTTTTTAGTCGACATACTCGTATATATTGGGATAAGAATTACGGCTTATGAAATGCTTTATTTAAGTACTTAAAGGCCTATATCCGGAGAAATAAGCCTTCTTTTAACGATATAACGAGACGTATACGACAGTTGGACCGTATGTAACCTATAATGAGCCTAAATAACGTCAGAAATAACACGAATAATCTTAATATTATTATAACTAAGCTTATTAATAAGGAGGTGGTATTCGCCATAGGTAGCTATCGTTACCTACAAATTACCGTACAAACAAGCTTTACAAGAAAAAATCACATACTTTATTTTAATACAGGCGCTGGTAAATATCTCGTATTTAAATTCTAGCTAAATACAAACTTTCTCGATTATATTACAACCATCATCCCTATAACTAACCGCGAAAACATTAGTAAAGTAATGAGTCCTCTTATTCGCTTTGCTACTAAAGCACATTAAACATTTTATACCCCCGGGTATTAGTTTAACGTTGTTTTTATCTTATTGTAAAAAATAGCTAAAGCTTAGCTTATCGATCGCCTAAATACAAACTTTTTATTGATAAATTATTAAATTAAGCTTTGTAATACAAATATGTTAATATCGAGGAAAATATGGTCTATTTAAAAAGTAGGTACTTTGAAATTTCTTTTTTAATATATAGAGAAATTATACAACCTATGTTTCGCAAAGTTATTTTTGACTTTCAAGTCGTTATTTAACCCAAATAATTGATATACGTCGTAGTCGAATATACTGCCCTTCCTAAGGGCTGATCCTTTATGTTTCCAGTTTAGTATCTATGTACTTTTAATAATTTAATCGACGTTTTTACTCCTTATTTGATACAATTTCATAATCCCATCATTAAGGTAATACCCCTCCTCAAATATACTCGTCTAAAAACCATAGTAGAATACGAAGACAATGTTTACTTTTAAGCGAAGTGAATGGAAGCTATATAAGCTTTTATATGGGCTACAAGCATGAATAACGTGTTATCTGTAATGGTATAACCTATCGAAATAGTTATTAACTGTTAAATCTCTTTTATTCCTATCAAAACCTTGGATAAATCTATCCCTATTCCGGTAATTAATACCGAATTTAAATTGTATTTTCCAACTCTCCGTACTGCTGTCGCGCCCGCGAGTACGCCTTCTCTCATTACAGCCTTCGTAAAGCCTTACTTCACCACTCCTCTTTTGGATGTAATGGCGTATTTAATTTAAAAATCTGGAATCCCTAAAGTGGTAAACCTTACTAATAAAAGAGCCGGTTTCGTTAAACTTCGCGACAAATTACGTTACCTAAATGCCTTTTTTGGTATAAAAACACCCAAAAATATACCTATAGTAAAAACCAAATACGACACTTATATTAACGCGACTAACCCGAGGTAATCTGTTTCATTTTAACGTATTTACGAACAATACCCAGCGGTATAGAAGAATGTCGGCCTAATTGAATCACGGTGAATCAAATAATAAAGGTTTTACTAATTAATGGTTAGCAACATATTAAGTTTAACCATTACCCTTATCCGGTATTAAAACGAGACGGAAAAATCTTGAATTAATGGTTCGATACTATTTACGAATAATGACGTATGGAGTTCTTTAACGGCATCTTACCATTTACATTACCGGTATTTGTAATGTGGAAAATTATACAAAGAGTAGACAAAAGTCGAGTGATAGTAAAATTACAACCATTTAATAAATAGATTATTTTACATTTCTATTTATTAACTTTATAACAAGATATCCTTAAATATATTAGCGGCAAAAAAAGGGATTATAGTTGTAAACTTTATTAAGTTTTTTTTAAACTTTTAATATATCTATATCTTCGCACCCGATTTACTTTTTTCAACTACCGTAAACTCAAACGAAATAAAATTACTCCTATAGGTTTTCGTAATTCGCCTTCCCACTTTTAACGTTTTATAAATCAAATATAAAAGGAATTTCGGCCTTTTTATTACGCTTTTATCGACTACATTGTTATTTTTTCCAATACGTTCGAAAAACACCTTACTTATTTCGAATCTGTATTTAAGCTTTTTACTAGCAAAGGTGTCGCTTTATCGCCAGAAAAATCTTTAATCGACTTTCAATTAGTGGAACTTTTGGTATTTTACGTAAAAGCCTTCGGACTTTCAACTACTAAAGAAAAAAATTAAGGTTTTCGGAATATTTCCTTTACTTGCAACTTAAAAGCCCTTAAGATATACTTGGGGATTGCAAGGTTTTTAAAGCTAATAATACCCTATTACGCCTAATTTCTAAGCCCACTTTAGGAACTTAAAAAAGACTTGTTGGTAAAAGGAAGAAAATAAGGATAACTCGAAATCAGCAACCGAGGAAAAAGATTACATTATATACAATTTACTTTTATCCAAACTAAGTCTAAATAACAACAGTATTTTAAATCTATACAAGCTCATTTATATAAATAGCTTAAGTTATACCACTCAAATCCAATACATTAACTTTTTCTTTATATTAAAGGAAGTTTTAAACGCGGATTCGGTATTATGCTTTTTTACCTAAAAACAGGCTATTATTGACAACAAAGCCAGCCTATTTCAACAAATATTATCGAACCAGTGATTTTATTAAGTTATCGATCAACTCGAGCTAAATTAAATTATATTTTTCTAAAAAAAAAAATAAGGTTACACGTTTTGTATAGATATGTAAGTACCTATGAATAACTTCTTTAAGTAACCTTTTATTAATCATTCTTTTTACCAATTATTAAATTACTCGAGGAATTATAAACCAAACGTTGTTAAATACGATATCTACAGATAGAGTAAATTGAAGACTAGTTAATGCATTGATTTACCTTAATTTATACTTATTAGATATGGTTTACTTGTTAGAACACCTTAACCGGGTACCAAATGCTTTTGGTTGTTTTTCTTGTAACAAGGAAAAACAACCTCACAATATTAATATACCAGTATTAAATTAAATCTTTATTAACTTGCTAACGGTGGATTAGGGTTAAATAATACACCTTGTTAAGGCGTAGATACCCGACGATATACGACTTCTATTTTGAATTAGTTATTATAAGGATGTTATTCGACGTGGAATTTTGCAAGATTTCGTAAATAATAAAAACAATAAGGATATGCCTCTTAATGCTTTTAAGTTCGAATACTAATTTCGATTAGTTAATCGCTTATTGTATAATCGCAGCGTAAGCAGTTGTAAAAGGCTTGTGGTTCCCATAATACTTGTATAGGAGCTTTTCGCCGAAGTACACGATAAAAAACACTATTTCGAACCTAAAAGAATAATAGCTACCTAAAACGAAGTATATTTTCGTTAAAAACATAAGTTCATTGAAATATATATTAAGAATTGCATATATTACGGAGTGCTACGTAACAATAACCAGAAACCTCTTAATCGTTTCAAATCCATTTAAGTACCTAAAGAACCAATATAAACGATTTACATAAACTTTGTGATCGTATTGCCAATAATGCTTTTTAAAAACATACCTTGAATGTTACCTGGTAGGAAATTTTTTGATATTATAATTCCCATTCCATACAAAAAATCCAAACGAACGTTCCTAATTTCTGGTTACACGACGTATACAGCTGAAGATTAAGCAGCTGTTTTGGTTCGATAATTTCTACTATACGATTTGCCTTGTTTATGATAGATTATTTTGAATAGAGATATTAAGTTTGTATTAGCTTTCTGGCAAAGTGTGTAAAAAGTATTTGAAATACGTTTAATGATAAAAATAGCCTATTATCTACAAGCGGATGGGCAAGCAGAAAGTAAGAATTAGTCAGTTGAATTGGCGTTACATCATTTTATAGTAAAACATCTTAAATAACATTAGGTTAATATTATACCGGCCTTATAATAAGACCTCAATAATATTTACTTACGTACCTTAAAAGCCAATCCATATAAGTATTTTTTTGGATTTAAGTTTACGGCACTAGTAGATGTTTTTACAACAATTTTACCTCGCCAACAAGCAAAAATTCGCTTTATAAGGGAACATTTGCGAAAAGACGCACAATTAAAGATAGGTATTGTGGCTGCGGAAACAAAAAAACGATACGATCAAAATCATCATTGGCATAAATTTGCTATGGGCAATAAAGTGTAGTTAAAATTAAGAAAAGCCTGTAAACCACTATAAAAAAAGGTAAAATTATCGCCACCGCGTATAAGGCTATATACAATTGTAAAAAAGATCAATGATTTGGATTTTACGTTGGACTTTCCACCAAACTCATAAGTTTACCCAACTATTAACATTACTTATTTATTACCCTATTAGGACCCAAATTACGCCACCGCTTAAGCCAGTTAAATACGAGAACGACGGATCGAATGTCGAAAACTGGAAAGTGGAACGTATATTAGCTAAACGAGTGAATCAACACCGTCGCAAAGGGGATCAGGTTTAATATCTTTTTGGATGAAAGGGCTTTATGGCTCGTAATAATAAATGGAAATATGTATCAAAATTAAATTTCCCGGAATTAATTAAGGCCTTTAATAAGAACAATATAAAGGAATAAGAATAACAAGTATATTATTATTTCTTTTTAGCCCCCCAGTATTTGTAGTATTACGGAAAAAGTGCTTGTATATAAGCTTGATCTGGTACGTTGTCTCTTACCTTCTCACGAGACTACCTAATCATAAGTACGCCGTCTCACAAGACTGCCTACTTATGAGTCATCCTTCTCATGAGTATTTATTGTTATGCAGGCCTGTAGATTCCTCTTTTACCTAGTCTTCAACTTCAAATATAGACCGGAATACTACCATACGTTCGCACGTATATACAGCACAACAATTAGTGTTGGTAGGCCTTAGACTTTACAACGTCGTCGATTCGATTAGTCTAAGTAACAATAGTATTGCATTATTTAAGTACTGGATGTATTGTTTTAGGTTTGGCAGACTTCTAGCCGGTCTGCACAGTAATTTGTATGGGCAATAGCTTATTCTCTGTCCTAGATTAAAATTCAGTATACTGTACTCGATTTATATCCAATGCGGAAAGTCTGTATAAAGAAATACACTTGCAGTACGGTCAACTTTACTGTAAGTAAAGTTGACCTACTGTATTACATGTAATACTATTCTAACAATTAGGGGTATTAAAAAGGTCTTGCGACCCTAATGAGCTATCATACCACTTCCACCAATTCAAAACAGCCCGAAATTCACTATCCACATCGTTCCCCGATTTTTGCCTTTATTTAACCCTAACATTTTGCGCCGCTCACAATATTCTAATACTCTTTGTTTTATACGCCTCGACCCGGCGGAACTTCCCATTCTTTTTCTTTCTTTGTTCAAATCTACCATTTTGCGCCTCCCTTGACATATTGTCACACTTTGCCCCACGTATTCTAGCCCTACTGGGTATTTTACTATTTTTTAAAAAAAATTAATTTACAATATCACACCGATTCTGGCATATTATCTTTTTTTATTTTATATACTTCAAGTTACATTTGTCACTTATAAACGATTTTTTAAGGAGAACAATGACATTGATTTGGCTGGGCACGCCAGCCCGGCTAGAAGGGACAACTAGTTACTATCAAAAGGAAAGGAAGAAGGCGATGCCGTCTCGTCTCCACTATCCTCACCTCTGCCCTCCCCCTTTATACTGACGCCATCGCATTACCACTTTTGACGCCACCGGCGCCAACAAGGATACAACCCTACGATTTAGGTCGTATGCCCTTAGGCAAAGGTGTAAGGGAGTCGTTAGCCTCTTTACAGCGACATGCGATAACGTCGTTAAACTCGCCTATACAGTATATACGTAAGCCCCATTTTTAAGTATCAATAACGGCTGCCGACTCCCTGGTTCGCCGGTTAGCGCTTAATAATAATTAATATCAGCTTATTTTGTTTTTTTACGATCGCGGTTATTATTCAAAGGGCTCCAGATATTATATTTCTAACAAGGGAATTCTTTTGAAGATTAGTTATAACTTATTACAAGCCAGTGGACGGGTAACACTGCTTCAGTCTACGGTTTTCAATTTAGCGAAAAGGGGGCGTATTCGTTATCTATCCGTTCGTAACGGTAATAATAAGCCAAATGATCCCCGTTTTCGTAATAATCGCAAACGGATTTACCCGAGGCCGCGGACACGATATACGGTATACAAAGCGTGTTTATTAGCGGTCCGGGGTTATGGACTCGGATACGCCACTCCAACGTTTTACTCGTTAAAAAGATTTCGCGATATACTCTAACGATATAGAACTCTAGGCAACGGAGGAGGTCCGCTTTTTACTTCTTATTTACCAAAATATTAAAATTATATATACGAGTGGATTTAGGTAACACAAACCGCATAAAAGCTTTGTAAATTTACGTTTACGACACTAAAGGGGTTTTACGGGTAAAGGGGTTTTTATCTGTAGAGAAAAGGTAAGTTTTATAACCTTAGAAACCCCCCCGTTCCTCCCCCTAAGAACTTAAGGGAAAGTGGGAGAACGAGGGGGTAAAGGGAGGTGTAGCGATGGCAGGGGAGGTTAGCGAAGTTGGTAAAGGGGTTACGGTAACGGCAGGGGCTAACGAGGCTGGTAAAGGGGTAGTAACGATGGCAGTAAAGGCGGGCGAAGCCGGTAAAAGGGTAACGGCGACGACAAAGTCTGGTAAGGCCGGTAAAGGGGTAGAGGCGGCGGCGGCGGCTAACGAAGCCGGAAACGGGATAAAGGCGGCGGTAGTAGGAGGCGGAGTGGCAACGGCGGCGAGGGAAAACAGGACTGAAGCGACGGCGATAGAGATTAAATGGGCCGGAGGGGTAGCGGTGGCAGGCGGAAAGGCGGTGATTAAGGATATGGTTCCCGAGGAAATCGTGTTATTACTGGTGGTGGTAGTGGTGTTGTCGGCGGTAGTAGCAGCGGCGGCGGCGGCAGTAAGGTGGCGAGCGCACGCCAAACGGCGTTGGGCAAACCTGAACTTAAGCGATATCTATTTAAGGGTAAGGTTAGTATATAGGTATTGATTCAACGATTTATCTATTAAAGCGGTTTAAATTGGTGAATTGAAATAAAGGTTAGATTAATTGAAAATAGGAACTTATATTAACTAATAGTACGTAGCTTTAAAGCGAAAAGAAAAAAGTTTTATTTTAACCGATAACGATGTATCTTTTTATATTAACTCAAAATACGTAACGAAGTAATCACCCCTACGTAATCATCCTCATAGCGTTTACGCAATTACACACTTATCGGAACTAACAAAAAACTCTATTAATAACTATATCGCTCTCGATTTACTATACTAATCAGGCCTTTATTATAATTACCACCGCGATTAGGAATCACTAATTAGAACCTTTACAATTACTACCACGACCAGGATTTACTAATTCGAACCTTTACAATCGGTATTACAACCACATTATCACTATAAAACCTATTAATTTGAATTTTTACAATTTTTACCACAACTATACTATCATTATAGGGCTACGTATACAGACTTACTATATTATCCTTACTTTACTATAAGTATATAAGGAAAAAAAAAAGATTACCTGTGTAAATATTACTTTATACCCTTATAAATAGTATATATAAGTTAAGTGACAGTATACTGTATTATAAGTTGCTCTCCTATAGAGTTCACAATAACGTGTGACGCTGCAGGTTGCAGTTTTACACAACGCAAAGTTCATTATGCATGGAGCGGTCTGGAATGGGTACTTCGGAGCGCACGGAAACAGGGCCACTGCCCGGATGGGAGGTTTATAACCTCCCATTTGTGGCGTACACTCTCTAGAATACTCTTTCCTAGGATATCTATCTTTTTTTACTACAACTATACTAATCTTATGATTATTCTTCTACTCGTTTACTTTCATATGAATAGGTAAAAACCTTACCGACAGTAAGATTTCGCAGATAATAAAAACGATGAAAATATGCCTTTTAATGCTCTTAAGCTTGGATACTCATTTTGATTAGTTAACCGTTTGTTATATAATTGCGATACAACTGATTACGAGAAACTAATGATTTTTACAATACTAATATAAGAACAGTTATCCTAGGTATATAATGAAAGACGTTAATTGAAACCTGAGAAAATGATAGCAACCTTAAATAGTGTATAATTTCATTGAAAACTTAAGCTTGCAAAAATGTATATTGAAAATTACATATATTACGGGAAATTACTTAACGATTATAAAAACTATTAGACGTTCTTAAGACTATTTGAACGCCTGAGAAACCAATACATACAATTTCCATAGATTTTGTAGTCGTATTACCAGTAGTATTGTGTAAAGGCATACCTTGGATATTACCTGGCAGGGAATCTTTTGATGTCTTGATGCCTATCACATGTAAAATATTTTGAAAAATCACGTTCAATTCGTAACTATACAATTTACATGGCAAAAAATGGGTTATTATGTTAAATCGATAATTTTCCATATATAACTCGCTTCATTCACGGCAAATCATCTTAACAAAAATATGAAATTTATATTAGCCTTTCAGCAAAACTTGTAAAAGTTATTTCAAACTCGTTTAATAATAATAATCATAACCTATTATTTAAAAATTAATAGATAAATAGAAGAAATGAATTAAATAATTGAATCAACTTTACTGTATTTCGTATCCTAATACTCTAAGTAATATTGGGTTAATATTATACCAGCTTGATAATAAGACCTTAATAATACATGTTTATGTACTTTAAAAGCTAGTCTTGACGAATATTCATTCGAATTTAAATTTATAATACGAATAAATATTTTTAAAAAAAATTTATTACGTAAACAGGTAAAAATTTGGTTTATGCGAAAACATTTGCAACATAACATACAATTAACGATAAATATTATCGCCGCTAAGGCAAAAAAGCTATATAACTAAAATTATGGTTGGTATAAGTTTGCTATAAGTAACAAGGCGTAATGAAAACCAGAAAAGCCTAAAAACCTTTTAAAAAAAAGATAAATTATATTCACCGCGTATGAAGCTATATATAATTGTTAAAAAAGTTAATAATATAGCTTTTACTTTAAAATTTTCACCCAGTTTACGAGTTTAACTAACTATTAGTATTACTTGTTACTATGTCGCGATCCTACGAACAACTTATTTAATAGAATTGTACAACCGTCTAAGCTAATCGAATATAAGGAAAATGAATCAGATATGGAAAATTAGGAAAGGGGAACGTATACTAGCGAAACGGGTGGAACGACGCTATCGTGAAAGGGATCAACTTCAATATATTTTCAAATAAAAAAGCTTTGTGACTCACGACGACAAATAAAAACTAATATTAGACTTAAATTACCTGGATTTAATCGAAGCCTTTATGAAGAATAATAGGAAATTTATTACTGAAAAGAACAATTCTAAGAAGGTCATTGCTAAATGATAAGGAAGTTATATTTATTTTTGGCTCCCGGAATTTGTTGTACCTTGGGAGGGTACTTGCCCGTCTTGTGCTTTCTCACGAGACTGTCTTCTCTCGTGACTGTCTACTCATAAGTTATCCTTCTCATGAGTACTTATTATGATGATGATAATCTAGTGGATTCCTACTTTTAGCTCAGTATTTACCTGAAAATACAGACCTAAATACCACAATACGTTTGCACGTACAGACAGCATAACACGGCTGTTATTTCAAGTACTTTACTGCCATTCAAAGCGTACTCCGTGTTATCACGTAGAGGTGCTGGGTTGCTGAACATATTAACAGGTTTTTTATCATCAGCACGTGAAGTAATTTCACTTAATTAGGGATTGAGGGGAGGTACCCTGGAATATGTGTAAGGGCGTTAGAGGACTTAAAGATTAGGATTATTGGAAGGGTCCTTTCGTTAAGCCAATTGAAAAAAGGTTTCTGCCAGTTCCAATGAGTTTTTTCTGGGATGTAAATGCCACGACAAGTAACCTTCTTTTTTAGTTTGGCCTTGACACTTTTTTGAAATATCTTTCATATAATAATCGTTAAGTGGTTAATAAACTTACGAAAGTTTTGAAAGGTGCGAACTCTACAGCCAAATTTTTCGCCGGCATTAGATTCGAAGATGTATCAGCCGATATAGTTGGTTAGTTTTTTTCAGGAAATATTTCGTCGGTATTTTATCTTTAAACTATCTGGTCGAATTTGGTAAGGAAGACGGATTCGAGGTCTTTGATATCCTTTATTCTTTTTTTATTAAAAACTATCGTAAAATTTAGCTTGTATAGGACTTATTAGTAGAAAGACTTGGTAATCTGGAAGCGTGAAGACTTGGTTTTTTGGCGTGATGTCGCATGGAGATTTGGTGACTAGGCATTTAGTTGCGTAATGTAGCTTTCTTAACTCAACTTGGTTTTTTCACTCGGTGTAGCGATCTTAACAATTGAAGTAACGTAAGGGAAGGAAAAAAAGTAAAATGCAGGGAAAACTTGGTGTTTTGGTAAAGTTTGTGTAAAGAGTAAGGTCGGAGGTTATTTATTATTGGTAGTTGAATAGCGCGAGACTTAGGCGTTTTTATAGTAATAGTGCCTACAATAGTAGTATCTATAGTAGTACTAATTTAGCCGTTTGCCAATTTGACGAACTTTGAAACTTTTGATAGTCAATCTCAACGTCTTCAAGAAAGATCTGGCCAAGATTTCTTTGTGTTTTCGAATGGCGATACCGTTTCCATCTCTAGATTACCGTGAAAACCCGACGTAATCTGGAGTTCTTCTTTACGTACTACCGTGAAAAAACCGATGCAGTAATAGAGGCCTTTTGCAAAAATATTTCTTCTACCTTCATCTTTTACGAAGTGTGACTGGAAAGTAACTTCTTTTACTTATAACTTATCTGTTCTTAATCTAATAAGCACTTACTAGTGTTGATAGTGATTTATCGTTGCAACGTAGTCGATTCGTATTTGGTCGAAGTAAATAGCACTGCATTAAAAGTGGTCAATGTATTGTTCTAGGTTTGGAAGACCGCTAGCCGGCCTACAAAGTAATTTTTAGGGCCAATTGCTTAGCCCGTACTTTAGTATGAAGTGGGCGTATACTATATTTAACTTGCAGCCAATACACTAGAGCTATAAAACAATACACTCAACTTGCAGTCAGTATAGTTAACTTTACTTACAGTAAAGTTGATCTACTACACTGCAATTACTACTATTCCAACAATCTAGTTAAAACCGAATAAAAGTAATTAAAGCTTTCTAATCTCTTATTCCCAATTTGACGATAAAAAACTTAAGGGGATGAATATCAACGAAGATTTGATTGAGAAGTATTTCATTAACTTCGTTAGTTATTGTATTTCCGATTAAAACGGCAGTGAAAACCTTAACCATAACGCTCGTGTTTTTTTTTAAAAAACATCGCAAGTTTTCCGACAATTGGATTTTTAATATATTATGAAGGATGTTAAAAGTTATTAAATTAAAATTAAAATTAGCAATTAAACGACGAGTAATTAACATAACAGAAAAATACGTGTCGAAGTTGGCACATTTTTTTTAAAAATGACTTCATTTGAAAAATATTCTTGAAATCCTTATTCTTAAGACATACAAGGTAGAAGAAAAGTATTTAAAAATTACAACGCCCTTGTATACGTTTTAGTGGATCAAACCCTAATATTTAGTTAAATGAAGCCTTTAACTTCTCCGCTGATATTTTTTTATACGCTGAAGATAAGGAACCACTTGATTTTCTTGGTAGTTTAACACCTCCACGTAATAACGCAGAATACGCTTTGAGCGTTGGCAAAGCGCACAAAGCAATAGCCGTCAACGCGACAAAAGGAATCGATGTCGGCGTTATCTACTAGTCAATTTAATAAAATGGTTTAATCCCTTTAGAATAGTCCCTAAGGCGAAGTCTTTTTACCCCTTAAAACTTCTTATAAGATCATTAAACCTGTTATAACCCAGACAGAGGTTGGGCCAGGAAGTAGGCCAGTATGCAACACTGCGCCACTAGAAAGCCTGAAGTCTAGAATCAGGCGGGGAACTTCTCTTATGTCAGCAACCCCGGACAGGGAAGGACCGATGGAACCAACAGCGGTCCAGTCGATTATACAAGACCGATGGGACCGACAGCGACTCCAGCGGTCCAGTATTGAAGACGGTATGAAGGATAGGGATATAAGGATACGGTCAGCACCATAGATAGCATTTCATTCATAGCTCTTCAGTTGTCAATCTAAGTATTCAGTCTACACACCTGAATAGCCTAACAGCTAGTGACCATTCTACAGCACGAACAAATATCTTCTGATATTGTACCTTTGTTACCTCTGTTACTTTACTGCTAACACAAACCCCCTGAAACTTTCTATTTACTCACGGGTATTTAGTGTGATCATTACAAAACCACTCAAATTTCTTATTTCCACCCCTTAAAATCATTAAATCCTACAAGGTAAAGCTTTCCACAATAAATACACCTACATGCGTCAGCCTACTACAAGCCTTATTAGAGAATTTTACCCCTCGAACTGGGCGATTAGAAATTATCCTTACTACCATAACTCGGAAGCATTAAGAAATACTATCGATAAATGGAATAATTATCGTGATTTTTCTCTTAAACTTGTTAAAATAGTCAACATTAATTACAAACTTTTTATGGATTTCGCGAAAATTTGGAACAATGTAGATCGGTATAATAGGAATCCTTATAACTCTTTTTCCACGAAGATAATACCTTTCTTACATTTTTTTAAATCAATAGAGGTTCCTCCT
This sequence comes from Anisogramma anomala, assembly GCA_038502455.1. Taxonomy (NCBI): domain Eukaryota; kingdom Fungi; phylum Ascomycota; class Sordariomycetes; order Diaporthales; family Gnomoniaceae; genus Anisogramma; species Anisogramma anomala. The sequence continues at coordinate 23,844,711 of JASMMZ010000004.1, read as the reverse complement.
TCTAGTTTTTAATTACTATTTCTTGAAATCTTTACAAATTTCGCTAAGAATTATTACCTAACTTTTCTAACGAGAGCAAAAACTTTCTGAGATATTTACGATGGTATGAGAAACTACTTCGAATACGATATCCACCTTACTTAATACCATACAAATTGGGCTATAACGAGATGGACGACGATAATGAATAGGGAAAAAAAGAAGGAAACATTGATAAATATATTGAACCAAATGCTTAACAAGCTAATGTCATATTAACCAGTAATAGAAAACTTTTACTCTGGAAAAACTATACTTCACAAACAGGTACAAGTAGTCTTAACGTTCGTTACCGAGTTTGAGTATACTTTATAACCCCTAGATGCCACCTGTAGAGTATTATTTTAGCCAATTACGGTTTTTGTTTACTATTGTAATAACCAGTACGTCAAATTCAGTCGGTATATATTCTCAAGTTAATGAATTCTGCGATTAGTATGAAGAATATCGCGCAACGATATATTATATTAATCGTAAGTATGAGTGGCACCAACGCTTAAAATTTGGTTTAGGGTTTTCGGATTGGAATTTATAGGCATACTGGCGTTAGTAACGAGGGTAAGACTTAAACGAACCTGTTAACCATAAGAATTGTCGTTGTTATAGTGGTAAAATATATTAGATTTGAGGCAAATCCAGTTATTAGTTAATTCGCCACCTTTCGGTTAAACTTCATAAATAACAGGTAATATATTACATCTAATACCTTACTATTCTGAAGAAAGTTTAGTTGGGTTAAATCGTAGATTATAATAGTAAAAGAACTATTAAATATGATGGCATACCTAGATAAGGCACGTTATATAAAGATAATGTTTTTAAATCAGCCTAATAATTAACCAATACAACTTTTTTTATTGTTTAAATGATAAAAATCCTTACATTAGCTCTAATTAGTATCTGACCTTTTGTATACCTTTAATCTTTGCAATTATTATGCGAACTATAAGTTTTGGGGTATTATACCACATATAAAGACAATAAGATACTTAACAGAGCGTAATTTATAATACGTAGTACTATGAAGGAAAAGTATTTTTGTTATAGAAATCAATTATGAAGATACTGATAAGGCTAAAGTTAGCTTTAGCTTTGGCGAATAATTATCATTATTCAAAACGACAATTATTTAGATTGTTATTAAGTCGATTAGGTTTTACATCCTCAAATCCCTTATCCTATTCCTTTTCTATTTCAAGTATAAAAAGATCCATGGCGTCAACGTCGACGTTAATGTTAACAAACTGGTCAAAAACGGCTAAAGGTGTTCCCTTGGTTTTGAATGGAGGTACCTTTGATTTCATCTTTAAGGCATAAAAGTAACGATACTAAACCTGACGGAATCAAAGATACGTTAATTGCACCGTCTTTTTTATTATCCAGTCATCGACATATTATATAAATTTTTTAAATTCATAAATCATAAAGATGTGAAATACTTTGCTTTAAATGTCATTAAAAGACTTTGTCATTGTTTCCAAACGTATAACTAAGCCCCCCAAATATTTAAGTTTATATTGAAAGACGACAAGGATTCGAATTACAAAATTTTTGTCCATGTATTTCATTAATATAATTAGATTGTTCTTTACGTTTTTCACTATATAACCCCTTTTTATGAAGCCAAAATCCTTAATTCTTTATCGGCGAAAAATACGTAGGAAACGTTAATAATGTTATAGATTGATACGTATTTAGGTCCACCAAACGTCGTTGTTTGGAATACTAGTACCAATTTTACGACGACAGAGATTTAAACGAGTGCAAAAAAATAGAAATCTAATACAAACAAATGTCTATTAAGGACTATTAAATGATTGTAAAGATCGAAAGGATATACGCACTACTTTATAAAGCGTACGATATCTTTAAAGAAAATATTTAAAACTTTACAAACCAGGAAATACAACTTTAGATGGTAGTAAAAGGCCTCAATAATATTATGGGCCTTAACGGTTTATTTTTAACGCTGTTGATCTTTGGGGTATATCCTCGTTTGACGAGTAAATCTCCGCTATTATTAAGTACTAAAAAGAGGGTTGTAGCCTATAGCAAGGCCTTAAATAAACTAAAGAAGGAATCTGTACGACTTTAAGTTAATAATACCTTTAATATTAAAACCGGCCTTCCAACAATCAACGTATTTTCTTTTCCGTTGCAAATTAAAGTCTTTGTATAGCAAAAGCCAAGCACATGAGATAGCATATTTAAGATGTTAAATATCTCTAACACTAAAATAGTTGTTAAAACTACGAACGGTTTTACAACGTTTTGTATAAATGAGGTCAAACCCTATATTAGGGTGACTGACAAAAACGATAGCGATGAAAATCGTTAAACTAAACAAATTAGTTAATACAACCTCCCTTCCCCTGTGATCGACAAGTTAATGAAATTTTGACGATACAGCCGACTACCAAAGAGGAAAAATATAAAAGATAAAAAGTATATACCGAGCCATATTTATAATATTGTTTAGTTTAATAGAAAGGAGAAACATAATTAAAATTTAATTGTAAAATTCCAGATAAAAGTAGTTATTAAAACCTCTAGCAGGCTTTTAAAAGAGAGCGATAGAGTTGAAATCCATGGACTTTTCATTTGAGAAGTTGTATAATTTGTTCTTAAATATGAAAATCTTCAATCGATAATTATATATGATATGAAAGGCGAAAATACCGGGCGGTTATACAAAAAATACTTTTAATCTTTTGAAAATACAGTGATCGAGGTGAAAACTAGATCCTCATGTAATTGCCAAAATTTTAAAATATTAGTTAATACTTAGTAATAGTATTAATGGTAAATTTGTTAGTTAAAATTAATGGAAAATTAACCTTTAATTACGGTGATATTACCCAAACATACACGTAATTCTGAACTAATTTACAAAGGATTGTTTTATGAGAACTACCGCAAAACTTTCGTAACAAATACCTGCTAGAAACGGTTATACGATATATTAAGTTATGATATGGATTAGCCAAAACAGCGTTTATTAATTCCTTACATAGTAATTGTATTTAGACTTGAGGTTGGGCATGAATTTCATAACCTATGACCCGTATTTACTGGTTATTTAAGATGAACATTTTGGCTTAGGAAGTATATAAATTAACGATATGATTTTTGTTGGTACTGCTAGCTTTTTAGCATCGGAAAAACAGGTGACAAAGGATATAAAGTTTTAAAATTACAAACCGATAGTGACTTTGTTTAAAGGTAAACGTTTTAACTTTAACAAACCGTCAATCCGCAAACATAGTATTAATAATACTTACCTTAATTTTGTTAAAAGTTTCTAAGCGTTAACTTAGCCACAATTAACAAGACTAATATAATTGAAGCTTAAATGTATCCCAATTAATACATTCATAACAATTAAATTGATACTTATGTTAACTGGAAATATCCTACAACCTATCGATTGCGGTATTAATATGGTACTTAACGGATGAAAACTTTGATCGATTAAGTAAAACGCTTAATTGGAAAATACATAATCTGGACTATGGGATTGATATAGTCCCAATCAACTAGTCGAAACCCAAGTTAATAATTTTCATGAACGGCTTCTTTAGAAAGAACACAAACTTATCATTATATATTGGATTATTTAGAATGAAAACAGGCTATAAAAACCCAATTTAATATCACAGGAAACCTAATTCATTAAATATAAGTTAAATTCAAAAGAATTACTCGCAGCATGCTATCTTTATATATTTACGATATAATAACTGGTTTCGATATAAGTATAACGATGTGAAAAACTATCAATATCAGTATTAGGTAATGAAGGATTACTTATATCCCAGTAATAATCTATATCGAATAGAAAATCATATTAGAATACTTTTTGAAACTCGGAACTATCAGTGAAAAACGCCTCATAATCAATATAATAGCAATCCATAAAACCTACTAAGGCAAGGAGATTGACGAGTTCCGGTGGATTTATGGCAAAGATAATCCTGCTGATACCATAATGAAATCGTCGCTAAACAAAGCCCTCAAAAAGTTTGTAAACAGTAATAGGCTAACTATACATATTAAAAGTTTCGTTGAAGGGCCACATCATGATATTAAATTATATACTGTCGAATAGAGGTATCCTAACAAATTAAAAAACTATCAGTGGAATAAAGCTGGCGACTTAATTGACTAATATAATTAAGTAAAAGGTTCGTATAAGTTTGTAGAGAAAAACTTGTTTGTAGAAATCAATAAAATTGTAATTCGGAACCGTGGGGTAAATAAAGGTAATAGAGGCCAATTTGAATATATAATTGATAAGGGTTTGACTGGTTAACGAAAAAGTAATTCAGTATTAATCGAAAACGATTGGTTTACCACATGAACATATGTACACAAAATAAAGAGCTTTCAACGTTAAAACAATAGTAATTATAATACAATAAGTCAACTTTACTTATAATAAAGTTAACTGTCGGTAAGGTCTTTACCTATTCACATGAAAATAAACGAGTAGAAGAGTAATCATAAGATTGGTATAGTTGTAGTAAAATATATATGTTTTGTTCAGAAGAAGTATTCCAGAGAGTGTACGTTACAGATGGAAGGTTATAAACCTCTAATCCGGGCAGTGGCCCTTTTGCCTTGCCCTTTGGAATACACATTCCAGACCGCTTCATGCATTGCTATGCGTTCTGAAATACTCAATCCAGACCGCTCCATGCATAATATACTTTACGTCTTGCAAGAGTGCAGCCTAAAGCGTGACACGTTATCGTGTACTCTGTAGGAGAGCACCTTATAATACAGTATATTGTCACTTAGCCTATGTATATTATCCATAAGGATATATAGTAATATATACACAGGCAATCTTTTCTTTCTTCCTTATATACCTATAGTTTAGTAGCAATAATGTAGTTGTAGTGAGTTTGTATACGTAGTTTTATAATAACAGTGTAGTTATAGTACAAATTTCAAAGGTCCAAATTAGCAGGTTTTGTAGTGGAAATACGGTTACGGTATCGATTGTAAAGATTAGAATTAGTAATTCCTAGCTGCGGTGGTAATTATAATAAGGGCTTGGTTAGTGTAATTAATCGATGGCGACATAGTTGTTAATAGCGTTTTTTATTGGTCCTTATATAAGTTTAATTTCGTAAGCGTTGCAAAGGTGATTACATAGGATTAATTAATCCGTCACGTGTTTTGGGTTGATATAAAAAGATGTATCGCTATCGGTTTAGATAAAACTTTTTTTCCCATTTAAAGGCGTATACTATTAGTTAATATAAATTGTTATCCCAATTTAACTTAACCTTTATTCTAATTACCTAATTTAAACCGATTAATAGGTAGACTAGTTGAGTAATACTTATATACTAACATTTCTTTTAAATAGATGTTGCGTAAGTCCAGGTTTGCTAGGCGCTATTTAGTGTGCACGTGTAGCTGTGCCGCCGTCGTCACCATTACTGCCACCTATAGCACTACTACCACTACCAATAATAATAGTCCGCCCTTTTCGGGCACAATATCCTTAATCTCTGCCTTCCCCCCGACTACACCATACCCCGCCGTTGCCGTCTCTTTGGCCTCCTTCTTCTCCGCTGCCACTGCTTCCCCTTTTGCCTCCTCTTTCTCCGCCGTCGCCGCCACCTTTTTTCCGGCTTCGTTAGCTATCACCACCACCACTACTACCCCTTTACCGGCCTCGTTAGCCTCCGCCGTCGTCGCCACCTTTCCACCGGCTTTACCAGCCTCCACTATCCCTCCCTTTCCCCCCTTCCCCTCCCCCTTTCCTTTAAGTTCCCGGAGGGGGGAGCAGGGGGCTTTTAACGTTATAAACCTTACCCTTTCCCTACGGATAAAAACCCCCTTATCCGTAAGGCCCCCCCGACGTTATAAACGTAACTTTACGAAATTTATTCGCGGTTTGTATTACCTAAATCCACCCGTATATATACTTTTAATATTTTTGTAAATAAGGAGTAAAAGGCGAACATATTTTGTTGTCCAAAGTTTCGTATTATTAGGATGCACAGCAAGGCCTTTTTAATGCGTAAAGCGTTAAAAAGTCGTATCTGGGTCCGTAGATTTGGACCGCTAATAGATACACCTTATGTGCCGTATATCGAGTCCGCGGCCATGGGTAAATCCGTTAGCGATTACTATAAAAACAGGGGTCATTCTGCTTATTATTATCGTTATAAACGGACTAGTAACGGATACGCCCCCGTATTATTAGTCTGGAACAATAGGCTGAAGCCGTATTACACGCCCGCCAGCTTTATAATAAGTTTTAATCAATCCATAAAAATTTAATTTATTTAATATATAATATTCGAACAGTTCCAAAAAAAAAAAAAAAAAAAAAAAAAAAAAAAAAAAAAAAAAAAAAAAAA
>JASMMZ010000004.1:23823606-23838182 GCA_038502455.1 Anisogramma anomala | reverse complement strand
TAAGCTGATATTAATTAGTACCAGGCGCTAACCGGCGGACTAGAGAGTCGGCAATCGTTATTGATACCTAGAAACGGGGTTTACGTATATATTACGTGGGCGAGTTTGATGATGTTATCATATGTCATCATAAGGAGGGTGAAGTCCCTCTTACGCCTTTGCCCAAAGTCATACGACCTAAGGTGTAGGGCTATATCCTTGTTGGCGCCGGTGGCATCGATAGTGGCGATGGTGGTGATGTTAGTATAGAGGGGGAGGGCGGCGGAGACAATAGTAGGGACGCGACGATGTCGCCTTTTTCTTCTCCCTTTGACAGTAATTAGCTACCCCTTTAGCCGAGCCGGCGCGCCTGGGAACATTAATGTTATTACTTTCCTTTAAATTATTTATAAGTAATAAATATAACCTAAGGTATATAAAACAAAAAGAGGCAATATACTAGATGCGTTGCGATATCGTAAATTTAAATAAAAAGGGTTATATGGTAAAATACTCAATAGGTTCGAAGTACGTAAAATAAAACATAAAATATATTAAAGAGGTATATAGCCATATACTTGAGTCGAGGAGGGCGAATAGGGAAAGAAATAATTGTGTCGAAGGGTACAGATTAAAATGTAACAATACTTTTAAAGCGGCGAAAAATGGTAAATTCAAATAGAAAAAGAAAAAAAGAAGTTGTAAATTCGGCAAGGTTGAGATATATAAAACAAAAAGTGACAAAATGTTGTGAGCGACGCGAAATAGTAAGGTTAAACCGAAGTATAAATCGGGGAACGGCGTAAATAGCGGATTTCTGACCGCTTTAAATTGGTAAAAGCGTTGTAATAACTTATTGGAGTTGTAAAACCTTTTGAACAACCCTAACAAATAGTTTATTTGTCGATATTAGTGCTTTTAATATTCCGTTCTGGGTAGCCTTGGTTATTAAGTCCACCAGGTTAGATTTTCTATCGATCTATTTTGTTCTCTCTATTTGTCAGCGTTCATATAACTCGTATAGAGCTATAATATTGATTATCAACCGTTTTTCGTTCGTAACACCTAATTTAACCAAATATTTATAAAACGAAAAGTAGTTAGGATATATAACTAGAGGGATAGGGCGTAAATTAAGGTTGAGAATAATTATCCAGACCGTTATTATTATAATAATACTCGAATCGAAACCTTTAACTATATTATAAATTTCGAAGGCTAGAACGCTTTTCATAAGTCTTTTACACTTGTTAAAGCTTTCATGAATAATATTTCCACGGAGTATAAAACCGTTCCGTACCGGGGTTTCGTTAACGAAAACTAAGATAAAGTCTACTTGCGAATTACAATCGGTATTATTAACGAAGGAGCCGTTAATGAAAACAAATGGCTTTACAATACGAATATCTAGTGATATAAATTGTAAACCGCGTTTCAAATTATGTATTTTCTGTAAAAGGTGTTTGTTGAACGATTTATATATGTCGTCGGATGAAGCGGTTTGGAATTTCGCGGCAATCGAAAAGCTAAATGCCATTTTCGGCTATATTATAAAAACAACCTAAGCTCCACGTACGCGTTAATATCTGTACTCGTCGGCCCGTTTTACACTATTTAAAACGATGAAGGCGACTTTATTTAACTACCCTTTTTACGCAGGATCTAAAACGCTGTTCCAGAAAGTGATAGTAGCGCTATGAAAGTCAATTATATGGTCTTTTGTTAGGTACGTTTTAGGTTTCGCTTTTAGGCCAGCCTTTAAAAGTTTCTTTTTTTTTAAATACGAAAAACTAAGTATTATATAACGTTAATATGTCGTCCGTTTACATACCCATTAGTATAAATCCCTTGAAGCGGGCCGTTAATACTAATAGGTATAGGTCGAAAATCGAATTAGTTATCCCCAGCCGTTTTGTTTAATACATTTAATAAGTATTACACTAATAAACACTTACTTTAGCCAAAACATAAAATGGTTTTATAATACATAAGATCGTTTTTGGTAAGTAGTGTTTTTTAAAATGCTTAGATATATCGACGTAAATACGTCATTTAAACCACTTTTCAAACTAAGTATATACCTACGTTATATTACGGAATTCGATATATAAGTTGTACGGTATACTAAAGAAGTCTGCGAATGTAATAATTAAGCGGTGGCTAGCTTTTTATAAAGTGGAAGATTGGGTTATAATATCGTTTTTTGCTATTGTCATTATAATCTTTTATAATCAGGCGGGTCTTTTCATAAAGATTTCTGGTTTTATCCTTAATTTTATAAACAAAGCTAGTAGGGAAAACTCTATAGGCGCTGTAAATTGCTGGGTTGAACCGTTTAAAGCAGAATTCGCCCTAGTCGATTAAGGTAGAAATTTTTATTTGGGTAAAATATTCGAACGGAATATCTAAGGTAATGATAATGTCATCGTAAAGAAACTTTAGGCTAAGCTCGCGGTCGGCTATCTACTTTGAAGTAACAAAAAAGCTTACAGAAAAGGTCCCGGGGCGTTTTTTAGATTTAGAGTTAAGGGGGCGGCCTTGGCGGCGAAGTGTTGGTAAGGTTGATATAAACGAGCCGTTTTCGTTTAGTAAAAATAGACCGGATACGGGATTCACGAAGTAGGCTAAAACTAAAAGCGGTTTAAATTCGTCGTTTTGGGGGGTTTTTCGTTAACGGTTTTGTTCGGATTACAGTTTTAGACCGCTTCTTTCAATCTATTTTTTATATTTTTATACTATTATATGGCGAAACTAAATTCGTACCGTTTAATAAATTAATGAATAAATTATGGCTTTGAAACCCGTTAATCTTTTAAAAGCCAGTTTATATATCCTTTGTTTTTTAAATCAGGACCTTAGATTATTATGGTAGGTCCAAAACGCTATTATCTCGTAGGTCATTCCTTGTAGCTAACGCTTTTGATACATCGTTTTTGGTCTGTAAAGAACATAATACTGTTATATCCTTCACTAAAGCATTCGCTCTTTACACCGTAGTTAGTAATAATGTAAAGTCTATGTGAATCCTTAGGTAAATACCAAAAATAAGGAGCTTAAAAAAAAACCCACTTGGGCTAAAGGTGTTATTAATAACGTTAACCTCTATTTAGAGAATAGATGTTTTGCAACTAGTACCTTTCAGTTTTTTAAATAGCACTATATACGTTATCTTAAGCGGTTCTTAGTATCGTTTACATTTTCCAATACCTTATAAAGCTTTTACTGGGCTTTATTCACACTCGTTATCGGCTATCCAAGCATTAATACGTTATTCGATAAAGTAGAAAGCCGTATTAACATCGTATATAATCTAGTCTGAGGGCCTTAGGTAGATGTTTAACTAATAGTTAACCAAAGCATCCCAATAGTCTGTAGCGAAAGCATTCCATGTAAACTTAGTGGCTTAGAATAATATTATCGCGTCGATAACGTAAATGACCGGTTAACTATCTAAATATATAATATCAACAATTACCTCATAATTAAAGTTTATATCGTCCTAAAGGCGGAACTTAAGCCGGTTTAGGGCTTATAAATATAGTTAACATTTATAGTAAAACTTTTCTATAGCCTTAAATACGTTCTTTCCTATATCTGTATAGCCTGCGACATAAAGTAGGCGTAAAGAACGTTTTACGGCCGGGTATACGAATCGGCGGTATAAAATCCGTAATTCTGGTTACATTAAGTAAATAGCCTTAATTATACTATATGTGTTTCGGGGGAAAATTACAAGTAGCCGAACTTAAGCTGGAGCGGTACGGATATGATATCTGAGGCGTAAATAAGCTGGTTAGTCGTATTTCGAACCTTCATTCCAAACTTGTTTATAGTAGCTAATAAAAGCAGAAATGGTATTTTTAAATCCATTACGTAAAATTAAACCGGTTCGAATCGCTTGTTTATAACAACCGTTTTAAGCGATGACGCTTTGCTTTTACTAAATAAAACCTCTCGGTATTTTTTATACAATTTAGTTAAAACTTGGGGAATTTCGATACAAACACGTCAAATTGTCGTTTTTCGACCGTTGAAATTTTGATAACACCAGTATTAGGTTTAATTCCCTGAGGAAGGCTGCCCTATTTATTTTAAAATGTAAAATATAACGTTATATAGGCGTTAAGAACTCCGTTTACGCAGTCTAGGATTGTAATGTACACGAAAGAGGTATCCTAAAGGCTTGTGAAAATTCGGTAGGCGGTTTCGTTATTTTAGGCTGTTAAGTATTATTTCCTCTAAGTCTTTTTCTCCAGAGGTGTATTCGTAAGGGTAGGCGTTAAGTTTATTATTTGTATATTTGTATTCCGTTATGTATGTTACAAAATTAGCTTTTATCTGATTTTTAAACACATAACCAGCCTAAAACTATCGTTTGGTCCGATTTACTCGTAAACGGGGTGGTTAGTAAACTAATAACCGATTTTTCCGTATACGATACATTGTTTTTGCAAACCCGTGGGGCTTCATATGCCTTTTTATAAGTATTTCTGTAGCCGCGGTACGTTTCGCCTATTTCTGAACGATCGTCCCTATCTTTTATTATTAGGGTTTCTGTTGGTAGGCCTTAGACGTTGCAACGTTGTCGATTCGATTGGTAGAAGTAACAGTAGTATTGCGTGGTCAGATGGTGGATGGATTGTTTTAGGTTTGGCAGACTGCTAGCCGGTCTGCACTGTAATTTGTATGGTCAATTGCTTGGTCCGTACCCTGGAGTGAAGTGCAGCATACTGCACTCGACTTGCACCCAATGCGGTAAGTCCCCACACAAAGTAATACACTTGTAGTATAGTTAACTTTACTGTATATAAAGTTGACCTACTGCACTACATGTAATACTATTCCAATACTAACGGCCTTTTGGTTTGTACGCATATATCAGTATGGCTGACTAATCTTTTCCGGTTACTATTAAATTGTTTTCTCGTCAACTAGCTAGACTCCTGTCGATTCCAGTTGACTTTCATACTAAATCGCATGCACTTGCATACAAATCAATCCTATTTGGCCTTAATTATTCCACCACTCCGAGACCTGTATTCATTAATTACCACAAAAAGTTCTTTCGTTACAGGTCTTTGCAAGTATTCGCTTTAACCGTGCCACTTAAACAAATTACCATTATTAATCCCCTGGAAGTCTTCCAGTTTGCTAGTATATCACTGTCCGTCATCACGTAATCTGGGCCTTTCGGGAGGCCTGTTAACATAGCCCTTAATACGTATAGTTATCCTATTATTATTCACAAACCTTTCTAAGGCCTTATTTAGCGTCGCTTTCGTTATAACGTTTACGGGTTGTCCTTGCCACCGATTCATCGAAACTCCTTAATCTACCTCCTTTTATAGGCTTTATAGAGTGCTATTACGTCGATTATCAAGCGTTTTTCGCTGGTGGTTCCGAGCTTTAAAAGGCATTTAAAAGGGCTTTTTAAATCGGTACAAATCACCATCGAAATAAGAGGAACTTTTAGCTATTTGGTAATAAGGTCAAGCGTTTCCCCCAATGCTATACCTATATTAAAACCTACTATTATGCCGTAGACCTCCAATAACAGCATGTTTCGTATAATTCTTTTACACCTAATGAAGGTTTAATAAATTAGGTTGCTAATAATACTAAACTAGTTTTCTCGTTTGTCTTCGTTAAGGAAAATTATTAGGAAACCGATTTTTAGAAACAAATCTGTGTTATTTATGAAAGACTAATATATATAAATTATCAGTTTAGCCTTTAAAAAATCCATTAAAATTATATTAATTTCGCGGTTTAAATTTCGCATTTGCTATTCGAGCCTTTTATTCATTCGATTAAAGTCCTTATCCGTTAGCGTTTGTACTTACTTTATAATGAAAAGGTCGTATGAAGCTTTTGGTTAATATAAGATAACGATATAACTGCCTCGAATACGTTATTACACGTACCGTTAAGCTCTAACCTTATCAGTTTTGTTAATTATAGCCAAAATAGTACTTTAGCCCTTTTGGCAAAAGCTAAGGCCGGTATCAACACTAAGCATACGGATTAACAATCCGTTAAAGTTAAATTAAGTTTTTTTCGTTAATATTGTTACCGGTTCATAATTCCAAAACTTAAATTCCTTAATCATTTGCTATTCTAGTATTACAAAGCTAATTATTTCGAAGAAAAGGATATCATTAATTTACATAACCACTACTCTGAATCCATTTTTTTACATTACTAATAAATAAAGATAGTAGGTTAAAAACTTTATCGCCAGCTGTAATTTAAAGTACAATTAATAGGTTAAAAACTAATAAATACCTACTTTAGCTAATCCGTACAATAACTTAATATATCTTATTACCATCCCTAAAGGGTAAATGGAACGGAGTTCCTATAGCACTTTTAATAGTACGATTTGCTATAAGTTTGTTATTAATTACGTGTGAGCTTACATTATATCATGGTAATGAAACGTGAACTTGCCTTTAGTTTTAGCTATCAAACTTACTATTAAAGCGACTACCAAGCGTTAGCTAATTTTTTGGATCGTTGGCGATTACGTAAGAATTTAATTTTTGTTTTTATCGTCGTATCTTTAAGCGATTAATCGTAACTTTTTATACAGCCGCCCCATAATCTTACCCTTAACCTTGTAGATAATCTTCGACTTAAAAATCGTAATGTTTAGGTTTTAAAGGTTAAATTCGGTTTTAGACACAAATTATACAACCCTTCGAGTTAACAAACTGTTAATCTCAATCTTATCACTTTCTTTAAAGGGTTTGTCAAAGGTTTTAATAATCCCTTGTACCCGAAACTTTACTGACAATTTTTCTTTATTTTTCTTTTTCCTACTTACCCAAATAGTATTATATATGCGATCCGGTATGTACTTTTCCTCTTTAACGTTTTTTTTTCTTTAGGGGTCATCCTCGCCGGCGGCGTTTCATTGGTTTATCGATTACGGGTAGAGGAGGCTCGTGTTAACTCGATTACTTGGTTTAAAGGGCCTAAAGATCCTCGTCTTTAGTATCTCTAATATAAGGCTTAACCTAAGTAGTTAAAAAAGGTATAGGGTCGTTAGCAATTTCGACAATTACTTCAGAGTTTATAATACTTAGTATCTTATACGAGCCCTTTTATTTTCCTGGTTTCCGCTACACGAAAACTTTACTTTACAATGGAAAAGTAAGTATATTAATTGTTAATGGACCATTCCTGGTGTTAAGGGTATTATTAACCTAGTGGCGTACCAATTCCTTTCGTAGTTTTTTTACGGTTTTATTATAAGCCGTAGCACGTTTTCAACTACTTATCTAGGGTGGAGACTTACTCGTTAGGCGTGGATACGCTTTAAAGACTAGGAGTGTTAGCACTAAGCCGTCAGGGTTTATAGTATCATTCAAACCTTTTACTATTATTTATAGGCGTACCTCTGGATTCGTAAAGCTTTCGATTTTCAGCGTAAGGATATTATACGTTCGGTGAAGTAGGGCGTGTGCCCTTTTAACCTCTCCAATACTTCAATAGGCTTTTACAGGTACCTGTTTGTATTGGATACCCATTATCTTATAATCGTTTGAAAACTCCGCCGTCGTAAAATTGGTACCGGTATCGTAGACGACGACGTGAGGTAGGCCTAAGTACGTGTCAATTTACAGTATCCTTAACGTTTTCCACGTATCTTTTTGCCGAAATAAACTTTAAAAACTTAGCCCTATAGAAAGAAGTTGCGGAATCAACGACATGGAGGATAATCTTATTATCCAAGTAAAACATATTAATAAATATTTCGAAATTAAATTCCTTATTATCTTTTAACGTATATTTACATTTCCCGAGGGCTTAGTTATACGTTTAATAATGGTGGCAAAGTATTTTAATAGCTTTTAAAGAAAAGTATTTTTTATCGTTATGTTTTATTCATTTCAGAACTTTATACACTTTATTAACGTCTAGATAATTAAAACGCCGGTATAATTAACGTATTTCCGGTTTTGTCAGGTTTAATACCATTGTTTTCAGGCTTTAAAAGTAAAACCATATGTACCCCCACTTAAGGGTAGGTGGAAATCTCTAACCGTTTTTATCCAGCTCCTTCAAATTAACGTCAATGTTAAAGTTAAGAGTCTTCATTTCTTCCAAATAAAGAAGGAAAGAAGTAGGGGACTTAAGGATATGAAACGTAATTATACCCATAACAGTTTAAATTACCGTTATCCCTAATAATAATAATTGCTTGCCTAGGCTAAAGCCAACTTTAGCCTTACTCATATCGTGACGATTAATCTCAGTGGCTGCAACGTTTTCCCCCTGCAATGCCACGTACTGTGAATAGCCTTTTATTAAGTACTTTGCTGCCCCTATATCTGATATAATACCTTAAAACGTATGGTTCGCGTTACTATCGCGAAGGTTAAAGGTAAATAAGTGGTTAGGGGTTTGATTAGGGTAAAAGTAATGGGTTTTACTATCTAGATAGTATAGAAAGGCGTAGTCGGCTAGTAATTAGGCCGTATAAGAAATAGTATCTTTTTCGTTTTACTTAATTCATTTACGAGCGTTAATGTTATTAATTAGCTTGTTGTCCTCGAAATTTTTAATTTTATTTAAGTAATCCTATTTCGAAGTAATAGGATATTAAACGTAATATACTAACCTTTTATTATTATGTTCGAAAAAAGGGTGCTGAGTTAATTAGTAACCAGATTTACTATAAATACAATTTTTTTGTCACTATTACAACGATAATATTAGTGGTTTATAGTTCCGCTTAAATCTTGGCCTTATTAGCGTTAGTATGGGTGTTGCCTCCAGTTCAAAGTTAAGGTCGATAGGCTTAACCTTGAGTGTTATAGGCGCCCGTACTTGCGGTTGACGTAATTAACTACCTTAAAGTTTTCCTTATTCACGTTAAGGAAGTTACCGGTTTAGGAATACATACCAAACGAGTTTGGTGTACGCGCCATTACAGTAGTAAGTGAGGAACGTAATTGGCTAAAAAAAGACTCCGCAAGTGGCATTTAAGCGTTGTAAGGCGTATTCGAACTTATTAACTCCCATAACTACTGCTTGTATCTGTTCGCGGAATATAGTTTTGCTAGTGTAGGCCTTCCACATTATCTTTTAACATATTATTAACTTATCAAATATTCAATTAAGAATATCCATTAGTAATTCCTCCTCTTTTTTCTTTACCATTATTATAGTTCACCTCGTAGTAGCCTGGTTTATATTATATTACGCAAGGTGGACAATCGTATTCGAAGTATCTCTTTATGTTATTGTAGATCTCGCGAAACGTGATAACGCTCTTTAGGAAAGTTAAGTAGTAGTCTTTAACGTAACTTGTAAGGATTCCGGGAAACGGTAAGTAAAAAATAAAAGGTAAAATCTTCATTTACTTATAAATATTCAAAAAGGGCATTATTTTGGTATCGAGGAGGTTATAAGGCTTCCCATTATGCTTCTCTATATTATTTTAGATTTTAGCGAAATCCGTTATAAATTTATAATTAATATTAACCATTTTAACTGGTTTTGAAAAAAGGTAGCGATAGTTATCTTAACTCTAAATAGTATTTACTTATAGTTTAAGAATTAGAGCTTCCAAGGCATGGTGTAAAGGGTAATTTCCAATCAGCTAGCTTAAAAAGTAAAGTCTTGTAGTAGGACCTATAATAGGCTCACGTGCATAGGCGAATCTTAAAGGAAAAGGTTTTTAAAGGTTTTAGCGATTGAATTGTTAAGGGGAGATAGGTACTTAAAGGTTTTGGAAGGCCTGACAATTTTGATTAATTAATTGGTTTAAAACGCCAACATTAATACCTTTAACAGTATTGACGACCGCTACTTTACGTACCCTACCGCTATTAAAAGCGTACTTCGTGCTGTTACGTAAAGGTGTTATATTACTGAATAGGTTAACAGGTTTCTTATAGCCAGTACATAAAAAGGTTTAATTTAACTGGAGGTAAATTAGCAGTCCCTCAAAACGCGTGCATAAGCGTTGAAATACCTTAACACCTTTCCCTTTTCCTTAAAGATCTTACGATTTAGGGGTTTAAGAGCGTTTTTCAATTAAACTAGTTCGAAAAGAGTTTTTACCAGTTTAGTAAAGCTTTCTTTTGGCATGTAGATCCCTTAATGTTTAAGCTCGGCCTTTAATTTAGACTCAACGGTTTTTTAAACTGATTTTTATATGCTAACAGTTCAGTTGTCGAAAAATTTACGATATTTGCGAAAAACGCAATTAAGATCTTTACCGCCTTTATATTACAAGATTAAATAGCCGACGAAGTTTTTCAAATGCTTTTTGGTTAATTTTTTATTCATATCGTATCCCTAAAGATCGTAGTTATAGTACTTAGTAAAAACTGATTCGAAAGCTTTAACTTTCTCCATAAATGCCTAGCTTGGAGCTATCTTAATGGTTTGGCTTGTAAAGGGTGTGTAGGATATATAGGGCAAAAAACTTGGTAATCTTAGGCGTGGAGAGCTTGGTGTTTTGGCATAGAGTTACGTAGGAATTCGGTGACTTGCGATTGGGTCGCATAACGTGGCTTTCTTGGCGTAACTTGGTGTTTTCGCTTAAAGTAACAAACTTGACGATTAAAACGTCATAAGGAGTGAAAAAGAGTAAGGTAGAAAAAAGATTTAATATAAAGGGTAAGGTCGGGGGTTGTTATTAGTAGTAAAAGGCGAAAGTTATTTGTTATGATTATTTAGCGTAAGGACTTAGTCGTTTTTCTTACCATAGTAACACCCGCAATTGTATTAACTTAGCCGTTTACTAACTTGCCAAACTTTAAGACTTTTGATAGTTAATCTTAACGTTTTTAAGAAAGATCTTGTAAAGATTTATTAATGTTTTTAATAGCAATACCATCGCTATCTCTAAGCTACCGTGAAAACCAACGTAGCAGTAGAGGCCCTTTGCAAGAATCTTTCCTCTACCTTAACCGCAGTTATTTGACGTAGAGCGTAACCGGAAAGTAGCCTTTTCTTCTACTTAGCTTATCTGTGCTTAACCTAATAAACAGGCAAACACTAATCAGTTTTGGTAGGCCTTAGACGTTACAACGTTTTCGATTCGATTGATAGAAGTAACAGTAGTATTGCATGGTTAGATGGTGGATGTATTGTTCTAGGTTTGGCAGACCACAAGCCGGTTTGCACTGTAATTTGTATGATCAATTGCTTGGCTCGTGCCCTAGAGTGAAGTGCAGTATACTGCACTCAACTTACACCCAATGCGGTAAGTTCACACAAAGCAATACACTTGCAGTACGGTCAACTTTACTGTAAGTAAAGTTGACCTGCTGCACTGCATGCAATACTATTCCAACAGTTAATAATATCGTATTAAAGTTGTTTTTTAAAGTTATTTAGTTTTTATAATCTTTATATATATTTCGCATGATTTTTATTAAAACGTAATATTAAAATACCAATAGTTAAAACTGCTATAATATTTCGTTATAGATATTTAACTTATATTTATCTTTTTTTCCTCTAAGCTATTTATAATCGACCGAATCGACTACTAATTAATATTGGTAAGATCTTTACTTATTTACGAAAAAATAAACGAATGAAATAGTAAATATAAAATTGATATAATTGTAGTAAAAAAATAGATATTTTGTTTAAAATAAGTATTTCAAAGAGTGTACGTTACGGATGGAAGGTTATAACCCTCCCATCTGGGCAGTGGCCCTTTTGCTGTACGCTTTGGAATACCCATTCCAGACCGCTCCATGCATGATGCACTTTGCGTCTTATAAGAGTGCAGCCTACAGCGTGACACGTTATCGTGCACTCTGCAGGAAAGCACCTTGCAATACAGTGCACTGTCACTTGGCCTATGTATACTATCTATAAGGGTATATAGTAATATCCACATTAACTATACTAAATGCAAGTTATATATATTATTTTGTAGGTCTACTGTAAGTTCAAATACAATATGTACCCACTTTATATTAAGGCATGGGCAAAGCAATTAGCTATACAAATTAGTGTGCAAACCAGCTAGCGGTTTGCTAAACCTAGAATAATACATCAACTACTTGACTACGTAATAGTACTGTTACTTTGATCAATTCGAATCGACAACATCACAATGTTTAAAGTTCTACCAACAATTGTCGAATAAAATTTATAAATATTAATAACTTATTTTTAACTTGTTATTCTACCCAAATTCAATCCAGCATGTCAAGTAGTTAATATCAACTAAATACGGGGTAATGTAGGTATTATGGTATTTATTCTCGTTTTTTTTTCTATTATTCTTATTATTTCTGTAAATCTTGGGTAAATTTAGGTAAATTTCGGTATAATCAATATAATTCCGAACTACTATTCAAGAGATATGTAAGGTTCAAATGACGCTAAAATCACCAGATGGATGTACAATGATTCACGATACGTACGAAGGTAATTGATATGAGGTTCGTATTAAGTCTATGTAAGGGCTACTATTTACCTGACGGTCGTCCGTGCCGTCAGATAGGACAACATTGTCCCTGGTTGCTACTTCCCGCAAACAAAGACAGCTCTTGCCATCAAGTTCTAAGTTTGGCAGACCGCTAGCCGGTCTGCACATTAATCTGTATGGGCGACTGCTTGGCCCGTGCCCTAGTCTGAATTGGGCAATAAAGTCAACTTACAAACAATGCAGTCAACTTGCAGTCAGTGCAATCAACTTACAGTCAGTACAGTTGACTTAACTGCACTGCATTTGACTGCTGTTCCAACATCCAAGTTTTTTTAGGTCGTTGTTGTCGGCTACCTTGATAATCTTAACGGGGGTTATTTGGCGGTTATTTGACGAAGGATATAGATTGTAGGTTGCAGAGTTGTAGGTTGTTTACTGTAGAGTTGTGTAAAGGTTTTAAGGTTTGTGACATAACGTTTTTGTAGTAGCGACTTAGCCGCTTGTCAACTTTGGTGTCTTCATAACTTTGGTAATCGCTTTTAAACTTGAAGATTTGAAGACTTGAGGAACTTAGACCTTGAGCAGTGAATTTTAACGTTTTAGTTTCGAGATAGGCTTAATGAAAATATTTTGTTGGTTTGGCGATACCATCGCCACTTCGAGATATCCATGAAAAGTAATGCACTCAAAAGTTCTCCCTTTTACTGCCTGTGAAAAGCAGCACAGTAACCGGGGCACTTCGCAAAAATCGTTCCACTACCACTGAGTGTTTATAGAAAGGTCGCCTTCTTCGTCTACCTAGTTTATCTGTACTTAACCTAATAAACACCAAACCGCTAGCCGGTCTGTACACTAGTTTGTATGGGCAACTGCTTGGCCCGTGCCCCACATTGAATTGGGCACTCCACTGCAATTGACTGCTATTCCAACACAATCATTGAAGAGGCACCTCGATTTCCGCGAACCCTTGTGCTTGACATTTACAGGCGCCTCAATCTGTTGTGCAACCAAATCGTCTGAACGATGTTTTACATAGCAGGCAGGTATTGGTATACACAGTGAAGTAAGGAGTACTCCGAGAAGTAAACAGGTACTAAGGTCTACTGTGTCAAAGCCTAATCTGAATCAACGCACGTCGGCGGTTCACCAAGCTGTCACAACCTATAACGGGCATGGCATGCCAGCCTTTGCCAGGTTTCACGTTAACTTTCGGGGAAAAGACCATGTTACCATGCGTCCCGCATGTTAGGCTCTCTGTTCCGCCCGCCTGTCAAAGTCTTGGTATAGTCCGTCCAGTAGGGAGTTTGCCTGGCCGCGTTTTGTGACGAACATGGATTTTCTTCGCCAATGAAGTTCTCGCTGCGCGCAGTTCGCGCGCCTGGCGTGAACAGGCGGAGAGTCTCTTTCGTCTAGGGGGAAAGGGGAAAGGGGGGAGGGGGGCGAGCTGAAAAGCCAGGCATCGAGTCCAACTGGTATGGGCTTGTGGTTTTGAGAAAGTGCCCTCCCAATAATCTGGCGTTACATCTCAACAGCCTAGCATAAGCTTTCGGTTTGTGACCATGGGCGCCTTCGGTTGCATAGGACATTGCCCAGGACGCGGCCAGCCTTTCTTGTGTGCACTCAAGTCATGTCGCGACCCCTACAATGCCATCCATATGGTTTTGTGTTCTGATACGCACCCTGTGCGGCAACGCGTGCGAGGTTGGCAAGTTTCATGGCCAGCCCCTGACAGCTTGGCGTGGCTGCTTTCATGCTGTGATGGTGCAAATTGCCTGCAAGTTCGTCGAAGACCAATTGACAATGTTATAAAGATCCTTTGGTCCTTTTCTCGAACCAACCATCCATCCATCTATCCCCATCGCCTTCCATGATCCTCTGCTGGTCCAGATTCATTTGCTTTCATTATTGTTCTATTCCGTGCCGGACACTCGCTTACTTCAACTCTTGTTATCGTCGCCCATTTGCCATTGTCGCCAGTCTCTACCTTGCATTCATAATGAAGACTTCAGTCGTGATCGCTTCCTTCTTCGCGGTGGCCGTATCCGCCCACGGCAAGATCACCAGTCCTGTGGTGAGAATGCCCGGTCAAGCCATGGCCGATACCTGCGGGTCCGATGCAAAGACAGCCGTCGAGGCCGATGACACGGGACCCGTTGAAAGCGTGAAATTCAACGATAACCCAGATTGT